>OU612043.1:125258677-125308937 GCA_914767935.1 Coremacera marginata
ATATAGATATAGATATAGATATAGATATAGATATAGATATAGATATAGATATAGATATAGATATAGATATAGATATAGATATAGATATAGATATAGATATAGATATAGATATAGATATAGATATAGATATAGATATAGATATAGATATAGATATAGATATAGATATAGATATAGATATAGATATAGATATAGATATAGATATAGATATAGATATAGATATAGATATAGATATAGATATAGATATTGTTGGCAGAACCAAGAGAGATGTTACCGCTGCTTTCGCCGCTATCGAAAATGAATCAGCCAAAGTGGGTTTGACGATAAATGAGGGTAAAACAAAGTATATGCTGTCTACAAACAAGGGAACGCGGCGTTTAGACTCCCACGTTTCATCCGGCAGCTATAACTTTGAAGTAGTCAAGGAGTTTGTATACCTTGGCACCGCCATTAATACTAACAACGAAATCAGCCTGGAGATAAAGCGAAGAACAATAATTGCTAATAGGTGCTACTACGGGCTCAGTAAGCAACTAAGTTCCAGAGCCCTCTCTCGATCGACAAAACTAACACTCTACAAGACGCTCGTTCTACCTGTGCTGCTTTATGGCGCTGAGGCATGGGTAGTTTCGCAAACTGACGCAGCCGCTCTGGGGGTGTTCGAGAGAAAAGTTCTTCGCAAAATCTTCGGTCCTGTTCGAGTCGGCGATGACTATCGCATCCGAATGAACCACGAGCTGTATGAGCTCTACGAAGACATTGACGTAGTTCGGCGTATAACTGTGCAGCGACTACGCTGGCTGGGTCATGTCCATCGTATGGAAGACGAAGCTCCAGCGAAAAAGGTGCTCGAGACGAGGGTCGCTGGTCAACGACGACGAGGGAGACCATGCCTCCGATGGATGGACTATGCTGAGGAAGCCCTAACCGCACTTGGTGTATCCGATTGGAGAAGGCGCGCGCAAAGCAGAGGCGCCTGGCGAGAGCTGATAAGGTCGGTCGAAATTCGGACACGGGTTGTTACGGCCACCTAAGTAAGTAAGTAAGTAAGATATAGAAATATAGATAGATATAGATTTAGCAGGGAATATGGAAATGGCCGAATGTTTTCGACTTCTATATAAATAACGTTTCAAAACCCAGTCCAATGCGATTTTCGAGTAGATTTATTTTATACTTTATTGTCATCGAAAAAATTAAAAAATGAAAACAACAAAATTTTGTTTTCAATTGATAATAAAATTAAAAAAAAAAACGAAATGGCCATTTCAGAACTTGAAAGGACTTTGACAGAGCTTCTTATGATAAATTGTGTTGTGTGTGCTGTGAAATGTTTAAAGACAATGATCGAGAACTGGACCTGCATGTTTAATGCTGATGAATATAAGCTGCTCATATTCTCAAGAAGCTTTTTATGGCAGTTTTTACTCTCTGGGACTTGCTATTGTATGCAGAGAAGCGACTGCCGAACAGAAAAATTAAGTCAATTAAAATAAACTTTCTGTGTCAGGTGGGATTTGAACCAGGGTTCTCTGGCGTATGGGCCACATACTCTACCCACTGCACCACGGCCGCCACCAATAAGCTAACATACTAAAAATATGGCGAGTTTTGCTCGTTCTCTTTGCAATGCTTTAAGATGCCGTTAACGACCGTAAGGTCCGGTTTTCGGCTCGTGTTATTCTGCTTATATTGTTGTGACCCCGCCTTCAGGTTAAACTTCTTCATTTGTATTATTGACATCTTTTAGAAAGGAACTAGTGGTAAAACTCAAAGACCATTTAAGTGTGTTACAAAAATGAGAAAAAGTTCAGCTTAATTTAGAAAACGATGTTGTAAGTTTGCATCAAAACGGATAAATTGTGTTGTGTGTGCTGTGAAATGTTTAAAGACAATGATCGAGAACTGGACCTGCATGTTTAATGCTGATGAATATAAGCTGCTCATATTCTCAAGAAGCTTTTTATGGCAGCTTTTACTCTCTGGGACTTGCTATTGTATGCAGAGGAGCGACTGCCGAACAGAAAAATTAAGTCAATTAAAATAAACTTTCTGTGTCAGGTGGGATTTGAACCAGGGTTCTCTGGCGTATGGGCCACATACTCTACCCACTGCGCCACGGCCGCCACCAATAAGCCAACAAATATGGCGAATTTTGCTCGTTCTCTTTGCAATGCTTTAAGATGCCGTTAACGACCGTAAGGTCCCGTTTTCGGCTCGTGTTATTCTGCTTATATTGTTGTGACCCCGCCTTCAGGGTAAACTTCTTCATTTGTATTATTGACATCTTTTAGAAAGGAACTAGTGGTAAAACTCAAAGACCATTTAAGTGTGTTACAAAAATGAGAAAAAGTTCAGCTTAATTTAGAAAACGATGTTGTAAGTTTGCATCAAAACGGTCATTCAAACCGTAATATCTGTAAACTTAGTTTGAAAGGGAAGAAATGTAACCACAATGGTCTACCCAGGAAGGTTTCTGACGGTGATACCCGTTTAATGGAGCGATTAATGCATAAAAAACTACAAAAACTTTAAAACTAGCTGCAAAAGCATGAAACAAGGATGATAGTGAGTAGACAGCAAGACGAGCTTTAAAACGAATAGCACCAGTGTAAAAAAAATGTAACATCCAGTGCAAAAAAAGAAACTAGCGTTTTCAGGAAAAAGTACAAAAAGACGCCTTAAATTCGGTAAACAGCACACAAATTGGACCTTTGGCGATTGGAAGCGGGCGATTGGAAGCGAGCGAATAATCAAAAATAAGCCGCTGCCAATCAGATGGAATCGCATATTTTTGGCATCGACAAAATGAGCTCATACAAAGACACCACATCAGCGAAATTATGAAGCATGGAGGTGGCAATCTGATGGTGTGGGCTTGCTTTAGGTGGCGGAATTTGGGTCCCATAATTCAAATTAAGGGAATTATAAAAAAAAAAGATTATTTAAGCATCCTTAAACCAATCTGCCAAGTTTTGTGGACGAATCCACCTATCCAGTTAATGAAGTTGTATTCCAACAAGATGATGATCCTAAGCATACCGCTAGGATTGTGCAAGAATGGCTCCAGGATCAATAGATTAAAATTCTTGATTGGTCTGCGCAAAGCCTAGATATACATACTATCGAATGTATTGAACTTTTGGGAAATATTAAAGGGAAGGCTTGGATCGTACGATTTGCCCCCTAACAGTCTTTGGGAGTTATGGGAAAGAGTTCAGGTTCAGTGGCGAAATATTGGAAGTGATATAATACAAAACTTGGTGGTAAAAGTATGCCGAAGAGGATCAAGAGCGTAATTAAGAACAATGGACTCTAGACAAAATATTAGCGACTCCCTGAAGGATTTTGTAAATTGAATTTTGAAAGAGAACGAGCAAAAGTGGAAACATACAAAATTTTTAGTTTGTTAATTTTTTCATCAATTGAATTTAAAATTTTGTTGCTGTTTTTATTTTTGAATTCTTTTGAAGACATTGAAGCGTAAAATAAAAAAAAAAAAATGAACTCAGTATTAGCAGTTTTGTTTTTATAGCGTTATTTATATAGAAGTCGAAAACATTCGACCATTTATGCTCGGTACTATAGATATAGATAAACAGGTATGCCTTTGCGATGTAATTGGAGTCGTTTTGATTTAGTATCATTTCATTAGTGTTTATCAACAAATGTCTTAATTCGATAAACATTTTATTGCAGAAGTCATTAATACAAAACTTAGTATTTGATTTCGATTTCTACAATGCTTGCCACTCTTCAATATCTGTATTCATACAAAATTATTATTATTTATATTTCCACGGCGTTTGTAATAAAACGTTCCCTTATGTGTCTTGATAATTAAAAACAATTATAATAAAAAATAAATGATCTTATAATTAAAAAAATCAAGGTAATCAGAACAAAACCATATTCGCTTATGAATCATAACAAAACAAAATTTGTAAAACAAATCGTTTTCTTTTGTTGTTTTCTTTTGTTGTTTTCTTTTTTACCATTTAAAATCAAAATCGTTGACCGTTTTGCCATGTTGGTTGGTTAATGGATTTCTATTTGATTTTGAACAGTATAAAAAGGTGCCGCTTTCTAAAGCAACCAGTGGCGATAATTTGTAGCCGAGAGAAAAATCATCACACCTATAAGTTGTTATTTTGTGATGATGTGCATGAATACAGTCAAATTCTTACAATGAAAGGAAGACGGGTGTTGTTAGGGTACGCTAATAGATTTATTTAAACTTGTTTTCCCAACTTGTCTTGCAAGAACATCGTTACAAATATACAATTCGTGATGAAAACCCGAAATAAAAATATTAATAGTAATGCATATTTAAAAATATTTAATACAAATTTGATATATAGTATTTTTAGTAAAGTTTAATAACTTTGGATTTTTAGATTATAATAAAAAAACCTATAAGCGAGACCTTATAGTCAAGCAGCGGCAAATTATTGCAAGCTGCTGCTGGTATGAGCCAAGGTAATAAAAAAGAAATCGAATAAAAAGTTATATGAATAAAATTAAATATGTGATATCTGGATTAACGACGTTATTTTGGCCCCAAATGCGATTCAAAATGTCAGTCCCAGGAACCAATTTTCAATCACTCATCTTGTTGGATGGTCTCACAAATCGTTTTAACATCACATAGAAACCGAAGCTAAATTAAATCAGTTTTTTAACGCTTCATTAATTTATTGTATTTGTTTAGAAATAGTTTATCCGTTAGCATATTAATCGTTTATGGTTTTATCGACGCATATTAGCGGCAACATCAAAAGAGCCGATAGTATGTTGGTATACGAGAAGCCAACTGTTGGTACAAGAGAAGCCATAACTGAAGAATGTGTTCAATTATGGATTATCAAATGAAATATTGTTTTGGCTTAAAAGTGTGTGTATATAAATTTTTGGTAAAATTTTACTTTATCTTAATTTTAACTTATTTTTGTTAAGTGTATTTGGGCCTCCTGAATCCAAATGTGTAAAAAAAAAATACTGTCGCTCGCCAATAGCTTAGAAGATAGAATTTGATTGAAAATTTTAATATGTTCAAATTTTTAAGGAAAAACACTAATCGAAATTATCGTGGAATATGCATATGCGGCGTTTGGTATTTCTTCATATTTTTGCATATGAAATATGTATATAAAAAATATTTTTAAAAATTTTTAAAAAAAGAACGAAATTCCATTATTGATATCTCATTTCAAAGATCATGTGTTAAACTTATAAATAAGCAAACATTATTATTAAACTCCTTTCACGTATAAGAAATATGGGTGTTTTCATATACTTGAAATAGTAATTTTTTTTAAAATACTAAAAATACTAAATGTTCTCCTAAACCATTTGAGAGCGACTTTTTTCGCAGCATTGGATTAAGGGACTCAAATACACATTTTGAAAAAAAAAAACAAAATAGGGCTCCAGTCCCTTAAGTAAAATTATTCCCAATTTTTTAGTCTCAAATAATGTATGCCTAGCGGGGCACAATAGCGCTGAAATACTCATTTTTTTTGTGAAGTTTCTTTGTCCTTTTTGTGCTATATGTCCGAAAAAGTTTCTGCATCTTTACTGCATTTGTAGGTGGCGCAGAAGATACGGTTCGTAGCAAAAATTTGTTCGCAACACAGAAATTAGTATCGAATTTCGAAAATATATGTCTCTCTCTCCTACTTTTTCTCTTTATGTCGTTTTGATAAATGTGAGACATTATTATTATAATAATTATAAATGTGAGAAATTATTTAAATTGTTAATGTATTAACAACGAAATAAATCGCTGTTTTGTGATTTTAAAGTTTTGCTTTTAGTAAATTATTATTGTCCATTGGTTTTTGTTTAGCTTTTTATGTTCTTATGCCCGTATGACACTACGTGTTTTTCTGTTTTTTTAGTGTATTTTGTCCTGTTTTTTAAACGAGACAGCAGGTCATATTCGGTATCCGTACTGGGGTACACGAGAAAGCTATTTGCTGAAAAACAAATTAAAAACTAACGAAAAACAAACAAGCCTGTTAAAAGCATAATAGCCAATTCTTATTTTGTTAGATTTTTTGACAAATGTCTGTATTTTGTAAATTATTCTTCATTGAAGTGAATCTTTTGAAGTGCAACTTTTATAGCCGCGTATACAACAATACGGCGAGCTAAATGGGTGGCAAAACCGATGTAACAAAATGGTTCTTATGAAAACAACAACACAGCAATTCGCCGCACTGGTTACACTCTAAATTATTTGTTGAAATTGCCAATCAATATGACTGCAAATTTTTATTAAATTTTCTGTTGTTGCCTAAAATGATGATCTTCTTTTGGTCTCATTTTATGAAAAGAAACAACAATTGTGTATTTTTAAGTAAAAAAGTATGCAAAGTACAAATATGCACCAAAAAATGTTTGAATTACTACACAAAAATGTATAATGTTGAGCTAAAATATGTAAAAATTTAAAATATGACAAAAATGTTTATTTTTAAAAAAGATGTGCAAACTACACATAAAAGTGTAATGGTGAACATAACATGTGTAAAAATTTCAGTCATGGCAAATGCTTTTGAAATCCTTATCATGATTTTATGACTAAAAAATAAACAAAATTAGTATTATTTTGCCATGTGTACCATTTTGATCCAAGTAAAAAGGTTTTGAGGCTTACCCCAGCTACAGTCGATCTAGTAATATTGTAAATTTTTATTTAATCAAAATTCTTTTAAAGTTTCAGCTTGCTTCAAATATAATGTTTCACATGGAAACTTTAAATTCGTTCTTAACAACAGAAACAGAATTTTCTAGTAGATTTGTGTAAAAAAGAAGGAATTTTAAAAATTTATAAATACTTCTTTACTACACATGCATGCATTTACACATTTTTCGTTGAAAACTAAACATAAGTGAGTTTAAATTTTTGCACACCAGTGAGTATGTGTAAATCGTTAAACATTGCTTGTGTCTTATTCAACAAAAAATGTTTAAAAATGTGCATGTGTAAATTTAGACACCTTCAGTCGTAAAAGCGTTGCCGACGATTATCGTCGTAAAAACCAACAGAAATCGTTTAGAGTATATATAAAAACGAAAAAAATTGCTATTTGAAAATGTTTCATGTTTGCTTTCACCGAGGATTGAACACACTTCCATTGGATCCATAGTCGGCTGTTCTAACCACTCGGCCACGGAGACATATTTATTCGAGTAGCTCATACTTATTTTAAATCCACAAGCAGTTCTTCTTTTCTTTCTTTTATGATTGAATCGTAGCCTTTTTTCAGAACATTAGCATACTTTTAGGCATTTCTCAATTTGAGTTTTGATAAATTCAATTAATTAAAATCGATAAGTTGAAATATTGCCAGCATATTTACCACTAGATGGCTGAAATTTTCCAGAAAATATCTTATAATATATTCCTGTTCCCTTTTTTCTGCTTTGTTTAATTTTATTTCGTTGATTCACACATATCAATCTTTGTGATTGAGATGCTATTTGTTCCGTATATGACTCCAGTGCAGTTTTTTATCGTTTTTCAAAGTAAGACTTGCATTGATTGATTTGGAAACAGCACATGCTCGAATATTAACGAATGCTACTTTGAATCTAAAATTCGTTTTACTTTTAGATCTGTGAATTTCCAAATAAATGCCATTTCTTTCATATAATTCATATGAAAGTTTTAGCTCACATTTAAATCGAAATTAAAAAAAACCGCATGCTTTAGTATTTCAACACACAACCTACTGGTTATGAGTTCTTGCATTACCAACTGAGCTACCAAACTGCTTACGCTGCTTTGTTTGAAAGTAAAACATGAGAAGGTTATGTTACTGAAATATTTTGCGGAAAATAAACTTGTCAATGCAAATGTAAATAGCACAATTTTTGTAATAATGTTGGAGTTTCTTCTATATGTTATATATACATGCCTGCATCACTTCCCGCCAGTATAGAAAGTAACCAATTGCTCCTTTCTCGTTAGCTACTTTACTAGTTCTATACGAACGAAGGTCAGTTTAATCAAATTCAACCTTGTACTGCTTATTTTTGTGTTTCTGAAGTATTGATTTTGTAACACAATGACTTATATAGTTCGAAGTAATATTTTCGAGAAAACATGATTTATAAGTTGTTTTAATTTCGTTAAAGAACATGGAGAAAAATATTGTGATGAAAAAGTATACATTTATTGAATGAAGAATGCTTTCACAATGCCTACGAATTTTTATCTTTCTGGCTAGTGAATAAGCTGGCCTTGTAGCACTAGTGAAGTGACTAGTGGAACGGTAATGTAAAAGGTAGCAATTAACCTTGCCTATGGCGTTTTCACGTAAAATTCGCCAGTTGAATGCAAAGAAAGTAGATTGAAGAAGAACTAATACTGGTTACCTTAGGGCTAGTGTAATCGGTAGCTCGGTAGTAGTGCCAATTACTGCAAGTTTAGCATTGCATATCGTCACAAATGCAACATAAAATACGATGCAAATCTTGTTACGAAAAACGCATCAACATTTTTAACTGTGTATACCGAGAAAAAAGCTTATGTTAAATTGAAAAAAAACCTAGCATAATTTATAAGATGGCTTTGGCAGTTTTCAGCCACCCAAGTACTTTATCAAAACGCCTGAGTTTAACATGTTGACTTGAAAATTTTTACTGGGTGATAAATAAACCAAGTATTTGGTAATTTTTTATACACTACTTTAAAAAAAAACAATTGAATTTCAAAAATACATTTTGTTTTCGGGTGTTGGTGTTTTTATTTTCCTTTTTTTTAAGCTGCTGCCTCTCGTTCTGTGTTTTGATTGTCTGAAATTGGCAATTGCACAAAATTTTTCTTTTATCGACACCGTTTTTCTTAGAAATTAACGACTTCTCGGCTTTTTTTGCTGCTTGACGTAAAGGGTCCGCCAAATAACTTTTTTTTTTTTTTTAAATGCAAAAAAAACACTACTGATTATTTTCTCAAATTTATTTTTTTATTTGAATGTACAATCCTTCCGGTTAATAATGGAAAATAATTTCATTCAAATGGCTGCCTCGGCTGGCCATGCAGTAGCCTACACGATCGGTCCAATTTTTAAGCACATTATAGATTGTGTGCAGCTGTATTTACCAATGGCTTCACGAATATTGCTCTTTAAAGCGTCAATTGTCTCTGGCTTGTCGGCGTAACACTTATCTTTGAGGGCACCCCACAAATAATAGCCCAACGGTGTCAAATCGCAGCTCCGAGGTGGCCAAACGACATCAGCTCTGCGGCTGATAATGCGATCTTCAAAAACAGGGCGCAAAACATCGAGTGTAGCTTCGGCTGCGTGGCACTTAGCGCCGTCCTGTTGAACCAAATGTTGCCAATATCCTCCTCTTCAATTTTGGTGAACAAAAATTCGTTAACGGCCACTCTCAGCTCATTTTCGAAGAAAAATGGCAAAATTATGCCTCTGGACCAAAATCCGCACCAAACAGTGACTCGTTTTGGGTGTATCGACTTTTCAATGTAGGTTTTCTGGGGCAGGTTTTCTGTGCCCCAAATACGACAATTTTGCTTGTTTACATACCGGCCAAGATCAAAATGAGCTTCATCTGAAAAGATGATTTTTTTGGCAAAATCGGCATCTTCTGTAAGTCTGTATGTCGCAATATTTCCCAGCGTTGTTCAAGCGTATACACAACCATATTCGTTCAGCGGAAGGATAAAACTAATTATCTGTCAAATCAGACATGTGCTAAGTGTTACCATTCACGAAATAAGCACTAGTTAAAAAAAAAAACGTTAGATGGCGGACCCTTTATATTATAACAAGAACATTAAATTAAATTAATTAAAAATCATATACAAAAATTTTCGAGATTCGAACCCACATCAACCGATACCACTGTGTATGAAGTAATTACACTACACATTGAGCCAAACTCCTTCGTTACGCTGAGTGATTTCCCTATAGGAACAAACTAACTTGTTTTTAAAAACAACTAATTAAAAAACTAATTTAAAATAAACCAGTGTATGAACTACTTTGAATTATATTAAGGCGGCATCCACTTCAATTCTAAATAGTTTTTATTGCATTATGAAGTATGAAGTAATTGAAATACTACTCAAAAACAAGTGATTGATAAACTACTTTGAATTATATTGCAAATTTTTATTAGATTACAAGTTTATATATATTTAACCATGTTATTTCATCAAATATTATTATCTTTAGGTCATCAGTAATAGTTGTCAAGTGATTTATTTTAAAGTAGTTCAAAAATAATTTAAATTTAACTAATTTAACAAGTAGTTGAAAATATATGCAGACGAAAGTCAATTGTCTTATTTAGCGGACATCACCATACAAAATATGTTAGTTCGTTCTATGGAAAAAAGTCAGAATTTCAACTAGTTGTGGTTGACAAAAAACTACTTTATCAACTTCTTTTAAATTAGATTTTCCTAAAGGGTTATTCAATATTAATTACAACTGAAGCTATGCTGCAGCTATCAACAGAATACTGCGACATACTGCATCTGTTAATACAGCATCTGTTAACATCTGTGAATCAAATATTTTTTTTTGGCAGGGTATCGAAGTATGTGCTTTCAAAGCAATGTATTAAACAATAAAATGCTTAGGTGAATTAAAGTAGCTGCAGTTATGTCAGCAAACAGCAAGCAAGGCTGCTTGGATCAGTTAGTAGAGCGACCAAAAGTTCCAGGGTTCGATTCTTTTTTCCTTTTCTCTTTGTTGATGAAATATAATAAAATTTACTGGTGTGAATATTAACGTGTGTTTTTTAATTTACTTTATGATATTTTTGAATTTAAGAGTAGTTTTATTAAAAAAAATACCATTAAATTATCAAATCTATCCTTCTCTCGTGTGTCTAATGACGCAGCTGTGTTTTTTTTGCAGAAAATAGCTCAAAACTATGCTTAACCTATCCATGCTAGTTGTTTTTTAATTTTGTATTTTTGGATTTTGGGCTTAATCAGATCTTGATGAATCAAATATTTTTTTTTTGGCAAGGTATCGAAGTATATGCTTTCAAAGCAATGTATTAAACAATAAATTGCTTAGGTGAATAAGCATAAGTTTATAATTCCCATACAATTCTCTTTACCCAAGCTGGCTAAGGTGATTTTGTTTTATTGTTTTTTTCCTCGGTGTAGGCACGGTAGAATAAACCCAAACAAGTAAGCGCGGTAGCATAAGGCCAAAGCTTTTGACCACAAAGTAAAGGTTAAGTGGTCCTTACTGCGGTTGAAATTTTGTGATTCTTTTAAATTAAAAATATTTACAATCATACCGGCAATTTTTGTTTTTTTCTTAAGAAAAATTGAAAATAGATTATATAAATAAACCCCGAGTTATAATCGATTTATGATAATTTTGAATAAACTATAAATTTTTTTGCCATCAATCCTATGGAATAAATAGGGAAATGTATAATATGCTTGCTTTCGGGTTTGTTCGTATTTTATTCGTTTTGATGCAAGAGAGGCAATGGTAGCAGATGATAGCACGTTCAACTTGCTGCCAAATTGTAAGCTTTTCGATTCGAGTACGGAAATGGGAAAATGACACAGGTTTTTGAACAAATTTTTTCTTTTAAATATTTATAAATTAAAATTAAGTTTACAAAAAAATAAAACAGAAAGATCTGTCGGGTGTACTATGAAGATCGAGCCTATGTACTACTTAAGTCATCAAATTAAAATAAAAAAATCCTCTTCATAACCAACTGTGCCACGAAAGTAAAAAAACTGCGATCTAGTTCTGTAAGTGAATATTGAACTTTTCAGTAACTGTCCAGAAACAAAAGGGACAATTGATATTTCCCATGATATCGCCATTTTAAAAATACTAGTTGGCTTTACGAAAGTTCTTGAACTACTGCTGGCATGAAGTCAGACTGCTTTTAACCCATTTGGTGGAACTGAAGGTGGGAATGTTAATAAAATAAATTAGCAATCTTCCCAGAAATTCCGTTTTGGGTAAAAGTTTCACTTCTACCGTGCGTGGCGGCCACACACATATTTTTTGTATTTCAATTTGACGTAAGTTGGAATGATTTTTTCCAACCGGCAACGAATTGTCAAAAATTAATTTTTTACACAAAGCATTTGTTTCTTTCTACCATATTGAAGTGTTGCTTTTGTAATTTAATATTCGTTTGTTTTTCGTCAGTATTTAAAATGAAAAAAAAAAACTAAAAAAACAAAAAAAGAACGTAGTGTCATAATATTGTTTCCACTCAAACAAACAACAAAATTGTTAAATCAACTATAAATACACTCACAAATCACATAAACTTAAATGCACTTCTGTTTCAGATAACTAATTTATAGCAATTGGCCTATGGCCTAATGGCGAGTGGAAAAACCCCAAAAAAAATTTCAAATCTTTTTTTATAGTAAAATAATTTGCTTTCCCGTTTTTCAGTGGCTACATGTTACAACTTCACTAACCGAAAATCGATTAAGCGAAAAAAAAAAAAAAAAAATAAAAATAGTCGAATGGAATCCATCACTAGATAATGATGACAGTGCGTAAATATTGATGTGATTAAGAAAAAGTGGGTGTTTATATAAAAATAATTCTTTATACTTACGTTTTGCATATTTCGTAAAAGGGTGAAAGTGTGCATAATATGTAAAATGTTATATCTTTTCTTTAAATGTAATGCTTGAATATTTATTTTTGATCTTGGTTATAACATATATTTATATAATGTTGTAAAAAAAAAGCGCTGCAGGAGAAAAAATCGCGCGATTTTTTATTAAAATTGTTCATGTTTTGGTATATAAAGCTGCATGTAATGCATGGAATTTTATGGTTAATAGTTTATTGAATAGGTAATAGCCTTTTTTAATACCTATTTTGCTTTATTTTGTATAAAAATAAAAGCAAAATAACAAGCTTTTCAAGCCCGTTTTTTAAACTTTGGATCTCTATAACTTCAAAACCAGATTAGACCGAGCATTAATATTTCCAGAAAAAAAGTAGAGAAACTGATTTTTTGCTAAAAAAATTTTCAAAAAATTACTTATATGACACAAGAAATAAATAAGATTCACATTCAATACTTCAAGGCACATTTGCAATTTAATTTGTGTATTGCATGATATTAATAGCATTATTAATGATATACAACATATATATCGTTTCAAAGTGGAGGTTTGAGTAAGCATTTTGGTGCAATCTGTTTATTCATGCTACTCTAGGTTTATTTGGAATTGCATATTGAAAATTTTTGATGATGCTATTTAAATAATTAATTTTTTCACCCATAGGAAAGTTCTCTATTGTTTACAAGTAGAGGTCAAATATAATGCCCAGGTATGATTATACTATATATGATTATACTAGTGATAACGCCCCGAAACCTACTTTGGAAATCACACTTTCTCATTCCCGACTTCGTGTCTTACGAGTTTGTGTCTTAAGTCTTTTTGCCAATTTTTTCAACTTTAAACGCTCTTATCTGCTAAACGGTGATATATGAAAAGTCAAATAATTTTTCGCTGACCTCCAGCTTAAAACCTTTTTAAATGATATATCAAGTGATGCTGTAGGGTTTGTAGATTTGCTGGAATAAGTGAACTATTAGGAGTTTAAAAATTTTAATATAATTTATGATTTATTCTTTGTAAACTTTTTCAAAAGAACATTACAAGACCAACTTTAATAAATTGCAATAAAAAATTAACTTGATAACATATTGTTAAACATTTGCATGTGTTACTTTGTAGATCAACTCTTCTTTTCGCCTTTATAGGTCATCATTCTTGGTAGGAGCGAATACCAATCAGTTTTGTAGTCCAAGGGGGGGAGGAGATGAAACGACTTTAAGGGCTTATTTTCATTATTTTTCCACACCTAAAATTCTCCAAAGGGGTGCTAATACCTTTTCAGCCCGTACGTATATCCGCCACTGCCTGTCGCTGCGATCGGGTTGTAGAAATCCGCTAAATGCAGGAAAGCTAAAGTTCGGATTGGACAACGTCTGCCGAGTCCGCTAGTAATATGTAAATAACTAAACAAATAAGACAACGAAATTGAAAAAAGGAAATTTATGCGATTAATTGAACATTCGGTTAATCGGTAAATTTTGTTGCAATTAATTGCTATTAATAATCGATCCATTCGATTAATCGTTAAATCGATAAGTCGGCTAAAATTTTTTATTTGCCATCACTACATTCCAAGCGAAATATTAATATTAAAGTATGTAGTACGTTAAAAAAATTATTAGAATTGTCTAAAAAAAGGAAACAAAGTGATATTTGATCAATATTATCGCCTGTCGAATATGTTACAACATACGAATCTTCGACAAGTTGTCGAAAATCGAAGTTTACGAAGTTCAAACATGTCGCCAAAGCTAAGTTATTCATCAAAAACGCTAAGAACGTTACGAAGTTAAAACATGTCGCCACAGCTAAATTATTTATCAAAAACGCTAAGATCGGCTACACTGTAAATTATTTGTTGGAATTTCCTATAAAAATGGCTTTAAATTTTTGTTGAATTTTCTGTTGCCTAAAATTTATGATGTTTTGGTCTCATTTTATGAAAAAAAAACAGTAATTGTTTATTTCTAAGCAAAAGGTATTGAAAGGTCAAATATATACCCAAAAAAATTTTAAATTACTTTAATTAAAGTGTAATGTTGAGCTCAAATGTGTAAAAATTTAAAATATGACAAAAAATGTTTATTTTTTAAAATGATGTGCAAAACTACACAAAAACGTGTAATGGTGTGAAAACTTCAATCATGGCAAATGCTTTTGAAATCCGTATCATGATTTATTGACGAAAAAATAAACAAGATGAGCATTATTTTGCCAGGTGTACTATCGAAGTAAAAAGGGTTTTGGGTCTTACCTAAGCATCAGCCAACCTAGTGATACTGTGATTTTCAATTTAATCAAAGTTCTTTGAAATTTTCAGCATGCTTCGAATATAATGTTTCACATGAAAACTTTAAGCTCGTTCCTTACAACAGAAGCAGAATTTTTTAGATTTCTGTAAAAAGGAAGGAATTTTAAAAAATATATAATATAACAGGGTGCGGAAAAATTCGTTCGCAATTGATTAAAAAACGATCTTTGCGTTCATTTTTTGCTGTGTGAGTGAATTTTTCAAACGAATAATTCAAAAGCAAGCAAACGTTCGCAATCGAATGAGGAACGCTCTGCTTGCGTCGTTTTTTTTCCAATAATAAATTTGTCAGCTTTGCATTTTATCAAACGAATTTTTCACACAACAACAAAAAGCAATAAACGTTCGTTTGTTACCTTTCATTAAAAATGAGCGTTTGAAGAAACGTGGAATTGTTAGACAAAATTTAAGTTTTTTTTTATATGTGTATACACGCTGAAAAAAGTCCGAAAATTTAAAAGCTTCTCGAAATGAACTTCTAAATATTCTTCATAAATTTAAATTCACAATATCCGTGAACAACAGGGATTTATATAAGCTTGCACAAGTTGTTCTTGCAGTTCCGTCTAGTCAAGTTTCCGTAGAAAGAGCATTCAGTGCATTATCTACTATTTTAACAAAACAGCGCTCAAGATTAAGCAGTGAAACCATAAATACTTTATTGTTAGTTAAGTTAAATGCAAATTTCTTAAAAAAAATTAATTTTTAGTTTTTTTTTTTACTATTAGAAAACAATGATATCTGCTGCATAACTAATTGTAATGTTCGTCATTATTTGTCATTATTTTCAAATAAGTATAATTTTTTTAGTGCAGCTAACTTTTTCATTTTTTAAGATACGTTAATGTTTTCTGTGTCATTGAAAAGAAAATTGAATAAATTACAAAATTGATTAAAAAAAAAAATTCATTTATTACGCGAAATTCTGAGAAATTTTGCACTCAAAACTGAAATTTGATAGTTTCAATCGATTGATTTCATCTTCACACGATCAAAGCTCGGTAACGGTTAAGTTGGTGGGGTGTGTTGATATACCGTTGAAAAGGTGATTTTATTGCCTTTAAAATGAGCTATCACAATAAGTTTTATGTAAGTTAGTTTTTCTGCTAGAAACAATAACGTGAATCAAAGTCGTGAAATATTAATTAACCCTGTAGCTCCTAAGAATGTGAAAATAGACCCCCCCCCCCCTCCCATACGATTTTTTGCTCAGCTTGACATAACCTTTCAGCTCCGTAAATAGTTGCACTCAATTGCGGGACACCCTGTATAATATTAATACTGAAGAAAATGTTAGCTTTTTTAAACTACACCCGAAATAAATTTATATCAATGGTTCAGCTCACAAAAGTGATAAGTGAAAAATTTAAAATGTTCAGCAACGCTGATTTTGTTTTTAAATTTCAAACATTTTAGTACAAAACAATTATTTTAGCCATGTACTGATCTTCTTCCAATGAGATTTCACTTAAAATAATTTCACAGAATATAGATTATAGCTTGACGAGTTGGAAAATGCAGTTAATCATTTTCGTCAAAAGAGCAATTTTCACTACTGTGCGCTTAACCATCGATATATATGTAAATATGTTTGACATGCTATAGCGTCTCTTTCATACTTTTTCGACGTTTAAACAAAGTTGCGCTGTGAAACAGACATTGGCGTCACAAAACACCCTGGTACTCAGGTATTGAAAAGAAAATATTTTGAAGGCAATTATTTTTTTTTTACGAAGCCCAGAACCAAAAGCTTGTACCGTACCTATCATACCATCTCATCATAAAATACCAATCTAACAAACCATCATTTTCCATTTGAGTGGGCATCAAGTTTATTTAAGTTAATTAAAAGCATTAAAACATAATTTTCCTCATAGGCAGGTACATTCCGTACCCAGTTCACATGTAGTTTTGTTTCTTCTAAATTTTTTTCAGCACACACGTTTGAAGAAAAAATTCAGGAACGTTCGTTTGTATGTGGAATTGTTAGACAACATTTAAGATTTCCTTTTGTATTTGTGTATACACGCTCCGAAAAAAGTCCGAAAATTGAAAAGCTTGAAGCGATTGGCAAAAGCTTGTAAGCTCGCAAGTATCCAATTATGTAATTGAATTCAAAGCAAGTATCCAAAAAATTCAATGAGCTTGTGAAGGAAAAGCTTAAGCGTATTTGGACTTTTAAGGGTTCTATAGACTCCGTGGTTGGCATTTTTAAGAAAGTAGAATTAAGGAAGTGGAATTGATGTCAAAATTTAAATTCAAGAGTGCGGATGATTCAAGAATGATTGCCACCCAGACTTTTTTGTATTTTTGCGAATTCTTGTAATTTTAAATTCTGAATTCAAAAGCATCAGTATAGGGGTGGTGGAGTTATTGATATAATAGGTACTTGGCTCAACAGTACTGATGATTATACGGATTACGGTACGTACGTCTACAACAATAACATTATATAGATATGTCTAGGTGACGTTATTGGTTGCTTTCCATGTCTTATAGTGGAGGGAGTCAGTAGGGTTTCCGGTCATAGTCATGCACAACACTGGCGATATTATTTTGACGGTGACTGAGGCCATCTGGAAGGTATTTAGGTAATGTCGAATAGGTGGGTTAGATAAGTATAAGATTTTCATTGTGGGGTTGAAGGGCTATCAGCTGGAATGCCCTGTCTTACAAATAGGGAGTTTTTATACGATAAGATTTGATGTAAGAATGAAGGCCATACAATAAGATAGTTTCTGACTCATAATAGTCTTTTACGCGTTAGGGTTTAGTGTGGTGATCTTTGGCTATAATTATATGGGAAATGATATGCTGGTCGCCAGACTTTGTAATGAATTGAGAATGCATTAAGGAATATTCTGTTAAGCCAAAATTCATATCATATAATGATGCCACTGTCTCGTGGAGGAGATTCTTTAAAGCAGCAGTTTATAGAACATTTCAAGTTTTTGTCTTTTAATGGTTTATTTCAAAAAAACAAACCCGGATTTCGTAGCTCTGATACTGCATTCAGACAGGTTAATGCTTTTTCGAAATATTTTTTGTAAGGTTTATTAATCGTGTTTTCGAAATAAATTTTTACGCCAAGGCTTGATAATCGTGTTTTCAAAATATATTGTCCAAGGATTGATAATCTTACTACTTTCGTAATATAATCTTTGCGATACATGGTTACGATGATTACGATACGTTCTGTAATATCTATGTGATATATGTATGCTCTACATTATAATTATCATACTATTTTCGTAATATGATCTTTGTGATGCATGTTTGCTCTACATTTTTATAATCATACTATTTTCGTAATATGATCTATGCGATACACGTATGTTTTACATTATAATAATCATACTAAATTCGTTATATATTTATGTGATACATGTATGTTTTCCATTATAATAATCGTACTATTTTTCATAATTTGATTTGTGCGATACATGTATGTTCTACATTATAATAATCATTGTATTTTTCTTTAATAAGATTAAGATTACTTTCTATTGAAAGAACTGTTTGGGCTTATTAGAGCGGGGATAGTTTGAGGTATTTAGAATCGAGTCTTTCAGTAGTTGGGCGTCAGGAATCGTTTATCTTGATATTTCGTTCAAGTTATGCAATGATATAAATATACGGTAAAGGTTTTTGATTCACATTAAAAAAGTATGAAAAATCATTCCCATTTTATCAATATTGTTATTGATTAGCTTAGGGTTCATGTAGAAAATATGTTGAAGCGTTATTATTTTTTTTTACGGATCCCCCAGAACCAAAAGCTATCCACGCCACTGCATGCCATTATACCAGATCGTACCATATCCATAATATAATCCATTGTACCGTACCTATCATACTATCACATCATAAAACACCAATCTAAAAAACCATCCTTTTTGATTTGAGTGGACATCAAGTTTATTTCAGTTAATTAAAAGCATTAAAACATAATTTTTCTCATAGGCAGGTTTATTCCATATCCAGGCCACGTGTAGTTTTGTTTCTTCTAAATTTTTTTCGTTGTATACACAAAACAAAAAAACTTATATTTTGTCTAACAACTCTACGTGCAAACGAACGTTCGTGAATTGTTTCTTCAAACGCTCATTTTTAATGAACGATTACAAACGAACGTTTGCTGCTTTTTGTTGTTGTGTGAAAAATTCGTTTGAAAAAATACTGAGCTGACAAATTTATCAGTGATAAATATAACGACGCCAGCAGAGCATTCTTCATACGTTCGTAAAAATATTCAATCACAATTTTATGTAAAGAGAACGATAATTGAGAAGAATCATATTTCAAACGTTCTTCGCACCCTGATAAATACTTCTTAACTACCAATGGTCGGCAACGCTTTTCCAAATGACGGCAAAAAAATGCTGCGATTTTTAATAAAATTTTTTAATAAATTATTGATATCATAAAGAATGAGCGCCGCAGGCGAAAGTATTTTATTAAAATTTACTGCGGCTTATGAATGTACGAATTTTGTCGATGTACTATTTACGATAATTTTAAAGTGTTATTCCTTGTAAATTTGCTTATTTCGAAATTTTGTGAAATAAGCTTTCACGTACTTATAAATTTGCACTGCATTTTGAAACTTCCACGAATTTTGTCTCCTAAACCATTCGAGACCAACAAAATGTTATTGCACTAATAGGTTTGTAAATACAAATAAATAAAACTAAAGTTATAAGTTAAATTATGGCTTCGTCTGAAGGGTTTTCATTTCCATTAGGTTTTAAGGTTTTTTTTTAAAAATCTTCGGACGTCACAAGTTGCGTTCCTCTTCATAATATTTTATTTGTTTTCATGCTTTAAGTTACTTAGTAGTTATAAACGAAGTTTCTTGCTAGTTTGTTTAAGTCACAAACGATTATTCTGTAAAGCTCCCTGCATATAGCAGGCATGTATGGATCAAAGCATCTGACGTTTCTGTTAAACATACCTTAGAAGATGGGATAACTCACATACAAAACAGTGTGAATCATGGACGCATTAAGCATGATCCCATAAGCTTACGTGTGTTGAACAGAAACATCAGATGCTTTAATGCATACAAATTATTTTGTTGACACTTTGTTTTATTAAAAAAAAAAATAGTTTTTATTATTATTTTTTTATTAGATAGTTTTTCATTAAGTTATGCTGTTAGTCAGCTACATTAACAAAGAGTGACTTAAAAATATCTTAGGCTAGCTATTTATAAACTAAAATTGCTTACTAAGCCAAAAGATAACAAAGAATGGATTGATACAATTAAATTTCACAGTAGTTGAATAAATTGCATCATCCATTCAATTAGCGATAAGAAACAACCATTATTGTTTACATTATTTTTTGTGGGAACGCATATCCATAAGATCGATATGCGTTTGAAGTTATTTATTGTTTATATTATGCCATTAAAGGAAAGGGTGAGAAGGACGTTAACTCCCCATTTCGTTAAATCGAAACGTCCCCGTTTCGTACAGTAACAATTTTAATTTTATATATATTGAGATTTATTAGGTTATTGAGAATGTCCTTTTTTGACAAATTTTCTGTTTATTGATTGATTCGATCAGTCAGATCTTCCAAAACAATATCATCCGATTCCTGTGAGGATATTTTAAAATAGAATTTATAACGGTAGATAAATTTATATATCAAAAATGGTATTATTATTACTTAAGGCGGTCTTCTCATTCAAAACCCGTTTTTTGGACCCTTTTTAAAAAAATTCTTATTTGAAAACGCTAAGAATAATTGAAAACTTTTTTTATTTATTGTATTACAAAAGGTCCAAAGTAAATAAAAAAATTTTTTTGCCTCCATACGTGGGCTGTTCAAAAAGTAATGAGACTTCAAAGTTGGTGGTGAAAAAAAAGGTGTCGTCACGGCGGCCACGATTCCGGGTCTCCGGAGCGTCTGAAATGAAAAAAAAAACGGGGTTATAATCAGTATAGATGTAATTCTCGGGTGAACCTCAAGCTTAATTTTGTGACTTTGACAAAATGGCGGCCATTCAAAACAAAATTTCAATTTCGGGTTTTTTTTTTTGTTGTTTAGTGTAAAAAAAAAATAGTAAAAAATTTTTTAAAATTATGGTCGAGGTTCACCCGAGAATGGTGACAATTCTGCGTCGATTCCATTTTGTTTCATGAAAATCGGTTCAGTTGAACTGGAGATATCATGGCCGCCAGTTTGAAAAACGTGGGTTCGAGATAAACGCGTTTAAAGTTTGAAGTAATTTTTTTGGGGGGGAAAAAAAAAAAATCAAAAATGTTTAAATGCAGTTTTAAAGAGCTGACAATTTTTACTTACAAATATTAGTCGGCGATGCCAGCTCCATACAGGCCACCTTCCTCTTTTTCGTAGAAACTGCTTTCTGCTGCCCTCTCTGCTCTGCGAGCCGTTCTGCCAGCTTTTGATGATGCCGCAGCTCGAGTCTCTGATCGGTTCAATCTGTCTTCATTGCGAGATAGTGCGTATTCGTATGCGTTTTTGCCAATCGCAATACCCATCAAACCCATAATTTTAAGTATGGGTATAAAACCGTCGTTGAAGAGGCACGTTGCAATGAAATTGGCCACTTCGATGGTGCGTGCGCCTGAGTTGATGTGTTTGGGCGAAAGTGACCAAAGAACAGAATTGTAGAACTCATTGGAATTCTGAGTTTCAGATCCAAGGCATCTTTCAAGCAAATTATCTGCCAACAGCGCTTCGTAAGCTGGTTTTATTACCTCCATCACCTTCTTGTCCATCAGACCTTGCTTCACAAAAAAGGCTGTATCTTCTAAAGTATTTCGAATTTCTAAAAATCCTTTTAGGGGCATATTCACAACTACCCAAGCTATAAATAAATGCAAAAAAAAAAGTAGAAAAAAAAAGTTGCTCAATGAGAAGACCCCCTTAAAAGAAGAGTAAAATGCCCAAAGGTAAGATTGATAATGATGTGGACTAAAATGTAACAAATCAATATTTTCAAATTTAAGCTTAAAATTTTCAGATTCTAAGTATTCAGTAATATCAAAAAATCGAATTTATTATTTTTTAAGTGTTCGCGAATTATACCTGATGGGGTTTTGTAAGTAATATTATCGATAACTGTTTCATTTTCAAATGTTATAAAAAAAACTCCATTAAGAATACGCCCATTTACTATTTTGTAAATGTTTTATTTAGTTTTCCTGAAATGATAATGGTTCCATCTTTTACAAATTGTATATCATAGTTTTTTTCCATAATTTTACTGCAATTAGGAGGAACGCTGTTTAATCTATTTGTGCAACATGTCTCTTCCTTATTCAATTTACAAAATACATTATTTAGCTCAAATTTACATTCTTCAGTTTTGTAAAACTTATTATTACATTTTAATATCTTATCTTCTATTACAAGTTTGCCGTCAGAGTGTGCTACAGCCTCTGCTTCGTACAGTTTGCATTCTCCATTAATAATTGGATATTGAATGTAAATATCAATAATGTCATTGTTCTGAATTATTTTAAATTTTCATACATCATTTTAATCCGATACGGTAACATTAGTATGCTCATGTTGAATTATATTACGAATATCTTTTAAGTTGAGAATTGAAGGATTGAGTATCCCGGACTTTGATGAAGTCATAGAATAACATTTTGTAATTATTTTATTATTAGTTTGTTTCTTTGGCTGCTAATTATTTGTTTATTAGAACCTCCCTGCAATTTCTCCATCATACTTGTCAGTTGTGCGACAGCCTTAAATATCTCTGAATTGGTCATGAATTGTCTGCTGTTGTTTTTAATCAATTAATTTAATTTGTTAGTAATAAAAACCATATCGTCATGAACGGGTGAGCCCGATATCCATTTCCATAAGGTTCCTATTTCGTGTATTCCCCCTTTTTCCCTTGTGTGGTTTCTCTTTCATTGTTGGAGAAGGGTTTCAATTATTTCAAATTCTATTTTTGTTTCAAAATCTGTTGACTGTGAATTATTCTTGTTTTCATAGACTATTTGTGTATAGTACGTTAAGTTTGTCACGTGGAATATATTTCCGTATTCTCCGTATGTTACCGCCTTTCCATTTTCTATTAGTATATAATTTTCTCTTGTGTAATCAATTATTCCACAACCTATACTCTGAGTCATCATCAATATTACTATAAGGTGCAACATCGTCTGAAAAAAAATTAAGACTTAATATTATCTTATGAATTATTCTATTTCTTGAATATATTTTAACTTTATTGGTTTTAGTTTATTTCTCTCTCCTATTCTTTTCTCATAAATTGTTTCTTCTTGATCAATTTCCCTCTCACATTTTTTTCTTTTATGAAATTCTAACATCTTTTCCTGCGCTTCCTTAAGTTTGTTTATTACCTCACTATGTTTAATCCTATTAAAAAGTATTTCACTAGGTTTCTCTTTTGTTACGGAATGAATCTATTTATTTTGTGCAGCTTGAATTATAGCTTCAAGATCACTTATTAAGTTAAACTCTTGTTTCACGCACCTAGCTATTTCTATAAGTGTCGAATGGACCCTCTCAACCTGTCCATTCGTAGTACTATGTCTGGGGTCACAGAATAATATTTCTACATTTATTCTCTGCATAAATGACTTGAATTAGGGGGTGGTAAAACTGGGTTCATTGTCTACCATAAGTTTCTTAATGTCGGGGAATCCTTGTAAAATTTCTAAAACTTTTTCTGATATTTCCCTTTTATTTTCTATGTGTTTAACGAATAAAAATGTCGAATACGCGTCTATACAGGTAATAAACTTTAATTTTTGCGCGTAGAAAATGTCTAAGTGTATAATTTCTCCTTCTCTTTCTGGTAAAAGTGCTTTGCCTATTTTAATTTTTTTTTGGTTTCCTGTCGTACTTTAACAAATTTCACAGTTACGGGCGAATTGCTTGAACTGTTTATACATCTCCGGCCAGTAATATTTTTTCAATAATTTGTTTAAGATTTTGTTCGTAGTTCCGGTGCGCTCTGTTGTGCGTTTGTTCGATAATTATACCCTATTTAATATATCCATTGGGAAATATTTAGCGCGTAAAAATTTGTTACTAAATGTAGCTTTTATTTCATAAAATACTTCTGGCGTACAAAACAATGCTGTTACCAGATTTGGTGCTAAATGTTCTTTAAGAATTGTTAATAAGTTTTCCAATGTATCGTACTCTATTATATGCCTAATTCTTCCAAAAGTCCTAACCATTTCATGTATTGTTTTTGAATACCGCGTAATTTTATCCAAAAGAACTTGTTGCTTAAGCTGATGCAGTGGTTTTTTTGTTTCTTTTACAATTTCTTCATCGCTACTTTCCGTAGAATGTTGGGTTGTATTACCTTCCTGATTTGACTCACCTTCGCTAATGGATTCATCTGATGTATTATTTAAATATTGTCTCGATAATGCATCTGCGACTTTGTTCAAGTGACCTGGCTTATAAGTTATCTTCGGAGAGAATTCCTCAATGAATGCGTGCCAACGCTTCATTTTTGTTTTTGGGTTTATTGGGGACAAGGCAAACGTCAGTGGTTGGTGATCCGTTTGTATTTCTAAATTATAAAATCCGTAAAGACAGTTTCTGAGGTTTTTTAAGGACCAAACTATAGCATATAGCTCTTTTTCGTTAGTTGCATAGTTGATTTCTGTGGAATTTAGGGTTTTAGATATGAAAGTGATGGGCTTTCCATCTTGAGACAATACCGCTCCTATTGCTTTGTTTGAAGCGTCAGATGTTAATATGAACTTTTTGTTATAATCCGGTTGTACTAATTCTACCTGATTAATTAATGCATTTTTTAATTTTTCAAATGCAGCTATTACTTCCTGATCAAAGGTAATATTTGTTTTTTTTTATTTGAATTGTGATATCCTACCATTGTCACCTGATAGGTGTTTGGTGAGAGGCTTAGAGATATTTGCGTAACTTTCAATAAATTTCCTATAATAACCAGTCATGCCTAAAAATCCCCTCAACTGTCGTAAATTTATAGGAACTGGGTAATCACAAATGGATTGAATCTTTTTGGGGTCTGTTCTGATTACATTATGAGCTACGATGAAGCCTAAAAATTCTACCTCTTTTTCGAAAAACTTTGATTTTTCCAAGGATATCTTCATATGAGATTCCTTGAGCTTTTTAATAATAGTTTGCAAGTGTATTGCATGGTTGGTTAGGTTTCCCAAAAAACCAGTATATCGTCTATATAGACATGGCAAAACTTGCCTCCAAATTCGCGCAATATTTTATCCTTTATCGATATTATCCAAGCTGGAATATGCTCGGAGCATTTTTCAGACCGAACGGTAATCTTAAAAATCCATTTGCCGTTATTTACGCTGAAGGCCGTTTTTTCAATATCCTGTCATCCGTTTTCTCAAGACTTGATGAAATCCGGTTTCTAGATCTATTGTTGAGATGTATTTTGTTTTTCGCAAGTTTGTAAGGATAACATTCATGTCCGGTATCGGGTAACGAATATCGGGTCCGATACTGTAAATTCGTTTAACTTTTTATAATCAATAACAAATCTATTTTTTGGTGTCCTATCTTCGTTGGTGCCCTTCTTTGGGACTACCCAAACAGGCGAATTAAAAGGGCTTTTGCTGGGTCTAGTTATTTATCTTTAAACATTCCATTTATTTCGGCATTTACGAAATCGTTTGAAGAGTATGGATACGGATATTGCTTGCTTCAAATTGGAGCTAAAGTCGTTGTCCTTATTTCCGCTTTTACATCGGTTATAAAGGGTAAGTTTGTGTTAATATTTGCATGGATTAAATTAATATCTACGACTATATCCCGTTTAATATTTTTAATTTGTTTTTGATCATTTCTAAATGTGTTTTGAAGCTCAACACTATTATTTATTTCTTTATTTATACCTTCCAATGTTTTTAAGGTTAAATTTGGTTGGACGTCTTCTTTTTTAATGGTGTCTTATTTAATTTCATGACTACCCCATTTATATTTATTATATCGTTCTCTAAATCTATTACTTCTTTAACTTCTTTCAAAAAATTTTAACCTAAGAGTAGGTCAGCGTCCAAGTTATCAGTCTCAAAAAAAGTGAAGTGTTACTAAATATTTCAATCATAGGGTAATGTTCTAAAATGTTAGTTCCGTTTATAGTCTAACATTTCCTATTGTATGTCAGTTTATTTCTATCTGGATAGAGTCCTGTTCTACAGTAATTACCTGTTGATCCTGTATCTTTCAGAATCTTTACTCGTTTTTTGGAGCTCCTGTCCACCCTATAGATGTATGGGAGTCCCGACGCTATTCTAAAACATGTTCATCAATACGATTTATTATCTGTATTTTTGGTTTTGGTTTTTTATTTTTGGTTGGGGCTCATGACTGTGACTGTGCTGGATCCTTCTGTCAGCTTGCCTATTATTATTATTATTTTGATTTTGGTTAAACTGCGAGAAATTATTATTCCTGTTGAGCTGATTTTCTTGCGAATAATTATTATTATTGTTTTGATTTTGGTTAACCCGAGAGAAATTATTATTCCTGTTAAATTGATTTCTTTGCGGGCAACTCCTCTGATGCTGAAGAGATGGATCGACATACATTGGTTCAGGTCGAGAGTTATTATTATGTTTAAAATTAGGATTTCCATAGCTATGGAAATAATTACTATTATAATTAAACCATGATTAATTATTAATTATGGATATTGGTCATTTTTTACTGGATACCTTAAGTTATTTGAGGCATTGCTTTCCCTCGGAACCCTTTGGTCCTTGTTTCTATTGTTTCTATTGTACAACGAAATAAGTGAAACACCTTGTCATATTCAAGACACGGAAAGACATGTCAAACTCGTCACAGAATCATCTACCGTGGCTGCTTAGGAGGCACGTCGAGAAGGAATTATGTTTTTAACTCTGGAGTCACGATCGAAGCGCCCAAATTTGACACAAAAAAAGATTTTTATTAAATTGAATTTAAAAAGTATCTTTTGTTAAACTACTACTTTGTTAAATTAATTAATTTTGAAATAAACGATATAATGTTTAAACACGACTTTTCGTAAGTTTTTCAAGGCAATCAGTTTTAGGTATAGTAACATAATCAACTTCTTGTAGATTTTGTAGTTCTAAGGTAGCTTCAGTGCAAAAGTTGTCAAGAAATCGGAAAACCAAAAAAACTGCCTGGCTTGAAATCTCTAAAAATTTGCTTCAATATTTTTTGTTTTTGCAAAAGCAATCAATAATTAATGCTGCTTCGAAAATAGATAGATCTGGCACTTGTGAAATTTTATAACAGGCAGATCAGGTCTCTCTTCCACCACTGTACGTGTTTGATCTCTTGGAAAATTTGCATGCATAAGTTATTTTAAAGGGTTAATTGAGATCTATAATGGTTTTTGTAAAAAAGTGTACCTTAAGATGGGCTCCAGTACAAAAGTAGTCGAAAATATTGCAAATAATGGTTTTTTAATTTTTATGTTGACACCACTGCACGTGTTTGATCCCTTGGAAAATTTGCATACATAAGTTATTTTAAGTGGTTAATTGAGATCTATGAGGATTTTTGTAAAAATTGTACCTTAACATGTGCTCCAGTACAAAAGTAATCGAAAATATAGTAAATAATGGTTTTTTTATTTCTATGCTGACACTTCTGAAAGTAGTTCGATCTTTCTGAAAATCTGCATGAATAAGTTGTTTTTAATGGTAAATCAATATCTGTGGTGGTTTTTGCAAAAAACTGTACGGTAAGATGGGCTCGAGTACAAAATTAGTTGAATATAGGTTAAATAATGGATTTTTGTTTCTATGCTGACACTCTTGTATGTAGTCCGATCTCTCTGAAAATTTGCATCCATAAGTTGTTTTTAAAAGTGAATCGATTCTATAGTATTTTCTATAAAAAAATTTACCGTTAAATGGGCTTGAGTACAAAAACACACGATTTTTATAGAAAACCGCTGTTTGGGGAACCAGGAATTCATTTAAAAAAAAAAAATATTTTCTGCATTGTCTTTCCGTCCTATTTCATTATTTAGTGGTGGAATTGGATGTTAATTTTTTGATACACCCTATACTAGCTTATACCCGGTGCGCTTCGCTGCGCTTCACTGCGCTCAACGTTTATCCCCTAAAGGAGGGCGTCGCTTTAGTGAAGCCATGCTTATATAGTAAGTTCGTACCGAGTTTCATTGATGTGTGACTTATTTCGAAAGCTATACCGAAAATATGGGTGCTGAAAAAATAACACGCCCCTCATCCAACGCCCATTAAATGTTACCAGTGGAACGGCATGTGTAAATTGAGGTCGAATGCTGAAATCCGAGGCTGTGCGAAGTATAATTCCAAAACTGTTCGATATCGAAAATTTGAGGTGTATTTAAGGTGCTTTTTACGATCGGCACCAGACTTCACAGGAACACTCTCAAGGCTTTGGTATAAAAATTGGCTTAGCGGTTTCGGAGTCTTTACGTGATAAAAAAAAAGTTGTTACGCTCCTTAGAAAAAAAAAGTTGTTCAGTCCAGTTCTTCAAAATAATCCATGGCTTATGTTATGATGATCCCCAAATTATTTCGACTATAAATATTGGCTGACATTGTAGTTAAAAAAAAACAAACGGCCAGAAATAAGAGTGATGAAAAAGTTATTTTTCATCAAATAATCTTAATTTTTTTCCGTTGGATCAAAGATAATGCGGATTTTTATGGATTGTATTAAGTTTTTTTATACTATTTTCACTAAAATTCAAATGAATTTTTATCCATACTACTTTAAGTCAAATAAATTGTTAAATGAAAAAAATGTGTAAATTTGTTTGTAATTTCAGTCAATTAAAATCTTGACTTTACACTATATTTTATCATCAATAGATAATTTATTTGACTAAAAATAATATGGCAAAAAAAAAAAAAAATTTAATATAAATTTTAGTGAAAATAATATAAAAAAAGAAAATAAAAAAAAATTAATGATATCCCGCATTACCTCTGGTCCAACTGCAAAAATTTAAATTTATTGGTGCAGATTGGAAGAACTTTTTCATTACTGTTATTTCTGACTTGTGACTATTTTTATATTTGTTATTTTTAACTACCACAACAGTAAATATGTTTACAAAAAACTAGATTTTTAAAGCATATTTGAAACTATTCCATGACATACTGGTTGAGGTGCGTGGCTTGTATGCCATAGAACCCAATTTGAATTAATTTTTCTGTTCTGCCGTCATCTCTATGCAGACAATGGCAAACCTAAGAGAGTTAAAACTGCCATGAAAAGCTTATTGAGAACATAAGCCGTTCGGAGTCGGCATAAAACTTGAAGGTTTAGTTCTCGATCATTTGTGTTCAAACATTTCACAACACGCACAACACAATTGATCATAAGAAGCTCGGTCGAAGTCTTTTCAAGGGCTGAAATGGCCATTTCGTTGTTGTAACATTTTGTAACAAAAATTGCAACATAAAGCATTATTTTGAGGAACCGACCCAAACAAATCTTTTTTTGTGAGGAGCCTTAGTATACATACATACATTTTTTACAGATAGATAGATGAGCAGAAAAGTAGGCATGGCAACATTTATATATATAGTGACCGCCACTTGGTCCCATTGCACCTACATACCAAATTTCACTATCAAAACGTGTACAGCTCAGAAATTACAATGATTTTTGATAAGTCGGAGTAGATAACGTGCGACACGCCCATTTTTAAAGGGTTCTGACAGTAATCATATGAACTAATCTACCAAATTTTACTCTTTTACTGTAAAAAAAGTCTGATATACATCCTTTTTACAGATTTTTGGGCATTAAAAGTAGGCGTGGCAACATTTATATATAAAGTGACCGCCACTTGGACCCATAGCACCTACATTAGGGTGTTGCGATTTGAACATCTTAATGGGCGCTTCGCGTTTCTAATTCTTGGGATTGTACTGAGCAAAAAAGTCCACTAGACCATACGTCTACGGTGAAAATCGAGCTTCCAGATTTTGACATGCAGTTTTTTCTCAGACTTTTTTTTTTTGGAAAATTTTCAAATTTTCTTGGGCTCATATTTCGTAAACTATTTGAAATTTTGACTTATTTTCGAAAGTAAAGTTGTAACTATTGTCTCGGGCTACAATTTCTATGAACATATTACTTAGAAAAACGTCGTTTTCATGGTCAAAAAGTCGAAAATGTAGAAAATTCACCACTTTTTGTCACGTTTTTTTGGATTCTTTGGCCTATAACAGCCAAACCATTGAGATTTTCGATCCAATACTAAGACAAAAATTGTAGCCAAGACAATAGTTAAGAACTCTCTAGTAAATCGCAGAAGCATTGGAACGCTCCTTCAGGCAGTTTTGGCCTTGTGAAAGTGCAAATTTTTCGTGAAAATATTGATAAATTACCATTTTCAGTTGTTCATAGCGCAAAATCATAAAATTGTTCTATTTCTTATTTTTTCCACTTTTTTTATCCAAAAATATAATGTTTTTTTTTGTTTTGTTCAATATTTATTTTGAAAATTATGAGAAATTCATTTAAAGTGCAAAGTAATTGTATTGGTAGAGACAAGGTATGAATCAAAAAGAAAGCAATTATTGTTTTAAACGATTTCGCATCAAAAATTCCAATTCAGTGTATTTTTCATTCAAAGATTGCCTTCCAAATCTTTTCGAGATTCTATACGGGGCGCTTTCTTTCGGCCTTCAGATACAGATGCCATTATACCTTCACGGTTTTTGTCGATTGAGCGCTTAGCAACACTAGCTAGTAGCTGGACATGACGCTCCGTACCTTGAATATGACAAGGTATTAGAGGGTCTGGATATGGTGGATCTTCATCACATTAAAAATACACATTCGAGGTATTGTTGTAAATGCTCACACGGAATTTTCTTGGAAAATGGCGTTTCAAATAACAATGATTTGTCCTCTAAATCGATCATGTGAACGTAATCCGTACAATCAAAATAGATGTTTGGTTTTACATATTCGCGAAGCTCAGTTAAATCGCAAACGTTGTCGCGAATATACAATATTTTTTTGAGTGCCAATTTACGAATTTCTTTACAATCATCGAATAACATGCTCAACAAAACATTTTCACTGTGTGCGAAATAGGAATTATTCTGTATTACGGGATTTACGATGTTACGTAAGTTGTCTGGTAAATATTGCATCCACTGGATGAATTTTCCAAGCAGAGCACTACCGTATACAGCCGAATTGTAGTATTTGACGTTGAAATACATGGGAACATACACTTTCATGATGTACCTTGCCAAAATTTGTAAATTTTGTGATGGGTTTTCTGTCGCAATATACACACGGAGCAATCTACTAGCTTTTGTTATCCATCTCGAATGTCCTACCGGTCCAGGTTTGATGTTTGCAAGACTAATTCAGCAACTACCATTTGAAACGGCTTGGGCAATTTGGTATAGATATTTAACGTCCGTGGAAAGTTGATTTTCAGCATCTGTACTCATTGGAGGAATGTGTTCAAGTGGAATAAGTTGAAAATTTTCGATAATCTGAAAAATGTTTAGATTATTTCAATAAAAAAATTACAAAACTATATCGTATTGAGAAAGAAGTACATAAAGTTATAATATTTACTTGTAATGTATTGCAAATATCTATCCTTTGAGCTAACGCTCCAGTGCTTTTTGTCGGTCCAGTAATGGCCGATTTTTCGACAGTGTTGTACAGATGTCGGAACGGCAATTCGTTGTAATGAAGTAAACAGATAAACCAATGTATTGGTCTATCTAGATAGCGTTCGATGACACGCAATACACCTCCAGATGTGCCAGTGTTTGCCACCTCACCGTCACTACAGACGGCAATTAAATTTTCAAGTGAAAGATTTTTAGATTTGAAAAATGCAATCAATTCGGCTTGTTTCGCTTTGGAGGTTTTGCCTTCTAAATTCACATAGCCAATTAGTAACGAATGTGGTTCACGTATTACTACTAGGTGTGGTTCTTTTCGCATTAATACTTCATTAATTTTCTCCCGAGTTAATGAATCATTTTTGCGACCATCAAACGAAAAAACGATCAACGATTCACCATCGTGATTTGCTCGTAAAATATCGTGTCTCGATCTTTCACGCTCTCGGCTCACTTTTCTTTTATCCATAATAATGGTTTCACCTCGCTCATCCTTAAACTGTATGTCAGCGAATAAAGCTGAAGCCAAAACAGATGCTCATCGATCGGATACCCCAAAGCGATCGCACATCATTGCAAACCGTGGTGTACTATATCGTGGAGTATACATTCTTCGCACGGTTGGTGTATGGATTTCCGAACCAGGAGGTTCATAGTTTTCCAATTCATGCACATCTGATGCGGTTGGTTGAAATATTGGATCAGATGATGCACCTGAATGTAAAGATGATAACACAGTCGATATTTCTGTTTCGACTGGCAAATATTCAGGTATTGTAAGTCTGCGTTCGTTATGCTGATCCAACATGAATTCATGGAGTCGGTCAGGAATTTTGCCACAATTACATCGAGCTGTTTTGAGCTGGCATTTACATTTTCCGATGCAAACTATTTTCGTTGTGCTGTCAACAAATTCTCTGAATTTAGCATTTTTTGTTTGTCTCTTACAAGCTTCACGGTAATTTTTCAATAATCTGCCCAATTTCTTAATAATATTTTTTTTTTCAATAACCTCAATGTTTATTTTGTTCCAAAATTGTATTAATTTGTCGCAAATGTGTGGGGTGAATGTGCCGTATGAAAACATTTTATTTGCGTTTTTGCAACGAGCGGCCAAGAAAACATAATGTTTCAAAATGTCGCTCGTAGTTGGAAGGGAAATATCATCTAATTCAGCCTCTAAACCGAATGCCAATACGTTTTGCGAAGGCATATGTTCTAGATTTGATGATGACGCTGATGATTCTGGCTGCGTCTCCATCTCCACATTCACTGTATTATCAGAATCCACTGGATTATCCATATTTTTTATATCTTAAATTAAAAAAATTTTTTTTATTAGCACTGCACAGTTTATACACGAAACAATTATTTCTAAAACTTACATTTGCGGCAGATATTTTAAAATGCGTATTTAATTTTGTGTGTATTTGATGCTGTGATCGTTTACAATAAACTAACAAAAATGCGTGAAATGGACTGAAAACAATAGAAGAATAAAAAATAAGAAATAAAATAAATAGAATAAAATAGAATAAAATAAAAAAAATAGAATAAAATAAAAAAAATAGAATAAAAATAAAAAATAGAACATTTTTATGATTTTGCTCTATGAACAACTGAAAATGGTAATTTATCAATGTTTTCACGAAAAATTTGCTCTTTCAAAAGCCCAAAACTGCCTGAAGGAGCGTTTCAATGCTTTTGCGATGTACTAGAGAGTTCTTAACTATTGTCTTGGCTACAATTTTTGTCTTAGTCAATTCATTTTCACACGATCAAAGCTCGGTAACGGTTAAGTTGGTGGGGTGTTTTGATATACCGTTGAAAAGATGATTTTATTGCCTTTAAAATGAGCTATCAAAATAAGTTTTATGTAAGTTAGTTTTTCTGCTAGAAACAATAACGTGAATCAAAGTCGTGAAATATTAATAAACCCTGTAGCTCCTAAGAATGTGAAAATATACCCCCCATCCCATACGATTTTTTGCTCAGCTTGACATAACCTTTCAGCTCAGTAAATAGTTGCACTCAATTGCGAGACACCCTGTATATATGAGCAATTCTACCAATTCGAGACGACGTTTTGGATAACGTATCATGGATTTTTTTCAAATTTTTCCAGGATGTAGTCCTCGATATTTAATATGTATTTGCATTTTTTTTTTTTTTTGATCCGTTATTTTAGTTGTAATTGCAGGGTGCATTTCATCAAAAAAAAAATTTTTCGTTTTTTTCAATATAATTGTTTAGTACTCTATAGCAAAATAAAAACTTTCTTAAAAATCTATTTTTATATGAAATTTTTTCAGCTTTTCGAAAAAAATATTTATTCTCTTCTCGAAATACCGAAAGCTATAAAAATTAAGTTAAAAGTGAAAAAGCTGTTTTTATGTCATTGCGCATGGATTCACATTTTTTTTAAATATTTTATTCAGAAAGCTGAGAAAATTTCATTAAACATATCTTCAGATTGGGATCTCCGTACAAACGGCGAGAATCAATTAAAATGCAAAAATTTAATGAAACCGAATGCACGCAAATCAAGTTGCTTTGTTGAATGCGTGAGCTTTCTTTCATACGTGTGAACGCACAAAGCTCTGTTGCACCAGGTGCTTTGGAGCAGTTTTCGCTGATTTAAATTAACGCACTTGAACACATTATTTTACATGTAGATTGCGCACTTGTCAACCGTCACACGAGTCGTTGTAATTAACCGTTACATCCGTTAGTTCTTTTGTTAGCTTTCTAACATTTGTTATATTAGCCTACCGTGTGAGTTGTGTAGTTGTGTATTTATAAGTAATATTCTTAGATATTTGAAATTTCCATCATAATGAAGCGCAAGAGACTTTCGCGAAAATGTTTTGATCCATTTAAGGAAACTAATCCATGCAGTAAGTTTCTTTGTTAATATTTTATTTTAATATTTCTTTTTATTATTTCTTATTCTTATAAGAAAACCTAAATTTATATTTTTTTCTCAATTTAGAAAACAATTGACTTGCGTCAATTCCCTAAAAAAGATATGTGGAAATTTTCTGCTGCTGAATAAACATGCACATTGTGTTCTGCTTGTAGAAAACTTGTTTCTAGTTATGAGCCAGCAGTGGTCAAGGATGTCTCCAACACATTGAGTCAAGGCGTTGAAGAACATTTGAATATCTTGCAACCAATATCAAATTCTAAGAGTTCAGTAAGCTCCATTTCTGGTTTTAACTATCCGCAATATGATAGTAACGACCAAGCATTAGAGACATTTTTGAATATTAGTCCTGTAAAGAAATTTCGGTATGTTAAAATTGTATCACTTGATGTTGGATAAAACCCCTATTTGACCGTTCTGTATTTTTTATTTGTAGACTAGATCGTGTCGCTTATCGAACTAAAAAATGGGATGAAATTAATGCAGCAGTTAGGGCTCTATTTATTTCTCAATTCGGTGTTTTTTCTAACAGTACAACTGAAGAATTAGCTATGGATCAGAATTCGATGCTTGATAATTTGAAAAAAATATATAATGCTGAAAGAGACAAGTAAATATAAAAAATAAACAAACTCTTCAAAATGAGTTTTATAGTAACAGATATTACTTTTCAATTTCAGATCAATCCGTTTAAAATTTCTGTCAGTTTTACCAACTAGCTGGGATTGCCTTGAAGTACAGTCTGAATTTAATTTTCACCAATGATCTCACCGAAAGATCATAAAATGATGCTAAATGTGATCAGAACAGTTCTCGAAAGGCAGGGCGTCAGCCATTAGATTCAGAATTGATAAAACTAGTGACAAATTTTTACGAAGATGATACAAACTCCAGGCAATTAGCGGGAATACCCATTCGTATATTTGCTATTTTTAGGATGTTACTGATCGTTACTGATACAAGATAATGAGTGGATTGAGAAGTCTGATCCCATATATAAAAATTTGTTAAAGAAACTACAGTGCAGAAAGCCAACAGAATTGTGTCACAACAGATCTTGCACAGAATGCCCTGGAAGTTATGATATAGTTAAATTTTTTGAAAAATTGTTCGACGATCATAGCATTGATCAAATTAAATACAAACAATGGACCTCGACTGATCATTGCATAATTATTGATGTAGTTACAGCAGGAGATGAATTTATAGAAGCAGTAGTGAAACAACTGACATTGCTTGTAAAACATGACTACATACACATATCAAAAACTCAAAGTCATTATTATTCTGATTTGAAGTCAAAGTTACAAGAAGGTGAAGTTATAGTGACTCTTGATTTTGCAGAAAACTACGCATTCGTCGTTCAAGAGTCAGTACAAGCATTCCACTATAACAATGATCAAGCGACGTTATTCAAGATGTCAATTTATTTTAATAATAATGGTACTGTTCACCATTACAGTTTTGTTGGTATAACTGAAACACGATTTCGTAACAGTTCATTTGTTCCAAGTCAAATTAGTAGCGTACTTAAAAAAAAAATTCCTTCTGTCAGAAGGATTCATTACTTTAGTGATAGTAAACTGCCTCAGCAGTTTATAAATAAAAACGCATTTACGAATTTGTGCTATCATGAAGATGACTTGAATATTGTAGCTGATTGGAACTTTTTTGCCACTTCTCATGGTAAAGGACCGTGTGATGGTTTGGCGGGGACAATCAAACGATGTGCGAGAAAAAAGTCATTGCAAATGGGCACGACAGAACAAATTATTACACCATATGGCTTGTTCAAATGGGCAACTCAAAGTATGTAACTCATAGAATGTGATAAAATCTTGGCGTATCAAGACGTGTTTTTGTCTTCTCTCGCAATAACTCGCTTAAATTGCTTAATTTTATGGTAAAAGAATTAAAAAAAGTGTTTAGCGCGCCATCTGTTTGGCAGTTCTCGATAATCTTAAATAAAAAAATCTTAAATCATAAAATCTTAAATAAAAAGTAAAAAATTGAGCTTATAGCGCATAAACAATAAACTAAAACAATAAACTAAAAGAACAAGTGAAAACAAAAATAACATTAACTTATATATATCATTAACAGCGGATATTATTTTCTCAATTCTGCTGATAATATGAGTACCGCAAGCGTAGAATTGAGTGCAAATGTAATTGGCACTAGATCGAAAAAGCCAATGAACTCAGTTATGGGATCTTCAAATACATCAACTAAGCAGTGCTCAACGCCTACTTCAAAACATGCTGAGCCCGCTCTTACTGTGCACGATCTCGCAGTTGAGTTGAAAAAACACACTGATGCAATCATTAGTCGTATGACTGCAGAAATAAATACTCTGAGAGGCGACGTCATGCAGCAAATCTCTCTTATCGAAGGTAAATTTAATGTACTTCAAGCATCACTCAACCATGGTGTAAGAAAACCAGGTGGAAGCGAAAGTGTGGTGAAAAACACACTTTAAACTGTCCTGAGTCTGTCAAAAAATTCTGACAGGGAGAGAGCAACTGTTGATTAGTGCCAAATTTTATTGGTTGCGTTCAGCAGGTACAACTTTTGTGCAACCGGTTAGTGTGTGTCTGCTGAACGGAAAAAAAATATCAGTGTCTAATCACAACATGTGAAAATGTCTGTCTTTCGCCGCACTTTATATTTTTGATACATTTGCTCAACGTATAGAGTATTTCCAGTTAAAAATTTGGCTTTTTTAGAATAAGTGTGCTTTTATAACAAATGAAAAAAATAACGCAAAATATAACGAGAAAACACAATTTTTCCCCTATTTGATCACTTTTAAAACAATTGTGTTCACAGAAATGAAAAAGGAACGTAAACTGATACCTGATCAGAGACACAACAAGTTGTACCCATTATTCAAGTATTATTAGGTTGTTCAGATATTTTACGTCAACTCACAAGAATAATAGCTTAAATACATTACCGACGACAACAACATTGTCGCATGATTCAATTATTATAAGGTTGTCTAGATATTTGACGTCTACTCACAAGAATATATACTCTTATTTGAAGAGGAGAGCAAAAGAGCAATTTTGTAAGGACATAAAAATCACGCAGTTGCCGGAACATCATTCATTTTCATAGTACAAACCAATAAAGATACATTTGACTACTACTTTTCGAAATACTTGCTTGTGTTGAACCAAAATATTATAAGCTTAAAAATTGTTATTGTCACATTTTAGACGTAAAATAATATTGGAAAAATAAAACTTCTGAATGTTGTACACATTTCATACAGAGAAAAATAAGTAAAAATTACATAGTCAGCTTATGTGTAAAATTTATTAGAATAATGTTTTCCAAATAGTTTAAAATAGGTTCTTTAAATAAAAGTATAAAAATAGTGATTTTTACATTTGTATTTGGGAAAATCAAAAATTTTTACTTTTGTCCTCTTTTGACAAAAAATAGCTAGTTTTGTTCAGTCAACGCAGAACTTTTTTTTTTGAGAACTCTTTTGACAAAAAATAGCTAGTTTTGTTCAGTCAACGCAGAACTTTTTTTTATATTATATAAAAAACTATATTTTATAGGTAATGGTTGTGTTAATATGTCTTCTAAGTGTTTCGTGATATAACCATTGTAATTTTTTCAAGAACGTAAAAATATTTTTGACGTAGAATTACGTCTTACAGCACGTTCGTCATTTTTGGGGGTCTTTTCCACAAATATTTCAAGCACATCCTAACGTTTTTGGAGGACACTTTGGAATATACTTACAGCCTTTAATATTCATCTTACAAAGATAAAATATATTTCAAAAATCAGTTATATCTTATATCTATATAATAAGAAAAATCATGCATTGATGCTTCAGTTGCTGCTGACGTTCTTATGGTTGTTGCTTTTGTTCGTGCCGAAATCACGAACGCTACACGTGTTGTTTCTTGGAATGAATTGTTTTACAAATATTTCTCAGTAATGGCTTGTATTGTTGCTGTTATTATTACGTATGTAAAATTTACATTTGTTATATATGCATATCAGCTGCTTTAATTTTTATCGTTTATTATTGTTTTTGTTTATCTTTAGCGAGACAAATACAATACACAACACAGATGTATTATAGAGATGTGCTGTAGAGCCAGTATGTACCCTATAGGAACAAACTAACTTGTTTTTAAAAACAACTAATTAAAAAACTAGTTTAAAATAAACCAGTATATAAACTACTTTGAATTATATTAAGGCGGCATCCACTTCAATTGTAAATAGTTTTTATTGCATTATATATGAAGTAATTGAAATACTACTTAAAAACAAGTGATAAGCTACTTTGAATTATATTAAGGCGCCAACTATTCTGATTTTGACATGTTTTAATTGCAAATTTTTATTAGATTACAAGTTTATATATATTTAACCATGTTTTTTCATCAAATATTATTAACTTTAGGCCATCAGTAATAGTTTTCAATTGGTTATTTTAAAGTAATTAAAAGAAATAGTTTAAATATAACTAGTTTAACAAGTAGTTGAAAATATATGCGGTTTTCAAGTGATTTATTTTAAAGTAGTTAAAAAATAATTTAAATTAACTAATTTAACAAGTAGTTGAAAATATATGCAGACGAAAGTCAATTGACTTATTTAGCGGACATCACCATACAAAAAATGTTAGTTCGTTCTATGGAAAAAAGTCAGAATTTCAACTAGTTGTGGTTGACAAAAAACTACTTTATCAACTACTTTTAAATTAGTTGATCTTCCTACAGGGTACAAAAATTTTTATTACTACTACGCAGGTTTACATATACAGATAATTCACATGGTCATTGTGCTATGAAAACTCTATTGATTCTTTAAATATCATAGTAAATTCGAATTATTTATTGAACTAATTTTATACTTATTACATATTAAAAATATATTTTGTTTGTTAAAATTTTAAATTTTCAAATTATTTTAAGATATATATAGCTCTTTACTTGGTAAAAATAAAATATCATATTTTTCCGAAACATTTATTTCCATTTATTAAACCTTAGATTGAAATAAATTTATCAAAAAATATAGCATACAAAAAATTCTACGTCTACAATAATATCTGTGTCTTTTGTTTATATAAAATAAGGGTATGTCAAATATCTGGATTGCCTTATAATGGCTGCATTCTATCCGAAAGAGCGCTCAGGTAGCGAAGTAGCATAAAGTCATGGCAGAATTATAGGTAGAGACGACTCGGAGAGGAATGAAATAGAAAGCAGAATAAAGCGGGCTAGATGTCAAAATCAGCTGTTCATCTCAAGTTTCTTTATGTTCATGTTTCGCAGTCGATTTTAGATTAAAATTTTTACAGGTTTTTTTTTTGCCAATTTAAGACTTCTTTCACATTGTAAAGTTGTTATTACACTGTTTTAATAATATAATAATATTTTCAGTCAAATTATCACAAATTTAACACACGCGACCGCACTACTTGCAACTTGGAAACATAAAATATTTTCTTCATTTGCAATTCCTAGTAAATTCGTCGTTTTGACAACTTACCAACCTTTTCATTATCCACTATTCGTTGACGCGTGAGGACACTAAGCCAACCGGCCCTACCTTATAATTCTGCCATGCATAAGTGATACTTTCTGCTGAACTATTTTTTTTCGAAACGTCAAACGGCAAACAGCTGTTCGACAATAAATGCTTTTTGTCTGAATTTTATTTTTTTTATGTTCTGTGTGCACACGTTTCAAACAAATAGTTTTAATTAAAAGCACTTAGTAGTGCTAATTTACTAATTAATTAACTTAATAATTTAGTAATTAATAAATTTAATATATGGTATATTTATCTGTCAAAATAAAGTAAGCGTAAGCCACTTAACTGAAGTATCATAAAATATTTTCGATACCTAAGATGGCGACCGCTCAGGGAACTTGTTGTTCGAGCACTTTATGCAACATACCATTCAGCCCGAAAGTTATTCAACAGCTACGTAGCAAATTTTCCGCTGAATGCAGTCAATGATTGAAACATGGTTGTACCTGCTGGACGCAGCCATTTATATCTGCTGTTTTTGACAGATGCGGGGACAATTTTTGTGAGAGAGGTGAGAAATTCGACGGAATTGCGACGGAAGCCATACTCTTCGGTGTTCCTAACATACCTGAAGAGAATCTTACGATGTATTTTCTCAGATTATGCAATACCATAAATTGTAAGCCACCAGCCTTAAATTCAATTTATCGGCCTCGTCCTCGTAATCAATCATCAGATCCACCAATAATAATAAAATTTAAACCGCGGCAGGATAAAAATTTGTTTTTTAAATGCATGAATGCCTTGCGTAAAACCCAGAGTAGGCAACTCTGTCTTCGTGATGTTGGCTTAGACTCAGACAAATACATCTTTACGAACGAGAGTTTTACATTGAGAAACCGTACCCTCTTTCAACAAGCAGCTCGTATGAAACGTCAGAAGCAGCTCTTCTCCGTTTTTTCAAGATACGGTTCTGTATTGGTGACGGAATATAAAAATGGGAGCCTAATAAAAATTATTTTCGAAAGACAATTATATGCCATTGCGGAGAAGAATGAACAACCAACTGACTCTTTTCGTGGTGATGTGCTGGGTGATAAATTAATTGTTTTTTAAGAACATTTTTATTGTATATCTATTGTCTTTAAATTTTAATGTGTTTTCAAATTATTTAAAAATCTTTCTACTTTTCGGCTTGTTAACTCTTATTTTGTTTCTTTTTAAACTCTCACTCTCTCTGTCTATTCTTATACATTTTTTCATTAAATTCCTCTTGATTTTGCCCGTGATACATAACACATTTAATAAAGTATCCGAATTACACTCTATTAATTTTACTCTTACTTGTAAACCCTTGCTCTCTTTCTCTGTTCTATTTAATCTTCTGATTGAGTACCTTTTGCTTGTGTTTGTGTTACATGTATCATTTAATGGTATATCTCAATGGTTAATGTAGGGCAACCATGGGGTGGCCACATAGACTTATTGCATTCCCTACTTAACCTAATTTGTAAAAATAATAAAGGCTTCAACATATGTCATTTAAAAGCTCAAAGTCTTAAGCATAAAATCGACGATTTGCGACTTCTAGTTAACAATAGCTATATCGATATCATCTGTTTGACTGAAACGTGGCTAAGAAAGGAAATGAGCGCCGGTCTGTTTAAGGTTAATTATTTTAATTTAGTTCGTGCAGATAGACTCAAAAAAATGGGCGGAGGGGGGGGGGGGGGGGGGGGGGGTTTGTATTTATAAAAAGTTCATACAAGTTTCGCGTAGTCAAATCATCCAGTGAAAATTACCTTTTTGAGTTCATTTTCTCGTTGAAATCCTACTAGGTACAGGCATTTTGTTAATTGGTTGTATATATATGGCTCCTAATATTGCGAATAGGAATTCTATTGGACGTGTTGGAAGACATAGCTCCCCGTTTCCGTGATATTGTATTATGTGGAGATTTTAATTTGAACGTACTGAATAATGCAAAATAAGCCGTTTTTAGACATGGTTGAACAATTAAGCTTGAAATTTGCAAACCAACATTTCCCAACGCATTTTAGACCCAACTGCTTACCTTCCCTTTTAGATCTGTTCTTGGTTTCTAATATCAACTTAATTTCACACTATGACCAACTACCCGTACCGGCTTTCTCTCATCATGATTTAATTTTTCTTTCACTTAACATAATTGCAGCTACCAATAACGAAATCGGGTTCAGTTACCCCGATTTTCCAAACACTAACTTAAATAACTTCTTTTTTGAATGCCAGTATCTAGATTGGTCATCAATTTACACAACAAACGATACAAGTAGACAAGTTGAAGTCTTTAATAATAACATCTGCACTCTTTTCACTCGTCATGTTCCAGTCAAAAGAAATAAATTTATATGTAGCAATTACCCATGGTTCACTCAAGAAGTAAAACGTCTCATCGAAAAACGGGACATCTTATACACAAGATGGAAGCGCTATAGATGTTCTAGTATCTATACCGAGTTTAAACGTGCACGTAACACTGTAACTACCATCATTCGCAGAAATAAAAAATATTTTTATGAGGGTAGATTTTCTAGATGCCTCTCAAGCTATTCATTTTGGAATAACATCCGCCAAGCTGGGCTATCTAAGGACTCGCAAAACATCCCAAATAGCATTAATCCCGATGATCTTAATAAGAAATTTATTCAGCCAGTTAGTACCACCAGCAGTATTCGTTTCTCTGGCCCCAGAAGCTCTGCTGATGGTGGTGTTGCAGTGTCGTGTGTCGACGCAATAAGTGTTGGTGAAGTTGTTCTCAAAATTAAATCCAAGGCCATAGGCTCAGATGGACATTGGGCGCATATATCCCACTCCATGCGCGCTGCCGCTGAAGAAGTCATTGGTTTCCGGCGCCCGCAACCTCGGAAACAATGGTATGATCAGGAGTGTCGCATTGCGACTGCAGTAAAAAACGCCGCATATAGAAAAACGCTGCAGTCAGCTGCAACGCGAGCCGTGCGAGAAAACTACCGCGAAAAGAGGAAGGAAGAGAGGCGCCTTTTCAGACGCAAGAAAAGAGAGCAGGAAAAGCGTGAGCGTGAGGAACTAGAGGTATACCAGGGCAAGAAGGATGCACAAAAATTCTATCAACAGGTTAAGCGTCTAACCCAAGGTTTCAAGCCCGGAGCATCCACTTGTAGAGACGAAAATGGAGATCTGAATACGGATACGCAGTGTGTGCTGAGATTGTGGAGACGGCACTTCTCCAATTTACTTACTGGCGACGATTCCACCAATGCCGCCTATGGAGAGCGCAGTTCAGAGCTACCAATCAACAATGACGGAGTGGAAGTACCACCACCTAGCCATGAAGAGGTTCGAGTTGCTATCCAACGACTCAAAAACAACAAAGCAGCGGGTGCTGACGGCCTGTCAGCTCAATTGTTTAAAACCGGCGGCGATGAATTAATAAGGCGCATGCATCAGCTCATCAGCAAAATATGGCTAGAAGAAAGCATGCCCGACGATTGGAACCTCAGCGTACTGTGCCCTATACTTAAGAAAGGAGACCCAACAATATGCGCAAGTTATAGAGGTATCAGTCTTATTTCCATCGCATATAAGGTTCTCTCAAGCGTACTGTGTGAAAGATTAAAGCCGATTACAAAAACACTGATTGGACTTTATCAGTGTGGCTTTCGACCTGGTAAGTCCACCATAGACCAGATCCTGGAGAAACCCCACGAAAATCAAATTGACACACACCATCTCTTTGTCGATTTTAAAGCTGCGTTCGATAGCCCGAGAAGGGATTGCCTTTACGCAACAATGTCTGAGTAAAGTTGATTAGACTTTGCAGAATGACGTTGAGCAACACACGCAACTCCGTCAAGGTAGGAAATGACCTCTCCGAAACCTTCAATACCGAAAGAGGTTTCAGGCAAGGCGATCCACTGTCTTGCGATCTCTTTAACATCATCATGGAGGGGATCGTACGAAAGGCCGGTGTGCATCGTAATGGCACCATTTTCTACAAAGGCGTCCAGCTCCTTGCGTACGCTGATGATATTGATATTGTCGGCAGAACCAAGAGAGATGTTACCGCTGCTTTCGCCGCTATCGAAAAGGAATCAGCCAAAGTAGGTTTGACGATAAATGAGGGCAAAACAAAATATATGCTGTCTACAAACAAGGGAGCTCGGCGTTTAGACTCCCACGTTTCATCCGGCAGCTATAACTTTGAAGTAGTCAAGGAGTTCGTTTACATTGGCACCGCCATTAATACCAAAAACGAAATCAGCCTGGAGATAAAGCGAAGAACAATAATTGCTAATAGGTGCTACTACGGGCTCAGTAAGCAACTAAGTTCCAGAGCCCTCTCTCGATCGACAAAACTAACACTCTACAAGACGCTCGTTCTACCTGTGCTGCTTTATGGCGCTGAGGCATGGGTAGTTTCGCAAACTGACGCAGCCGCTCTGGGGGTGTTCGAGAGAAAAGTTCTTCGCAAAATCTTCGGTCCTGTTCGAGTCGGCGATGACTATCGCATCCGAATGAACCACGAGCTGTATGAGCTCTACGATGACATTGACGTAGTTCGGCGTATAACTGTGCAGCGACTACGCTGGCTGGGTCATGTCCATCGTATGAACGACGAAGGTCCATCGAAAAAGGTGCTCGAGGCGAGGGTCGTTGGTCAACGACGACGGGGGAGACCATGCCTCCGATGGATGGACCAGGCTGAGGAAGCCCTAACCGCACTTGGTGTATCCGATTGGAGAAGGCGCGCGCAAAGCAGAGGCGCCTGGCGAGAGCTGATGAGGTCGGTTGAAACCCGGACACGGGTTGTTACGACCACCTAAGTAAGTAAGTAAGTAATAGGCTCAGATGGTATTCATCCTGAATTTATTAAAATTATCCTCCCAGCAATTCTTGGTCATATTACGTTTATATTTAATACAATAATAACTACGTCTCAATTTACTTCTTTATGGATAATTTCAAAAATCCTTCCATTGCCTAAATCAATATCTTCTAATAATACAGATTATCGTCCAATAGCTATTCTTCCATTTTTAAGCAAAGCCTTTGAAATTATTATAAGCAACCAGTTAAAAACCTATTTTTATCATCAAAGGCTTATCACAAAACACAAATCTGGATTCCGTGCGAAACATAGTTGTACCACAGCGCTTCGTAAAGTATGTGAAGACATTAGGTCTGGTTTAGATAAGAATATGTTGTGTTTGATAGTGTTTTTAGATTTTTCAAAGGCCTTCGACTATATTGACCATAAGCTTCTCGTGCATAAACTTGGCGCTCAGTTCTTCTTTCATGGCTCCCTGTGTAATCTGATGAGTTCATATCTCAGTAGTCGTACACAATACGTCTACCTAAATAAAAAATGCTCGTTAGAGCTGAAGGTATTATGTGGTGTGCCTCAGGGTTCGGTCTTAGGTCCTTTGCTATTTTTGACTTTTATAAATGACATTGTTGCTTGCTTCTCTACGTGCGACCATCATATTTATGCCGAAGACATTCAACTGTATAAGCTACTCCCAAAGTCATCTAAAACATCGCTGCAAGCGAAGTTAATTCAGTGTTGAACAGAGTTTTCCAGTGGTCAATAGAAAATGGACTGAGTCTCAATCCAACTAAAACCAAAGCGATGCTTATAGATAGGCGTAAAGTACATGAAGCATGCCCAGTCCTCTTTCTTAATAATTGCCCTATCGAGTATGTTGAATCTTTTAAAAATCTCGGTGTATACCTTAATAATAATTTTACATGGATCACCCACATCAACCGAGTAGTCGTAAAAATTTATGGTGCCTTGCGTGGTCTAAGTCCGACCTCTAAATATTTGTCTCCTGATGTCAAGCATAGACTTGTAAAATCTTTCATTCTACCCATAATCATGTATAGTTGTCAACTCTTCTCGAACATGGACCAGGAGTCATACCGGAAGCTAACTGTTGCCTATAATAGTTGCGCCAGATTTATTCTTAACATCAATAGACAAACTCATATTTCGGCCTTCTCAAATCGAATTACTAGTTACCCGTTAAACAGTTTTTTAAATTAACGCACCTTGTTGTTGCTATTTAATATAATTAAAAGTAGGGCGCCCGGGAATCTTTTTGAAATAGTAAGATTTGCCAGGACACAGAGAACTGCGCAACTTATATTACCAGCCCATAAATATTTAACAACTTCCAAACATTTCTTCGTTCATGTGATAAATCTGTGGAATGCGCTCCCCACTACTGTAAAAAGATCAGATAACGCAAATACTTTCAAACAAAATCTCTTTCAGCATTTTAGTCTATCTCAATAAATTCTACTTCTCCTTTTTCCAAAAATTCTTTTTTTTTCTTTTAAAATTTTAAAATTAGTTTTAATTTATACCACATGTTAAATTTAAAATTATTTATAATAATTTTTGCTTTTATTGCCATCATTAATTTGTTTAACGTTTGTACCAGAGAACTGCACAAGCCTACTTGAAATTCAAGCTTTTTCAAGTACTTGAATTCAAGTATGTATCCAAACTTGAAAAATCAAGCTTTGGCCTGCTTATAAAAATACCAAACAATTACAAGTCATATCCAAGCTTTTTCGTTGGCTTGCTTGTTGAGGCTTACTATGTCGGGTAGGAAAGTTGAAAGCTTGAAACGTTTGAATTTAAAGCAAGTATCCGAAAAAATTCAATAGCTTGTTTAGGAAAATATTAAGCGTATTAAGACTTTTAAGGGTTCTGTGTACTCCGTGGTTGGCAGTTTTAGGGGGTAGCTGATTTTTAAATTGATATAAAAATTTTAAATTCGAGATAGCGAATTCGAGATAGCGAAAAGTTGCCATCTTGATTTTTTTTTGTATTTCTGCGAATTCTTGTTATTTTGTATTTCTGACAACGGATTTCATTTCGAATTTAATATCACAGTTTTAAAATTTCAGATGGATGATAGGCTTGCCACCTAAATTTTTACCATAGTGTTGCCACCTAGTAATATGTATTTTTAAGAGTTTTAATCATCATTTAACAGTGTTAAGGGGTCGCTGACTACGAATCTGATGTCAGAATTTTAAAATTTAAGATGGTTAATAGTGTTGCCACCTAAATTTTTTTTATTTTCACGAATTCGATGCTGGAGCAAACACTAGGTAAAAATGGGTCGCTGCGTCCGAATCTGTTTCCAGAATTTCAAAATTGTGTAATTTTTTTTATAACAGTATTGCCACCTACCAAAATGTATTTTTAAGAGTTTTAAACATCATTTAACAGTGTTAAGGGGTCGCTGACTTCGAATCTGATGTCCGAATTTTAAAATTTAAGATGGTTAATAGTGTTGCCACCTTAAAATTTATATTTTTACGAATTCGGTGCTGGAGCAAACACTAGGTAAAAATGGGTCGCTGCGTCCGAATCTGTTTCCAGAATTTCAAAATTGTGTAATTTTTTTTATAGCAGTGTTGCCACCTACCAAAATGTATTTTTAAGAGTTTTAAACATCATTTAACAGTGTTAAGGGGTCGCTGACTTCGAATCTGATGTCAGAATTTTAATATTTAAGATGGTTAACAGTGTTGCAACCTAACTTTTTTTTTATTTTCACGAATTTGATGCTGGAGCAAACACTAGGCAAAAATGGGTCGCTGAGTCCGAATCTGTTGCCAGAATTTCAAAATTGTGTAATTTTTTTATAACACTGTTGCCACCTAACAAAATGTATTTTAAAGAGTTTTAAATATCATTTAACAGTGTTAAGGGGTCGCTGACTTCGAATCTGATGTCAGAATTTGAAAATTTTAGATGGTTAATAGTGTTGCCACCTAAAATTTTTTTTATTTTCACGAATTCGATGCTGGAGCAAACACTAGGTAAAAATGGGTCGCTGAGTCCGAATTTGTTGCCAGAATTTCAAAATTGTGTAATTTTTTTATAAGAGTGTTGCCACCTAACAGAATGTATTTTTAAGAGCTTAAAATATCATTTAACAGTATTAAGGGGTCGCTGACTTCGAATCTGATGTCAGAATTTTAAAATTTAAGATGGTTAATAGTGTTGCCACCTAAAATTTGTTTTATTTTCAGGAATTCGGTGCTGGAGCAAACACTAGGTTGCTCGTCTTTTGATCACCAAATTGCACCTACCTTATAATTTTTTTATCATGGGAAACGCTAAAAATATTTTCTTTCAATCCAAGTTCACAACTAATAAAAAGAAAACAAAAACACGTATTAATAAGTTTATTTTATTTATATATGTATGTATTTTATTTTTAGTATTTTTCATTTTTAAAAATAGAATCCAGGAATAGAATAGCATCTAGTACTTTTGGAGCCAATCGGTTTCGTTCTCAAGTATAACATTTCCAGCATGAGAAAAAACTCTTTCGCTTGCTGCACTGCTGGCCGGAATTGATAAAATTTTTTGAGCAAATTTGAAAATTGAAGGAAATTCACTGTCATGATGCTCCCACCATAGCATTGCATCGAAATTATTTTCAAGCTTAATCCTCATATTTGAAAATTTTGCAATTTCTTCATTTGCAGTCATTTCTGATATAGGAGGTTCACTGATTAATACATCAGAAAAGAAGAAATTGAGCTCGTGTGAATATGGTGCGTTTTCTAGTGCTGATATTGATGTGCTTAGTGATTGACAGTATGCCACGGAATGGTTTCAAATATTCTGTAAAAATTGAGTTTTTTATAAAAATATTTACTGGTGCGGTAGTTAAAAATAACAAACGGTCAGAAATAATAGTAATTAAAAAGTGCTTCCAATCTGCACTAATAAATTTTAAATTTTTACTCTACTCTATAAATTTTAATTTTTTAACTTTTTTTTTTGTATTATTTTCACTAAAATGCAAATTAAATTTTTTTTTTGTTTTGCCATTTTACTTTTAGTCAATTATATTATCTATGGATGATAAAATAAAGTGTAAAGTGAATTGCTAAATTGAATGAAATTACAAAAAAATGTACACATTTTTTACATTGTACAATTTATTTGACTAAAATTAGTTTAGGAAAAGATTCGTTTGAATTTTAGTGAAAATAATATGAAAAAAGTTAAAACAATCCAAAAAATCCGCATTATCTTTGGTCCAACGGAAAAAATATAAGATTTTTTGATGCAAAATTTTTTTCATTACTCTTACTTCTGACCGTTTGTTTTTTTTCTAACTGCCATACCAGCCAATATTTTTAGTCGAAATATTTTGGGGATCATCATAACATAAGCCATGGTTTATTTTGAAGAACGAGACTGAACAAATTTTTTTCTAAAGAGCGTGAGGCGACTCAATGTATATACGTATGTGGGTATATGTGTATATCACGTAAAGGCTTCGAAACCGCTAAGCCAATTTTTATACCAAAGCGTTGAGAGGGTTCCTGTGAAGTCTGTTGCCGATCGTAAATACACCTAAAATTTTCGATTTCGAACAGTTTTGTAATTATAGGACGCAAAGCCTCGGAATTCAGTATTCGACCTCAATTTACACATGCCGTGTCACAGGTAACATTTTATGGGTGTTGGACGAGGGGCGTGGTACTTTTTCCGCACCCAAAATTTTCGGTATAGCTTTCGAAACAAGTCACACATTAATAAAACCCGGCAAGAACTTACTATAAAAGCATGGCTTCACTAAAGCTACGCCCTCTTTTAGGGGATAAGCGCTGAGCGCAGCGAAGCGCGCCGGGTATAAGCTAGTAATAATAATAATAATAATAATAATAATAATAATAATAATAATAATAATAATAATAATAATAATAATAATAATAATAATAATACTAATAATAATAATAATAATAATAATAATTATAATAATAATAATAATAATAATAATAATAATAATAATAATAATAATAATTATAATAATAATAATAATAATAATAATAATAATAATAATAATAATAATAATAATAATAATAATAATAATAATAATAATAATAATAATAATAATAATAATAATAATAATAATAATAATAATAATAATAATAATAATAATAATAATAATAATAATAATAATAATAATAATAATAATAATAATAATAATAATAATAATAATAATAATAATAATAATAATAATAATAATAATAATAATAATAATAATAATAATAATAATAATAATAATAATAATAATAATAATAATAATAATAATAATAATAATAATAATAATAATAATAATAATAATAATAATAATAATAATAATAATAATAATAATAATAATAATAATAATAATAATAAT
>OU612043.1:125309437-125397632 GCA_914767935.1 Coremacera marginata
AATAATAATAATAATAATAATAATAATAATAATAATAATAATAATAATAATAATAATAATAATAATAATAATAATAATAATAATAATAATAATAATAATAATAATAATAATAATAATAATAATAATAATAATAATAATAATAATAATAATAATAATAATAATAATAATAATAATAATAATAATAATAATAATAATAATAATAATAATAATAATAATAATAATAATAATAATAATAATAATAATAATAATAATAATAATAATAATAATAATAATAATAATAATAATAATAATAAATAATAATAAAAATAATAATAATAATAATAATAATAATAATAATAATAATAATAATAATAATAATAATAATAATAATAATAATAATAATAATAATAATAATAATAATAATAATAATAATAATAATAATAATAATAATAATAATAATAGTAGTATAAATTGCATTAACTACTTGTGGATTTACGCAGTCCTTAACTGTTTGTAAAATATCAGTTATGTAATATTTGTGTAATTTGTATGAAATATGGTGTCGAATGCAGTTTTTAAAAAGGATTTTTGTTTCCTTTTTCAATTCGGAACTCTGAGTGAGAATAATTTGGTTTCTAAAACAATTTATTGGGTTTTCTACTTTAGGGATAGTCTCGGTAAGTGACATTTCACTAACACAAGCTTGAATTGATGTCGTGGACGTGGAGTCTGTGATAAGATTGACGAATTGTCTAGACAATGCGTCGGCAGCTACATTGTCCTTGCCGGGCTTGTAAAAAAATTTTGGAGAGTATTCTTCGATAAAAGCTCTACATCGTTTTAACTTTGAATTTGGATTTTTGTCGGAAATTGAGAATGTGAGGGGTTGGTGGTCGGTGAAGATATTAAGTTTATTAACCCCATATAGATAGTGCCTAAGACTTTTCAGGGCCCATATAATAGCCAAGAGTTCTCGCTCGTTTGTCGCGTAGTTTTCTTCTGTTGGTGATAAGGTCCCAGATATCATAGTGATTGGGCGTCCATTTTGTGATAGGACAGCTCCAATAGCGTGAGACGATGCGTCAGTTGTAAGATCAAAAGGTTCTTCAAAATTTGGGTATAAAAGTAAAACATCTTCAGATGAAAGATTTTCTTTATTTTTTCAAAAGAATTTATAGCATCTTTATCTAAACTAATCTTAATATGTTTTGAATGTTGTGTTCCTACGTGTCCGTTTTCTCCTCGCAAATATTTGGTCAGCGGTTTCGCTATGGCTGCGTAGTCTTTGACAAATCTCCTGTAGTACCCAGCCAATCCTAAAAATGACCTTAGGCTTCTTAAGGTTGTAGGGGCTTTGTAATTCACGATAGCCTCAATTTTTTTCGCACAAGTTTTAATTCCATCAGTTGAAACAACAAAACCTAAGTACTCAACTGAGGTTTTGAAAAACTTTGATTTTTCTAGCGATACTCTCATATTAGCATGGAAAAGTTTTTTTAATATTCTGTCAATATCATCGATATGCTTTTGCTCGGAGTCAGAAAATATTATTATGTCGTCTATGTAAACGTGGCATGTTTTCCCGATTTCTTCACGTAAAACGTCGTCAATGGCGCGTTGAAAAATACTAGGCGCATTTTTCAAGCCAAATGGCAAACGGCAGAATTCATATTTTCCATTATTTATGCTGAATGCAGTTTTTCGCGATCGCGTTCAGCCAAATTAATTTGGTGGAAGCCACTCTTTAAATCTAATGTCGTGAAAAATTTTGACTTCCCAAGGTTTGACAATATAATAGATGGATCAGGAATTGGATATTTATCAGGAATGGTTTTTGAGTTAAGTTTCGTATAGTCGAATACAAGTCGTTTATTTGGTTTACCACAGTCACCTGTGCCTTTTTTATCCACAACCCAAACCGGGCTATTATAAGGGGAACGTGATGGCCTTATGATTTTATTTTTTAAAAGTTCCTTTACTTCTTTGTTGACGAAGTCTATCATTGGAATGGGGTAGGATTGATATTTTAAATATATTGGTTCCTGGTCCTTGGTCCTAATTGTTGCAGAGATTTTTGTGTTAAAAGGTAAAGCTTCGTTTGGGTTTGCGAAAACACCAGAATTTTCATGAATTTTTTTATAGAAATTTTCTTCAACATTTCTTGGGATACAGACATTCTCTATTATATTATTTACTGTTTCTAACTCAAGGTATTTTAATTTTTCTTGTCCACCATCAACGTAAATAATATCGTTTTCTGTGTTAATTACTCCTTTTATCCCTTTTATAAAGCTGAATCCTATTAAACCATCGAATAAAGACAAATTTGGAAGAATAAAAAATGTTTCGGTTTTATTGAGGACGTTCACTAATGTTTTTTTGTTAATTATGTCGGCACCATGAATTGATTTAACTAAAAAAGGGTTATCTAGTTCTTTAATATCTTTTAATCCGCTAACGTTAGTGATATAACTTTTTTAAGCTCCCGTATCAATAAGAAGTTTGACGTGTCTACCGCCTATCATTCGTTCAATGTAGGGCAGCACTGATCCACCTCTAAAAAATTAATTTCATCTTCGAAAGATGGGTTAGTAGAGTTTTGGTTATTTAGTTGGTTCTCATAGAATGGGATATTAGTGTTCTCCTCGAAATCGCTATGTTCTTCATGAACTTCATTTTGTAGGGTTTCCTGACCAATGTGATTTATTCTCTGGATTTTCCTAGGTATCTGCTTATCAGACGATATACCCCTTTTTTGTGTTTGAAAACCATAATTATTATTATTTTGTACCGTTCGCATGCTAACGTCACCATCAAGGTTTTGAGGTGTAGGCTGGGGATAAGGAATATGCTGATGTACGGGTTGAATGTTTTGGCTAAAATTGTGAAGGTTTGGTTGGGGTTGGAAATTAGGATTCGAGGTATTATAACGTTGAGACTGGTTAAACGATTGTTGAGGACGATTTTGATAAGATGAAGTATATTGTTGTCCAAGTTGAGTTGGGAAAAATTGGGGATGGTTAAGCGGTTGGATTACACGATTCTGCATAGTATTTTGTTGATAGAATGGAGGAGGCTTAACAGAAAAATTTTGTGAAACTCTATTTAGTCCGCTATTGTAGATCGCAGCAAAATGGTATCGATTTTGATTAGTTTCTAACTCTTGGGCAAGTGCCAAGGCCGATGGTAAGTTAACAGGTTTACAAGAAAATAGTGTATCACATAAAGGCTTTTTAAGTCCAGAAACAAACACTCGCAATGCGTCTTCGCGATACTTTTGATTGAGTGATTTTATTAGTAAAGTTTCCCCTTCGTGTGACATGATGACTTTATTGACAATGGCAGTCAGTTTACGCTCTACCTCGTCATAGAATTGAATTATTGTTTTCTGTCCTTGCCTAAGGGTGGAGAGTTCTTGCTCTAACGTAAATATGGACTTCTTGTCCATGAAAGTAAAATCAAGTAGAGCTATTATAGCTCTGAAATTGAGAACAGTATTATAAGCACTAAGTGCAGCATCCGCATTCCCAACGACTTTATTTCTCAATATAGCCACTGCTTGGTAGTATTTAGAACTACCTACATATGGTTCGAAAAGTCTGTGGGCAGACATGGCTGCTTGGCGCCATGAGACGTATCTATTGAGGTCGACCTTAAATTCCGGGACTGATTTAACAATGTCAAGTGTTTCATCGCATTGTACGTTCCCTAATATTTCAATCTCTTTATACTCCTCCACAACAGAAGGAGATTGCAAATTATTTATCTGTGCTGTTAACGCATCTATAGTCGATTGAAATTCTGTTTTTGTTGTTTGGTATGCCTGTTGGATGGCGGTGTTTATCAGTACTTGTATGTTTGCAGGGTCCATTGTGTTTTTAGAAGTTGTTTGGCCGGAAATACTTAAAGCTTCTATTCTAGCTACGATTTCCTCTGCTTCCCTACGAGCTGATATACTAATTTCTTTTACTGGTTTCATAAAAAAAAAATTTGAATTCTATTTTCGAATCCGCATGCTAACTTAAAATTAAGTTTCTTTTTTTTTTAAATAAAAAAAAATTTTAAACGATATTCATATTTCCATTAAGTTAAATAAAGTTGTTTTTATTTAATTTATTTTCCAAAAGTTGCATGAAAATTTAGCTATTTTTTATTTATATGCTTACTTTAAAACTAGTTTACTCTTTTTCCTAAATAAATTTTTAAACAGTATTCACTTTTTCATTTAGTTATTTCGGTTTTTTTTATGTTCCGAAAATTTAATTTATTTTTCAAAACTTTATTTTTCCTAAAATAATATTATTATTTAGTTCAAAAATTATAATTAAAATTTCGTGTCAGTTTTTTTTATTTTTTTACTAAGATCTCAATCTAAAACTTACATAAACATAATGGTGATTTAGTATTGTTGTTACTGCTCTTGAATTTATATTGGTGCTGATGTTCGTGGTGGTGCTATTGTTCTTCAAGGTGATATGGCTGTTGTTCTTAAGGTGATTTATTGTTGAAATATCTGATGCTTGCGGTGGTGGTATTGTCCTTCAAGATGATTTTAGTTGAAGAGATAATTGCAATTTATTTTGCAGTTCTCATAAACTTGAGGTTGAATAGATGTTCTTAACGATGATTTTCCGAAAAATAATTGATTTTGGCACACAAGGTTTTCAATTCAATTATTTTCACACAAGGTTTAGTTAGTTTGTTTACTAAAATATTTATTTTAGTTTATAATGTGAGTTCTTGTTCATTTTTTTCACTTTATGGTGAATTTTTTTAAAAAAATTTTTTACGTGAGTTATTTTTCACTTTATGGTGAATTTTTTATTTTTCACTTTAGGGTGAATTCTTTTCGATCCTTTAAAAGGATTTTTTCGTTAGGCGCCAATTATTGTTTTCCATTTAATAAAAGAGTTCAATTTATTTTTATATGATTTATTTCACCATTTTATTACAATACCAACTTATTCTTTAACAGTTATTTAATTACTCACTATGTGAGTTGAGCTAATACAAACTTATTCTTTAACAATTATTTAATTACTCACTATATGAGTTGAGCTCTCGAATAAGACTGACTTTTGTTATTCTTTAAAGAAGTCTAACAACTCCACAATGCCACGTTTTGCCGAATAAGCAAAATGTATGGGAACGGAAATTTAAAGGTAAAGCGAAACAACAAATTAAGCTAGCGACAAAATTGCAAGCTAATGTCTGCATTAGCTGCGCGTGTAGCGCATGTTTGAGGAATTCAAGAGGATTAAATTACATTGTCAACAACGGATGTTAACTTATACACAGAAACATTTTTAAAATCTTACAATTCAGTGCCTTGTTTAAGTAATGATACTCTTAACAAAGTGCACTTTATTGTTTTTAAATTTAATCCGTGCATTTAAAGCCGTGCATCGACAATCATCTGCATTCGAAGCAAAACATCATGATTGGCTCCAATCTCCTCTTATTTGTTTTACTGACAGGTTAGATGATGTAAGTTCATTCGCGTTTTAGTAATTTGACTCAGATTCTCCTGGAACAGCAAGTTGGCTTCTTTAAATTTCAACTTTAGGGCTCTGGAGAATTCGAGTTAAAGTAAGCCTGAAATATTTTATCTATAGTTAATTACATAAATTCAAGGGACCCAGTACCAGTAGAGGCATACGGAATATATCAGACACACAAGATACTCCTACTTTTAGAAAAACTGAAACCAAAGGGGGTAGAAAACCAGTAAATTTCGAAGAAGCATCCAGTCGAACAAAGCGACGAAAAGTTCAGAAATTAGCCGATGAGAAATCACCAAAAGAAATTGAAAGTGCAGCTAGTTTATTAGCCAAAAGGAAACTTATTGAGTCGACAAATCAATGGCTGACACCATTTCAAGCACTTGTCCTATATTATGACTTGAAATTATCGGTAAGGCGTTATAGTATATTGCGTTCGGTTGTAAACAGTCTTCATCCTGAATGTTTTCCTGATTATAAACTAATTGAAACACACAAAAACGACCTTATACCAAAGCCTATTATCATTTCAGAAGAATCAGCTGAAGTAAAAAATGCAGGACTTGCTTAATCAAACTGCTTCAAGTTTATTAAAAATAATTGGAAAAAAGAATAATATAAGTTGTGTTCTTGAATCCAAATATGGTTTTGATGGTAGTTCCGGTCATAGTGTTTACAAACAAAGGAAAATTTCCCGATTAAAACATGACTGATGAATTCTGGTTAATTATTGCAATAGTTCCTCTGAAAATGACTAATATTGATAGCCAGTGAGAAGTAAGGTTAAACAAAACCCCATCATCTGTGTTATTTTGCAGACCTATTAAGCTTATTTTTATGCAAGAAAAACCTTCATTAATTCATAATGTAGAAATGGATTTAATGGAGCAAATAGAAAAACATCTGTCATTTAAAACAAAAGTTATTGATTTTAACGTTGAAATTCATTTTAAATTGTATTAAACAATGGTTGATGGTGTAGTTACAAACGTTTTGGCACATAATCGAGCATAAATGAATTGTTATGTGTAGCGACTCCATCTGTAATGAATTCTTTTCGTTGCATGCAAAGAACTGTAGACGAAAGACATCTACAATTTGGATTATCTACATTGCATGTGGATTAAAACTTTTGAATGCCTAATTCATATTGCATACAGGATGCCTACAGGATACAGGATCAAATGCTGGCAGGTACGCGGCGAAGAAAACAAACGAATTTTTTTAGAGCAAAAAATAAAAATACAAAAAGAGTTTAGAGATAAAATGGGTCTTATTATTGATAAAGTAAAAACAGGATATGGCACTTCAAACGATGGGAATACTGCTAGAAGGTTTTTTTTCAAATATTGAAATGGTGTATGAAATAACAAACATAAATATTTCTTTACTAAAAATTTTCAGTTTGATTCTGAGAACACTGTCAAGCGGCAAATAATAAATATGTTACTACAAGGATCAGTGCACTTTTAAAGAATACTTTAAAAATATATGTGGATAATTATCCCTGGTATAATATGCCAATAACTGTCCACAAAATATTGATTCAAGGATATGAAATAATTAAAAATTTTAATTTACCAATTGGACTTTTATCTGAAGACGCATTAGAATCTAGTTATAAGGAATCTAGAAAATATCGATAAGATCACACTAGGAAAAATTCAAGGGAAAATTGCAATCGAGATCTTATGGCTGCATTACAAATAAATTCGGATCCTGTTATTTCTTCGAACAGACATATTGCCAAAACAAAAGCAAATGATTATACAGATTTATTGCCATATCTTATAGAAGAAAGTACACATGCCGATGTTCACAATAGCTTCATATCTGATATAAATTTTGAAGATTTTGTTTCAAGTGACGCTTCGTATGAAACAGATTAACTACAGAAATTCTTATACATAATTTTTTTTCTATTTGTAATTTAACTTTAATTATTATTTTCTTTTTTATATATAAAATATATGAATATATTATTATTTTAAATTTTTTTAATAAATGATCTCAAATTGCTTTTTGTGTTGAAAATTTGGTGATTTGAAAATTTGGCTTAAATTGGGGTAGCACAAAATGTAGTTAGCATATTTTATAAGGAATCTTTATTTGGAAAAACTCCTTTTTAATAAAATGTTAAAGTGAAAGTGTTTCAAAAACGTGGGTTATATGGGGGGTATCCAAACAATGTATCAATTCAGGCTATTTTAAGCAAAGTTTTAGTTTGGATAAAATAAAGTTCTCTGTGTTATTTTGTTCAAATGAAGTGATTATGATAAAAGTACTGGTGTTTTAAGAATTTAAGTTTTATAACGGGAACCCCAAAAACTGGTCTGACCCAGCCCATTTTTAGTAAATACCATTGCTATAATACTGAAAAAATTTGCGTGTGATTATAATAAAATTAAGTATTTATTTTTTAAGATTCGATATATTTAATATTCGGGTTATATGGAGGGTACCTCGAATAATGGTCTGATTATAGCCATTTTTGTTACGAATGTTTTTTGAAGTGATTTTAAATCAAGAATGGAATTGTTTTAAAAAATATTGAAGGAGTCCAAAGATACATCGACTTTTAACTTTGTCTTATATGGGAGGTAGGCGTGGCCATTGTCCGATTTGGCCAATATATGGAAAATTTCTTAACCTATAGAAAAAAGTCTTCTATACCAAATTTCGTTGCTCTGCGGCAACTGCAAATAGTTTTGGCCACAGCTTATATGAAACGGTTACACTGTGCGCTGGTTAAAACCGCCAATTTAGCGCGATATCGCTTTAAATGTCAACATTGCTTGCTATAAGTAGGTTTTTCATTTCAATTATCTTGATGGATAACAAAAAATTTTTTTTTTCTATTACGATAAAGGCTATAGGTAACCAAAAAAAAATGTTGGTTGCTGTAATGGTTTTGGGCAATCAAAAAAACATTTTGGTTGCGATAATGGTTAAGGGCAACCAACATTTTTTTTTTGGTTGCGATAATGGTTATGGACAACCAAAAATATATTATTGTTGACATAATGGTTATGAATTTTTTTCTAATAATAAATCTTAAATATTGTAACCTTTTTGCATTCTCTAATGAAATAAATTGCTACTTTGAGTCCCTGATATTTTTTAATTGAAAATAAATAAATAAAATAAGTTTTGTTTCCGTTGAGTGAGGTCATACTCTATTTGTAAACACTAGTCGTCGTGATTGACTATATGGATAATTACTAAAAGAAGGGCATACTCGACTAAGCTAACTTCATCCCAATTACTTCACAGTACCGATAACTATAGATTTAATTTGAAGAGTGCAAAAGCAATTACATGAAATTCGTTCTTTTCATTTTACAACACTGCAGAATTATTATGATAGATATTGAATTTGAAGACTCATGTGGCCTTCATCCAAGTGTGTATATTTTTCATCACTTGCTTCCATTTTTCGACAGGCGTTGCAAATTTACAAAGTATAAGATAACTGCTCCACTATATCAAGTTCCTGTGCTAAACTTTCTGTAACTATTGAAAATTTTTAGTGGTGACGTTTTTGGATGGTTCAGTAAACGAAAAGGATTGTAATAATTATGATGAGGCGCCATTATTTCATTTATTAAAAAAAAAACACAGATTACATACTTTTTATTAGTTTTTCGGAGATCTGGTAAGACGCATAGAACAACGTTCTCAACTTTAAATGGCAAAACTATTTTTCACTTTCAAAAAACTATCTTTCATGTTAGTGCATTTTTTTGTACTTATTTTTTTGAGTTAAGTTTAATTTTTTGACATCAGGTTGCGGGATAAGAAAAAACACAAGTTTATTGTGGCAACTCTTTTCATTCCTTTACAAAAATTTGAGAATTTTGTAAATCGCCGAATCGTTGACAATCGCACCCAAAAAAGACTGCGCGGGCTTTTTGTTGTTTTGCTTGTCGTTGTTGGTAAATATATTCTTGTTAGTAATTTTGCGTAGTGTTTCGCCACCAGCGCTGTAGTGGGCGCTACTGGCAGGTGTGTTGTTGCTTTTATGTGTTTTTTATGTAAACGTTAATAATTTATTTCTTATTCTAAATATTTCATATTCTACCATACTCAAGGATTTCTTGTTGTTGTTGTTTTTTTTAAATTGCTTTTGCACTTTTCGAAATAAATCGATGGTGATAGCTGATATATTGTAATTGGGATGAAGTAAACTTAATCGAAGAATGCCCTTTTTTAAGCAATTATCCATACAGTTAATCGCGATGATTAGTGTTTACAAATAGAATATGACCTCGCTCAACGGGAAAATATTAAATAATATGGAATTTTCAGTATAAAAGTAAAAAATCTTTTGTAGGTACTTTTTTGTACACTTTTTTATAAATTTTGTGTAAGCCTTAAGAATTGATGTATTATGACATTATAACAGGCCAACATTTTTTTTTTTTAATTTTTAGATAGTGCTGCTAGCGGTTTCTGTTTTCGTTTTAGAAAATCGTGAAAAAACCTTCAATTTAAAATACTCATATCTCTCTTATTTTGTACTATACAATTATAAAACTTTGATTGCATATGAACAATTCATAATTTATAAAAACGTGTTAAAATCTTGGTTACAAGATCAAACATCTTTTTTAGGTAGTAGAGTGTTAAAGAAAAGAATCGCTTGTAATTATGTTTTGCGTGGGAAAAAAATTATTTTTTTTAATGCAAACCTATTCCTCGATAACCATTCAATGCCATCCTTAAACATTATTTTGCAGACGTCAAATTAACTGGGATAGTACGCTAATTTAAGTAACGCTATGGGCAACTTTGACATAAAAAAACGTTATAACAACTAAAAAAAAAAAGTTTATTTTGCCTTTTTAGGCATTCCGTTTTAATTAAAAATTCATTGAAATGCGTTACAATAAACAAGAAGTATTTACACAAGCTTACAAATGATAAAAACAAGATCAATGCCTACAATTCTTGACCAATGTAAAATGCGACAATGCATACGTTTTATCGCGCGCTACAAGGTGCGATTTTCTTTGAATAATTTTAATAGAAGTGGCTGCAAATGTGCATATAAAGTAAAATTTTTAAAATATATTTTATAAAAACGCCAATATTTTGAAATCTACAAAAGATAATGAATGAAAGTAAATGGAAACGGCTAGGACTAATATTATTTCTTTGAATTTTTTTAGAATAATAACAAATAAGAATACTAATAAATTTACACATTTTTGTCTATATCTCCAGAACTTGACCAGATACAAAAAAACGGATTGTGGGTTTAAAATGAACTTTCATCCTCTCTGGACCAAATGTTGACTATCATTTTTAAGATTGGGTTGTTACTAAATTTTTTTTTGTTAACGCATATCAATGAATTTTTTATTAATTCGGAATGCCTAAAAAGGCAGAATAAAATTATTTGTAGTTGTTTTAAGGTGTTTTTTGTTGAAAGTTGCCCATAGTATTAATTAAATTAGCTTTACTATCCAAGTTAATTTTACGTCAACAAAATAATGTTGAGGAACGAAATGAATGGTTGTCGAGGAATAGGTTTTCATTAAGGGCATGGTACTGTTTAAAGGCCGAAAAAACTGCATTTTTAAATTTTTTTTTTTTTGAGACATGAATAATAATGGTGTATTTATTTGATATGCATGTTTTAGTTTGACTTCTTAAGTCTATTTTGAAAAAAACATAAAAAATTATCGATAAATAAATCCGTGGCAGCGATTCTCCAGGGGCGCCTGGAAACAAAGTTGATTTCACCTCAAAACAACGCGATTAGAGGTTAGCGCATCATCTGAAAAATTTCTTTTCGTTTTTGGTAGCGTTTTGAAGTCAAAAACCTGATTTTCGCTGTAAAATTGAGGTTATATTATTATTTTAAAATTGGGGGAAAAAAACCGCTTCGGCATTAGCTGTTGATTTTTGTGTAGAAATAGTGTAAAAAATTTTAAAGCGATCGGTTGAGTACACTCTGCGGGATCGTGCTCACCGTCTTCAAAAATGCTGTGTTCCAGAAAATCAATTTAAAGTCTCAATATTAAGTCGTGAGGCCCGCTCACTTGAAACGCTGTATCTTCGTTAGTTTAAGCACGATTTACTTAATCTACTTTACTTTTGGAAAATGCTCTAGAAATGTTGTTCATTCAGAAAAAAATTTATAAAAATGCTCCACAAGCAGTACCATTCCCTTAAAAAAATTAATATTTTCCCATGCGAAACATTGTTACAACAATTTTTTTAACACTACTACCTAAAAAAAATTGTGATATCGTAACCAAAATTTGAACACGTTCTAAAAAATTATTATCTGTTGTTCGTATGACATCAAAGTTTTATAGTTGTTTGTTACAAAATAAGAGAGATATGAACATTTTAACTTTCAGGCCTTTTTCAAGGTTTTCTCCAACGAAAACAGAAAACCGTAGGTGTCACTATCTAACAACTAAACGGAGTCGGCATAAAGCTTGTAGGTCCAGTTCTCGATCATTTGTGTTTAAACATTTCATAACATACACAACACAATTGATCATAAGAAGCTCGCTCAAAGTCCTTTCTAGTGCTGAAATGGCTATTTCGTTTTTTTCGTTTTTATTTCGACATAACCATCCAATTTTCGGACGATCTCGATTGATTTGCGAAAAATACCTTTTTTTTAAATACCCTACCCCCTCATGCGTTTTTCTAATATATGAAATGGGTTCAAAATTTATTTGTTTTAACAACATTTAATCATGTAGTCATTTAAAAAAATTTCATAAAAACAGTCCAACACCACAAGAAAGACCCATCCAAGGTCTTAAACATTAATCAAGTTTATTTTCTGTACGACTTACGTTTTCGAAGATATTTTGAAATTTTTTACAGTGTATATCTTTTACAAAGAAATAAAAATTAAAAAAAAGTATGTAGATTAGGGAGGGTCAAATTTTTTATCGAACAAGCGTGTAGCAGAAACGTAATCTTTGACGAATTTTTAGAAAATTGTATATGTATATGGATTTAAAAAAAAACTAGAAGCGTAAAATGGCAGCGTATATCATTGATTTTGGGCTTGTTGAAGACATTTTACCAGCTCTCCGAATCTGATTTATAGCCTTATTCTGTTGATTGACAACTGTAAATTCATTGACAAGCTAGTCTTTTATGTGCTATGTTTTGGTTCAAGGGGTTGAAAACATTCAAAATGTTTCGCTAATTTATTTGTTATGAATATTTTTTTTATGTTGCTAACAGTTTTGTAATGTTATGAGCTTTTGATTATATTTAAGAATAAGACATTTTAACAGTTGTCAATAAATTTACAATTGTCAATCAACAGAATAATGATTAATTAATAATATGCTATTAATTTAAAAATATTTTGGCTTCTAACCCATAATTTGACAACCTGATATTTAAAAATTGCCAAAAAATGCAAAAATCTTCGTGAAAACAATTTGATAATTTTTGATTTTATATTTTAATTTTTCATTATACCATTTTACTACATTCTTCACATACTAGTATTTAAAAAGTAAACAAAATTGGAAGAATTATCCACTCCAATGCAAAGCTGACCACATTTTACTTTAATACTCATAAATAAAAATGTATTGTAAAAAGTAAGTTATTGTTTTGTTGGAGTCTGATAGATAGCATTCATAAAACAACTTGTTGTCAGAATTCTCCGCGTGATTAAGTTATTGCAGTGAATAATTATGAAATCTTCTGCAATGTCCTTTGATTCCTGTATTTCGAAAATTTATGTTTCATTTAAAATCTCAGAGTCAAGTTATTTGCCTATCAAAAAATCAATGATTTAGGTTCTTCAAGTGAGTTAAGTGAGCTAAATTTGCCGAGTAATCGCGATATTTTGAAGTACTATTTGTTTTTAAGTGAACGTGAGAGAGAAAATGACAAACACTTTTTTTATTCAATGTTTACCTAACAAGTCGCAAAAAAATAATTTAAATATGGGCCATAATTTATATTGCAATTATTAATCCAAAAAGTGTCGCAAAAAAACTTTATACTTAACTGAATAATTACAAAAACAAAATCAAATATAAATCTAAGCCGAATGTGATTGCCCCTTTCTTAAACACAATAAATGATTTTTTTTTAAACACGGTTACAAACCTTGGACTATATTTTAATACATCCTGTACTGTATATACAAAGGACAAAGGACAAGTTTTGGTCCACAAAACCCCCTTAGGGTCCAAAAGTATAAAAAAATAAAATATAATCATTAATATGACATTTTTTATATGCTCATACTTAATGCGCCTACGTCTCTCTTCAGTAACAGTGTAAACATCAACAGCAACACGCCTAAGATATCGAATAAAGGTCGATACATTCAATTGAGCCTTGTCCATTTCGACATAACCAGCGATTTAAGAATCTATGGCGCTGGAAAGTATTAAATGAAAGTGAGGAAAAAACTTACCTTTTACAATTGTTTTAATTGTGGTTTTCTAAAATTTAAACCATTTTTATTAAGTGTTATTCTATTGATTATTTTATTGTGCCAAAATTAAAACGATTCCACTTAATTAGCTGCAGAAACCGCCATTAAAAAAGGCCACAGAGGAGAAAAGTAAATCTTTGTTTTAATGAAGTTTTTTCTTTGATCAGTTTCCGTCCTTATTATGGCGACTTCTTGATATTCTTTAATACTTTGATCCAATTTTACAAAATTAAATACGAGTGATTATAAAAAGAAGATGACACCGCCGAAGTCGAAGCGACATTAGAACTACTTTGCTGATGTACCAACCGAGTGTAGCGCTGCCAGAATGGTGTAGTGGCCAATGTGTGCGGTGTGCATTCTATATTATAATTTTTCAATGGTTTCAGTTTTAGCTAAATCATAATAATGTAATATTGTATTTCGTTTGTCCATTTTTTGCTCCTTTTTTGCTAATAAATGTCATGCCATGTGAAAGGGAGTTTAAAATGCAATTTTTAATTTAAATTATTTTTTCAACAAAAACAAATTTTACGTAATTTTTTGAGAAAACATGGAATATTTTGGGCTTTTTGTGAAAAAAATATTTAAAATACAAATGTACAGTAATTGGTATTGTTAAAATATTTTTTGGCAAGTACTTTTATTAAACTTTATAACACAAAAAAAAATTTGTGATATATGCTGAAAACTAACGGAGATATTTACATAGAAAGTCATATTTTTAAATTTCCGATGATTTTTTCTCATTCCTTCGGGCAAACATGTTAAAAGCACAAAGTTGTATAGAAGCCCTGTTAAATATAAACTTTTCCGATGAAATATTTTCACATACGGAAATTTGGAGAAAATACAAAATTTTTGTTACCCATATTGTGGTCTTCATCTCTAAAAAAAAATTTTTTTTTAAGAAAATAAATGCATATTTTAATAAAGAAAATTTTAATATAAAAACTTAAAAATTTAAATAAACAAAAAAAGGTAACTTTTAGAATTCTCTTAAATCAAATATTAATGAAAATGAAACAATTTCGGAAATGCGCTCCTTATGATATCGACTAAACACTGTTAAAAATTACAAAAACAAAATTACAATGAAATTTATTTCTCCAAAATTGATGCCATCATGTGTGGCTTTAAAATACCTTTCGTTTGATACCAAATTTGTATATATTTCTATGGAAAATAGTGAAATTGTGGCAAAAAAACGAAATTTTCGCTGATTTTTAAATGTCGTTTTGAAACCGTAAACTATCAATTGAGCACGTATAAAAAAATACGCCGACCTTAGATTATTGTCCTCTATCACATAAAAATTATTCAAATCGGTGAGTGACACCTGGGACCTTTCCTTGTCAGTCAAAAACAAACATTTTTCCAAAATTTTTTTTTATTATTGTAGAGAATTGAACAAATCACAAGAAAAAAAATTCAAAAAAATATATTTTTCACTCCAACATGGTTTTATAGAGCTCCAAACTGGCGGCAGAGAAAAAAACGGGGCCTCGTTGTTGCAGCGCTGGGAGTTGCAAAAATTGTCCGATCTGGAAAAAAATGACTTTTTTAAATCTTAACAAAATTGGTTATCTTATGACACGAGTTCTTTTTTTAATTTTTTTTTCAATTTTTGGTGATGTTCCAAATTTGAAAGTGTGTTTTTTCGAAAAAATATTGACTTTAAAAATTCATAAAAAATCGAAAAAAAAAATTAAAAAAAGCTCGTGTCATACGATAGCGAATCAAGTTTAAAAAAATACAAAAAAAATTTCGTCAAAAAATGAACCCGCTAGTTCCGCAACCAGTACGAAAAACATGGTTTCGAGATAAACGCGTTCAAAGTTTGTGAACAAAGAAAAAAAGGTTACCTTCAATCTGCCATGCTTGCTTCGTACTGTATGCCTTCGTTATCTTGTGTTGTGCTGTTTCTTACAGATTTTTGCAATCGTTTAGCAATTCGGGCTTCACCCTTCACCCTTCAAGTAGGTACGAAATAACAACCACCAAAAGTCAGGTAGCAAGTAAAACAAGTATATACCAGCTGCCGTACGTAGGTAGCGCAAAAATTAAAAATGCGCTCTCACTAATCCAGCTGTAACTTTTGAACCCGTTGGAACTTTTCCATGAAATTTTTTTTTTAGAATCTTAAGAATATTTACTAAAATACAAATTTATTAAAAAGAAATAATTTCGATTTCAAAAAACTGCTAATGTCATGTAACCCATATAAGAATATCATAACTTTTTATGTTTATAATCTTAAGTATTTGCGTTTTGTGTGTATGATTGTAGAAGTTGTTCCAGAAACAGAAATTTCATTTGATACATCGGAACTGCCTTTGACTTCGGCAATACATAAAGGTGCAAGCAACGATATTTCCAATTTCATTTCATTTCAAGTTTTTAAAACATTTAAAATCCGCTCCCCCCTCCCCTCCCCCCCTAACTTTTAATTTTCCTGTCAGTGGTTCACGTAATCTACGATTTAAGCAGTCTTGGTTGAACCGTTGGCATTAGTTAGCTTACTCCAAATTGAAAAACGGATCTTATTGTAAGTTTTGCGTTTTTTTTAGCACTGACGTGGGATCTCAACCTCATGGGACAACAAAAATTTTTAAAAATAAATTTTTCAAACCTTTTGAATGTTGTCAAAAAAGTCAATTAAATTTAAAAATTTTGCTAAGTGATCTGTTAAAGATTAGGAGTTGGTTACGGATTTACTTAGAAGAAAGTGTTAACAAGGGGCTTATAATTCAACATTGCTTTATACAGAATTTTAACCCGATAGCAGTTTGTAGGTAAATTGTTAGACTACAAAAATAAGACGCTTACGAAAATATTGTTTGAAGGGAACTTGCATTGTAGGTCACATTTCTAATGGTGTGCAAAATTTTTACAATATTGCTGTTTATATACCTTTCCTTGGTGCAACAATTTACATCATGGAAGTACTATTTATAAACCACAACTGGCTTTTGTCATCGTCCAACTTGATTTTGATGAAATCCGAAAACGAGGAACGATCAAAATTTTTAATTAAATAATATGCAAGAATTTTACCTTGCTCTGGAATGCGGCGGATGCTGGCGCAAATATAAGGAAAGTGTGGTGATAGGTTAAGGAGTGAAGGAGATTTCTAGAAGTTCTATGGGCGAGTACCGCTTAAATGGTTGGGCATCCTTAAGAATACAAAGGGATAGCAAAGTCACAGAGGATGATGTACTGGCAGAATTGGCAAAAAAAAAGAGAAGACCTCATACAAACAAATAAAAAAAAATAAAAGTAAGTTTTATTAAAAATTCGTTTAAGTTTTATACTAAATTCTTTTGATTCAACGATATCAAAAAATAGCGATATATTTTTATGAAAACTCCCCCCTTGGGTAAGTCCTGACTACGGGCCTGATATGTCGATACCAAAATTTTATTAAATTTAAATACTTTCCAAATATTACATTTAATTTCTAATAAAAATTTGTATTAAGGTTTAATACTCGGTTCTTTTTAAATTTTGATACTGCTTTGGCTTAAATTTTAGTATTAAAATGTTAAAAAGTTAGCATTCAATTTTATTGCACATTGATGCATACAATTTATTTCTTATTTTTTTTTCTTTTGTACTATAATTTTTACACTAACTCCTGTGGTAGGTTTTCAATTGACGTCATCATTGAAATGAAAGTAGTGAAATATATATAATACATTTATATTATATATATATATAATACATATATATTATATACATATATATAATACAGCGTGGCTTAAAAAGTAATACATGTTGTATTAAATCCAATATCATGACTATCTTAATTTAAAATCTATTCCAATTGTACTAGTTTTTAAAACATATTTTTTTACTTATTAGTTATTTTGTATTAAACCTTAAACCCACTAAAGTTCAAATGTTATTCCAACTTTAGTAAATTTAAGTACAGCTTCGACTAAAAAAATTTCTAGTATTTTGAAAAGTATTAATTCTAATAAAAAATGGTTTAAAAAATGCCATATTCCCACCATTGGTTAAAAAATTACTCTAAGATTTTGAACCGTGTATCGGAAAATGCCAATGCATTACATCAACGCTTTGCAGCTGTGGGTTGATTCTTAATCATCTCCAACAGTTCATGATCGATCAGCATACAAATAGAAAGCATACGATTCTCGCATTCATGACAGATGTTGCAGATCAGCACTAACGCAGCCACCAACTTCACAAAGTTAGAAATTTTAGAATTAATTTTAATACAAATTGGATTACATATATGACGACACTAAAATTATATTAAATTTTAATATTACATTTAATTTCTAATAAAAATTTGTATTAGAATTCAATACTCAGTTCAAATTCAATTTTAATACCGTTTTGGTTTAAATTTTAGTATTAAAATATTAAAAAGCTAGCATTCAATTTAACTGCACACTGAAGTAACAATTTATTATTTTTTTGTCTTTTATACTATAATTTTTAAAGTAACTCCTGTTGTAGGTTTCGAAATCACGTCACCATTGAAATTAAAGTAAAAAACGCCATAATCAAATAAAAAATTTTTCACAAAAAGTGTATTATACAGCTTTGTTCACCGAAAATGTAACGGAATCATAAGACATTTGAATCTTAACAGTCTGAAAATTAGGACAGAAAGTATTGAAATATAATATTCACCATAATATCAAATTTGTTCCAAAGGGTACTGATGTTTAAATTTTATTCCAAATTTATTTTATTTCAGTACAGCTTCGATTAAAAAAATTTCTAGTATTTTGAAAAGTTTCAATTCTACTAAAAAATGGATTAAGAAATGCATTCAACATACTACTTTACAATACCATTGAACTTTCGAAATCTATGCCATTACTATACATCAAATTGTCACAGATAACAACCGCCACAACAGCCTTTCGAATAGACAGTTTTTGAAGAATAACTATTCTGTGAAGACATAACTAGTTCTGGCTTATGCTCTCAAATACGCATAATAACCAAAGTTTCGTATAAAAAATTTATCTCTTGACGATTTGGTTGAAATTTGTTGCGATGGGTAAGTGAGCAATACTGGTAGGAAATTGATCTAGAAAAACCCTTACATTGGGTTGTTTCATTGCTGCATTTTAATGAACTACCGTTTCGCCAATTGTTTGGTGCATTGGAAAAGTTGACTACAAGCGGAGCAAGAACTTCTGCGGGAATTTAAGAAAATTGATTGAAAATTGTGAACAGTTACAGATAGTTACATACTAATTTTACAATTATTGGACTTTATTTTAAGTCAACGCACTTTTCATTATAGGTTGTATCTGATTTTGAACCCATTTTTTTTGGAAATATGCCTCCATCGTTAAATACTGAAAACGAACACGGCCTTTCTACTAGGCTTGTGCTTAATCATTCCGGAGCCGGAATGAACATGGAATGATTCTTTCGTACAGCGGAACTAGTTCCCGGAAACATGTCCGAGGAGCCTTTTATTTCCTTTGATCTGTAGAAGGGAAAAATGTGTTTCTGTACTAAATTCATAATATAATCAATCTGCTCAGGATGTAATAATATAATGAACCTCATATGCACTCATATGCATAATATAATGAACAATATTCTACATTCCTTATATTAAATTGTATCCTATATATTTTAATTGTTTAAACATAATCATACATTGCAGCTCTCTCGGAGCCAAAACATGTCCCGGAGCTATCTAGATCCGCCAGTTCGCATGTTCAACCAAATGAATGAAACAATGCACATGACAAGAACACTAGCAGTTCTCTCGGAGCCAAAACATGTCCGGAGTTATCTAGTTCCGCTAGTTCGCATGTTCAACCAAATGAATGAAACCATGCACATGACAAGAACACTAGCAGTTCTTTCGGAGCCAAAATATGTCCGGAGCTATCTAGTTCCGCCAATTTGCATTTGCAACCATATGAACGAAACAATGCAAATGACAAGAACGGCGATATATCTTGTAATAGTTTTATTTGTCATTTCTTTCATTATTTTTACCAAGGAAGGAGAGATATATATTTTATTTCTATCAGTTTTACAACCAACTCGGCCAAGCAGTAACAAGTACAAAAGAGATGTCGGTTCATTTTGCTTAAGTAAAAAAAAAAATTATTGCAATCGGAACTGTTTGGACATGTTAAGAATGGATCGAAGGAATGATTGGAACCATGTCCGACTGTGAACATGGCTCCATGAACTATACATGTTCGGAGCGACTCATCTCTACTTTCTACAGCATGAATCCCGGGCAAATAGTTCATTCTCGTTGGCTTACAAAGGCTAGCAGACTATTGCGACTAGACGTAACTACAAATTTACCATCAATAAACTTAAAAACTCTAGCAAACTGTGTCATGAAAGTTTATGTACTAATGTACTTTAATGTAAAGTATTATAGTTCTGTGGATGCACGAAAATTCTATCAACAGGTTAAGCGTCTAACCCAAGGTTTCAAGCCCGGAGCATCCACTTGTAGAGACTAAAATGGAGATCTGAATACGGATGCCAGTGTGTGCTGAGATTGTGGAGACGGCACTTCTCCAATTTACTTACTGGCGACGATTCCACCAATGCCGCCCATGGAGAGCGCAGTTCAGTGTCACCAATCAACGATAACGGAGTGGAAGTATCACCACCAAGCCATGAAGAGGTTCGAGTTGCTATCCAATGACTCAAAAACAATAGAGCAGCGGGTGCTGACGGCGGGTGCGGTCGGCCGAAACCAGGTCACAGGTTGCTACGGCCACCTAAGTAAGTAAGTAAGTATTATAGTTCTGTTGTCTACGGCAGTGCACTGTTAACAAAATTTATACAGGCAACGCAATATTTTCCACCAAATCTTGTTGATATTATTAACGCTGTAGTTCAAAATAATGCCTATTTTGGTCATCCAGAGAATGTTTTATTGACAATGCTCTTTGACGATAGAGAACCGGTTCGCGAAAGAGCAATCAAAAAGATTTTGTATTATCGAGATAAGCTATATGATCCTACTATATTAAGTACTTATAAAAAGCATAGCATTCATTTTGAATGCTCAGACTATGTTGATTTGATAAACCTAGATGATGACAGCATTTTATCCGAACCTCCATTCACCGCAAACATTCTATACCCGCACATGCTAAGTTATCTAGAGTTTGAAGATCTGCCGCTGCCATACCCACAAATTCCATCGCATATTCAGGGAACTGATCGATTTGTTCAGTTACTTTCAAAACTAAAAAAATCGAGAAGCGTTATTGAAAAAATCGAAAAACCATTCAGCCCAAAAGTCGTGCAACAGCTACTTTCCAAATTTTCCGCTGAATTGCATCCAATGTGAATTAAACACAGCTAATAATGAACGCTCTCTTTCTTGGCATTTATTTTGACAACTTATGGTATGTGAAGGAACTGTCACTTCTACCTTTATTCTTGTATCATGACTGGTTTCAATGGCCAATTCAATCCCTGCAAACATTTTCCTCAAAAATTGACGCTAAAAAGAGTATTTGTTACTTATGTTTTATGAGTATGCAATAAAAGGACTCATGAAGGAGGAGGATTTCACTTGATATGATTTTTAAATGATTGCTCAAAAAAAACTGATTGAGTGATTATTATGCCTGCTTAATGAGGACTCATTAAAAGCACTCTTAAAAGAGTCTTTAATATGATTTGTTAAATGGTTGCTGAGTGTTAAAAGCGTCTTAGTTTTGGGTCCAAAAAGGGGCATAACACAGTAATTATTATGAATCATATTTTAAAGCTCACAACCTACGAAAATGTACTCATAAAAGAGTCTTTTTTTAGCGCATTATGACGTTAAATACTCACTTAGAGTCTTAAAAGAGTATTTTAAGAGTCATAATGTTTGCTAGGATGGTACAATGAGAAGAGGCTGATCTCGCATCTCGGCTGATTGTACTCTCTTTCTCAGCTACCATAATTGTTTTTCTGTCACTTGGCAAACAGAATCTCCTCGTAGTGTTGTTTTTGCTTTTTTGGTCAAGTTATGGTAGTCGGCTCTCAATCATAATTCATTCTACCATGGGTCAATTTTTTGTTTTTATAAGTTTTCCAGAAACTTCTTTAGTTTTTGTGACATCCAACTTTTGCTTAGGTCAAGCTAGAAACTATAGATTTCATATGAACATATATTAAATTAATCACTAAAGTAAGTGACTAAGTTTATTATTTATGAAAGTAAGGATATGTTTATTACTTATGCTCAAATTATTTAATTTGCTTATTGGGTTTGCATGACAGCGTTTTTCAATGCAGTCAAAAATAACGGCATCATTTTATCCCGTAGATGCACCAGAGCATTAATTTGCATACAAGCAATTTTTATGTCACAAAAGGAAGTAAACAGTGCCTATTTAACTCGGTAACGCAACTTATCGTGGTGTTACAAAATCACTTTTTGCCAAAATTTTCTTAAAAACAAAATTAACTTATTATAAAAAAAAAAAAATTAAAAATTATTTGCTTCAGTTTAATAGTGTTGAAATGGCACCACGCGGGAAAGAACTACTTTCTGACTTTAATGAACTAATTATTAAATATCATAAAGAAAGCAAATCTGTGCGAGAAATTGGACGTATCGTAAAGAAAAGCCCGTCAATTATAAAAAAAAATACAAAATGCCGGGTTCTTCCAATAATAAGGCCCGTTCTGACCGGCCACGCATGTTCAATGAAGCAGAAAATCGCATCATTATTCGTAAAATAAAGTAAAACCCTCTAAAGTTGACCACTGAGGTTCAGCGGTTCATAAAGCGTATGTTATGAAAGATGAAACATTCTGGAATGATGTTCTTTTTTCTGACGAAAGTAAGTTTAACATTCATGGGCCAGATGAGACCCAAACAGCTAAGAACACCACCTCAATCATCAGTTGCCAATCCTATTGAGCACCAATGAGAGTATTTAGATGGGCAAATTCGAATACATACAATTAGGAATAAAGGGGACTTGACACGAATTTTAAAGGAGGGGGTAAAACTACGCCAGGGTGTAAAACTACGCCAGAAACAACTCCAAATCTTCTGAAATCAATGCCACGACGACATAATACTATTATAAAGTCTAAAGAATATCTAACAAAATATTAATTTTATCATTGTTTCTAAAAACCATTTCTTAATAATTTTATTTAACTAGTGTGTACTTACTTTTGTGATATGAATTGATCTCTTTTATTTAAAGTTCGTATAATTTTTATTGTTTTGTTCATAGTGATAAAATTTTTATGTTTTTCTTTTATTTGAAGCCTTATTGAATTCAAATAAATATAATTTTTAATTTTCATACCCAAATTATTGAGTTATTTCTAAAAAAATGAAGAACTTGTCTGTGTGTTCTTACTTAAGTAACTAACTGTTTATGAGAATATATTCATAAAATCAATAACTCAGTTCAGTGTCAAGTCGACTTTAATTATTTTTGCTTCTATAAATACATTTTTTGTTTCAAATACTTCGGTTTCTATTTATCACAAAATAAAATTTTTGACTACCATTAATTTGAGGAGTATTTGGGAGAAGTTAGTGATTCGAAATTCAATTATTAAAAGTTAAGAGATATTAATATCATTTTTATAACAACTACTGAATATTAATTTATTCTGCACTTAAAATTATTTCTGTCCTCTAGCCATGATATTAGTTTAAGTAATGAAGAATCGAATGATTTTTAATTTGCAGAAAGTGTAAATAATAAAACTTTTATGACTGTTTCGTTGTTCTCTTGCACACAGATTTCTTCGTGTTTTTAATGTTATCTAAATGCACTTTGAATGATGCACTCACATTTGTCCTATCCAAAGAGGAAGGAAGGCAAGGTATACGACACACAATAGTTAAGCAAACTTTGAGCTTCTTCAGTAGCTCAGTGTGAAATGTGGATGTAAATGTGTGAAAGTAGTAAAATATGGACAAGACAATGACGTTGAGAAGCAATTGAAAACGAAAAAAAAGAAACCATAAGCAAGCTATTATTTTTTGTCATAAATCTTAAGTTAAGATATAGAGTTGCTTTTGTGCCAAACTGTCAGGGAATAAGTCTCATCTGCATTTAAAAAGTCCTAGAAGCAGTCGCCTGAGGGCAGTGTTTTAAAAATGTTTTCGTGTATGGTCGGTCATTTTAAGAAGACAAATAGACAGGGTAGTTACTCATTCTTTATTGATGGAATACTCCTATACTGAAACAATTTTAAAAATTTAAAAAATAAATTAAAAACGAAAAGTCTTAAAAAAAATATTTTTCAAATAAAACAAAGTTTTGTTTCATAAAAAATTTTTTAGTTTATAAAACTAAGCTTTTAGTTTATACAATTTTTTTTTGTTTTAAGATAATCACTTAAAACTTTTTATTCCCTACAATTTTACATATAATGTATCCATATTCCCCTTGTTTCAAAAACTAAAAATTTCCTTGGTTTCATCGTATCAAGACCTGGGCACTCATCATGTATGACAAGTATCGTTTGATTATACTTTACCATCACTTAACCTAAAAATTTTATTATCGTCATAATGATATCGTTTTGCTTGCTTCATGTATGTCTTACGGCTGTCAAATGCTATCGTTTTGACGATTGAATTGCACGATAGATAATTTGGTATCATTTGTGCTTTTTATTTTATAGTAATTCATTAAATTTATAAAATTTAAATGTTTTGGAGCTACAAATATCACGTCGAAGCACAACAAAAAAAAAACAAAAAATTAAGAAAATGTCACTTGTGGACATGAACATATGTTTTTTAGTGACTTTCAAACCTTAGCAAACCTTCAAACCTTAGAACGATAGACGATACGACAGTGATGCATTTATATGAAGCAAACAGTTGACGATATCATCGAAGAGTATCGTTTGAACGATGATCGTCTTGAAAGTTACGTGATGAGAGCCCTGCCTACACAAGATTCATTTTTGTATTTGTTGTTTTTTTTTTTTTTTGTCGGAGTGTATTTTGAAGTGATTCGTTGTTTGTTTATTTTGATTTTGAGATTATCCTGATATTTGATATATAGATTATAAGTATGTTGTGCTCAATCAAAATTGAATTTTTGACCGAAACCAAAACGGTTTTTGTAATATTCGGTCAAAATCGAAACTGAGTATTTTTAGAGCGTTCGAAGCTCCCATGGGGCAACTTGTTCGACATTGATATGTGATCAGATCTTAGCAATGAGTTGACCGATTTTAACATTTTTTCACTGAGCAGTTCGTGACTTTGTGACGAAGTCCAAACTTTATTAACTCAAAAAATTTTACTATAATCAAATTATAAGCAAATAATATTTACAAAAACTTTAAAAATAATGCCTGTGTTGTAATTCGCCGAATTTAGTGTCCTCAAAAATGTGTTCTTGTGAACTGACGAGAGCACTGCCGGCGTTGATGGTTTTGTTGTTGTTTTGTTTTCTTGTTGGTCCTTTGTTGTATTTGCAGAATTCGTTCACAAGAACAAATTTTTCAGGACACTAAATTCGGCGAATTACAACACATATAAAACTTTTGAAGTTGTTGTAAATATTATTTACATTTACTCGTTAAGCTATGAATTTACTTTTAGCAAAAATTTTTTGAGTTCATTAAATATGGACTTCGTCTTGTCTAAACATTTCAATGAAAAAGATTTTAAAATCGGTCAACCCACTGCTGAAATTTGATCATGTTAATATATTAGGTAATATTTAAGGTTGGCTAAAGTAACATTTTTTTATTTCAAATTGAACACTGCGCTTTTCTCAACGCAGCTGTGGAGAATCGTAAGAGGTATTGGTATATGTAGTAAAGACTCTGAAGCTTGTCGTTTAGATCCTAAACAATTAAATGATTATTTTTTGCTGCATGTACATCTAATGTACAATCGATGATGGTAGTACTGATTAAGGATTTCAACCCGAAGCATTTTCAAAAATCCCGGGATTCAGGGATTCCTAGGATCCCGGGATTTTGCAGGATTTTTCGGGATTTGTATTTATTTACCTTGTTACACCAATTTTTTTTTACTAACTACATAACTTCTATCTAAAGTACATTTTGATATCAATCTTGGTTGAGATCAGTATGATTTTTATAAGAAAACACATTTTGAGGTCACATTGCACGTTTGAAAAAAAGGGCTCAATTTAAGGGGGTCTTCTCATTGAGCAACTTTTTTTTTTCAACTTTTTTTTTGCATTTATTTATAGCTTGGGTAGTTGTGAATATGCCCCTAAAAGGATTTTTAGAAATTCGAAATACTTTAGAAGATACAGCCTTTTTTGTGAAGCAAGGTCTGATGGACAAGAAGGTGATGGAGGTAATAAAACCAGCTTACGAAGCGCTGTCGGCAGATAATTTGCTTGAAAGATGCCTTGGATCTGAAACTCAGAATTCCAATGAGTCCTACAATTCTGTTCTTTGGTCACTTTCGCCCAAACACATCAACTCAGGCGCACGCACCATCGAAGTGGCCAATTTCATTGCAACGTGCCTCTTCAACGACGGTTTTATACCCATACTTAAAATTATGGGTTTGATGGGTATTGCGATTGGCAAAAACGCATACGAATACGCACTATCTCGCAATGAAGACAGATTGAACCGATCAGAGACTCGAGCTGCGTCATCATCAAAAGCTGGCAGAACGGCTCGCAGAGCAGAGAGGGCAGCAGAAAGCAGTTTCTACGAAAAAGAGGAAGGTGGCCTGTATGGAGCTGGCATCGCCGACTAATATTTGTAAGTAAAAATTGTCAGCTCTTTAAAACTGCATTTAAACATTTTTGATTTTTTTTTTTTTCCCCCAAAAAAATTACTTCAAACTTTAAACGCGTTTATCTCGAACCCACGTTTTTCGAACTGGCGGCCATGATATCTCCAGTTCAACTGAACCGATTTTCATGAAACAAAATGGAATCGACGCAGAATTGTCACAATTCTCGGGTGAACCTCGACCATAATTTTAAAAAATTTTTTACACTTTTTTTTTTACACTAAACTACAAAAAAAAAAACACGAAATTGAAATTTTTTTTTTTAATGGCCGCCATTTTGTCAAAAAAAATCACAAAATTAAGCTTGAGGTTCACCCGAGAATTACATCTATACTGATTATAGCCCCGTTTTTTTTTTCATTTCAGACGCTCCGGAGACCCGGAATCGTGGCCACCGTGACGACACCTTTTTTTTCACCACCAACTTTGAAGTCTCATTACTTTTTGAACAGCCCACGTATCGAGGCAAAAAAATTTTTTTATTTACTTTGAACCTTTTGTAATACAATAAATAAAAAAGTTTTTAATTATTCTTTGCGTTTTCAAATAAGAATTTTTTTAAAAAGGGTCCAAAAAACGGGTTTTGAATGAGAAGACCGCCTTAAAATATTTGTTGTGAATAGACTATAAATAAAGCAAAACACAATATACAAAATTGAAGTATATTGGTTTTTCACAACAAATGTTTTGAATTGAGTCCTTTTATTCAAACGTGCAATGTCACCTAAATTTAGCGCGTAAGTTTTAGCTCAAGTATTAAACAAAAATAAAACAGTAGTCCAATAAGCCAAACGGATTCGTTTCTAAAACAATCGAATCATTTTCGAAACGAAATTTTTGAAATAATCAAATCGTTTTGAGATCGATTTTTTTTCAAATTTTTTTATATTCTCAAATCACTTATGAAATCAATACATTTTCTTATAATATGTAATTAGGGTGGATCAAATTATTGGGGTAAGAAAAAATGCGAACGGCGTATAGTAAAAACGAAATCTACGAAGAATTCTAAGAAAACTTCCCCACGAAACTATAGGTCTAAAATCAAAACCTACTCCCTCCAAGTGACAATAAAATTTGCATTTGAAAAATTATTAAAAACAGCGTAGTTTTTTTTTTAGAAATGCTTCTAAAAAGTCAAAGTTTAGAAACTTTTTTAAATTTACCCAAAAACTTAAGTTTGTAATGCCATTGAACAATCAGTAAAAACACAACTTTATTAAATTCATGTTTTATAAGTTTTTAAAATTTTTATACAATCCATTCCAGGTATTCGATTACGACTTTCTAGAGTCAGTGGATCTGAATCTGATAGTGGTTTTCATTAGAATTTATGTACTCCATGGAGTGCTAGTGTGGGATGCTTGCAGTAAATGGAGGTTCGGATAATATGTTGTCATTATCTAAGTCGACTTAGTCCATATAATCTGTGCAATCGAAATCAATGGGATACTAAGGACTGTATCGAAAAGAAACTGCACACTCTATTTTTTAATTTTAAGATAGTAGGAACATTTTATTAATATTTTTTTTTTTTATTGTGTATCTAAAACTAATCTACATTCTAATAACAATAAATAATATTTATTAAAATTAACTTCATTTGCTGCCTTAGTTTTCTATTAACACCTTCCATTAAATTCTGCACAACTTTCGAACCGACACTTCTAGCTGCAGCGTTCCAATTTTTTTTAAATTATTTAAGGTTTGAGGCTACACATCCTTTCTTCCTTAGGTTAGCCTTTATCAATGCCCAATACATCTCAATTGGTCTTAGTTCGGGTGCATTTGGGGGATTTTCGTTTTTTTCTACGAACTTGACACCGTTTATCTGCAGCCAATCCTGAGTCAATTTGGCGTAGTGTGCCGTTGCAAGATCGGGCCAAAAAATTGTGGGTACTTGGTGCTTCTTAACTAATGGCAGTAACCGTTTCTGAAGACACTCTTTTCGGTACACTTCACCATTAATTGTGCCTTTAGTGAAAAAAGATTGTGTTTTAAAGCCACAAGTACAGATTGCCTGCCAAACAAGGACTTTTTCTTCAAATTTATTAATTTCGATAACCTTCACTGAGTCTTCTACACTACTGCCTTTTATTTTTGTATAATATTGCGGCCCTGGTAAAACTCTGGAATCCATTTTTGCGTAGGTTTCGTCGTCCATTATTATACGTAGGGTGCCTTTTATATTTCGGGATTTGGCAACCCTGGTGTTGCAATCTGTCAACTGAAAGCTCTATCGCAAAGTTTGACATTTATTGGCTTATACGTACTCAGAACGTTTTGACATACGAGCGCTATTTGTGTTGTTTATAGTAACTTAAAAGATTCATCTCGGTCTAAAAATGGAATTAAATCGTGAACATTTTCGTGCGATTATTTTTTACAACTTTCGACGTGAATTAACACAGCAACAGTGCATGGATGAACTTAATTCAATTTTTGGCGATGAAGCTCCATCAAGGACCAGTGTTTATCGATGGTATGGTGAATTCAATCGTGGTCGTAGTTCACTCCAAGACGAATTTCGTGAAGGTCGTCCGAAATCAGCTGTTGTTCCGAAAACCATTGATGCTGTGCGCGAACTGATATTGCAAGATCGTCATGTTACCTATCGTGAGATTGAGGCAACCTTAGGCATAAGTGGGACCAGCATACATTCAATATTGCATAAACATTTGACTGTCAAAAAAATTTGTTCGCGTTGGATCCCACACAATTTGTCAATCGCTCAAAAAAAGGCTCGTGTCGATTGGTCGAAGGAAATGCTCAAAAAATACGATCGCGGTGCTTCGAAACACGTCTATGACATCGTGACAGGTGATGAATCGTGGATTTACGCGTATGAGCCCGAAAGTAAACAGCAGTCGACTGTATGGGTGTTTCAAGATGAGCCAAATCCAACAAAAGTTGTTCGCGCACGAATCACTTCCAAGCAAATGGTCGCCTGTTTTTTCGGAAAATATGGACATGTCGCAACCGTACCACTAGAACAACGCAGAACAGTCAACTCTGAGTGGTACACAACCATTTGTTTGCCAGTTGTCTTCCAAGAAATCAGGAAAACCAACCGCCGAAGACGGATCACTCTTCACCACGACAATGCGAGCTCTCACACATCGGCTCAAACAACTGCATTTTTGAGCACCCAAAACATCGATTTGATGGGTCATCCGCCGTATAGTCCTGACTTGGCACCGAATGACTTCTTTTTATTCCCAACCGTGAAGAATAAACTGCGTGGACAACGATTTTCGACGCCCGAAGAAGCGGTTGCGGCATTCAGAATGCATGTTTTGGAGATACCTCAATCAGAGTGGCAAAAGTGCTTCGACAATTGGTTCAAACGCATGCAAAAGTGTATAGATCTTAATGGAGAATATTTTGAAAAACAATAAAGTGATTTTCGATGATTAATATTTGTTTTTGTTCTCTAATCCCGAAATATAAATGGCACCCCTCGTACAGTTTATTTTTTCCTTATTAAGCCGCTCGTATAATTTTCTGCACCTGCTTTTTCCACATATTTTTTGTTTTTCGGTTATTTTTTGGCACTTTTTGTTTTTTGTAGGTTTTTAAACTATTCCTCTTTTTGATTCGTTGAACCATTGAAGCACTTGTACCCACTTTTTTTGCCAAATCACGCACTGACATCGAAGGATTTTTTTGAATTAAGGCAACAACTTTTAAATCCAATTTTGGATCCCTTGCACCTTTTTTTCGTCCAATTTTTTTTAAGTCGGCGGTAGAGCAATGTTCACCATATTTCAAAATTATATTTTTTACCGCGTTTGGGGATACTTTATACCGTTTTGATAGTTTCCTGTACGACATAAACTTTTCTGTGCAATAAGTGTGCACAATTTTATTTCTAACTTCTATTTCAATTCGCGGCATTTTGGAAACTAATTGAGTAAAATATTTGGTTTAACCTACATGCATAGTTGACGCTATAGGAAATCTAACGGTACCTTCAAACATGTAAACAAATATTTACACTGCGAGAAATAACCATTTAAAAGTGTGCAGTTTCTTTTCGATACATTCCTTACTTATAAGTTCTGAGTTTAGTCGAGTCATATAATTGTTGACGATAAAGCAGAATTTTTTTTATGGCACTTTCGTGAACAGGTTTTTTTTTCATCGAAAAGCATTGTAAACAATTTATTTTCTGAATGGGCGAAAAATGCATTATTTTGGTCTGTTTTGCTTATAATTTTTCGAAGATTTTGTTGCCTTTATGTTGCAACTGGTTTACCTTCAAGAAATTCCAAAATTTTAGCCAATTTCATTATGAAAGTTTATGTACCGACGTATTTTACTGTACAAGCTTATAAAGCAGTGGTATATGGCAATGCACTTTAATATAGGTGCATTTTCAACACAACCTTTACCACAAAATCTTCGAAAAATTGTGAAATGTTTCGTCAGCAAGACTTGAACTGAGCTTGCTTTAAAGTTATTAAGGTAAAAACCAGGGATTGAGGTGATCTAATCTCAGGATTCGGGATTGCGAAAAGCTCCAGGATTTCGGGATCGGGAATTCCTGGACTGAAAGCCTTAGTACTGATACAATATATTAAAACGAATTTCAGTTTGGTGCAGTGAGTGAAGTAGATTTTGTTCGTTGCGTAAGAAAAATAAAATCATATGCGTCTTGAAAAGATGGAATCTCCATTAGGTTTATTAAACCCATTTTATCACTTGTCCTTATTTCGCTTGTCCACACCATAAACCTTTTTTTTTACGTCTAGAACTTTGGAAGGAAGCGAATATAACTCCTATAGCAAAAATAATAAATGCCTGCAAGCCATGAGATTTTCGTCCAATAAGTCTTTTGCCTTCGGTGTCCAAGATATATGAGTCGCTCATGGCGGAGCAGATTTTCTTTTACGTAAGTGTTTTTAACCTCATGCGTATGGTTTTCGCCTTAGTCACAGCTGTTTCACAGCCATTTCTATTTTGCGCTTGCTGGCGCCAGTTGGAAGCTCCAAGTTCCGTTAGATTGTCCTCTGCTTGGTCCTTCCAACGTAGATGCGGTTGTTCTCTTCTGCGCTGACCGCCGCTGGGTACCGAATCGAATATTTTCTTCGCTGGAGGTTGTTTTCCATCCGCTCAACATAACCTAGCCAGCGAAGCCGCTCGATTTTTACACGCTTTGCTTTGTCGATGTCGGCATATAGCTCATACAGCTCATCGTTCCATCGTATTCGGTACTTGCCATTGACGCAGATTGGTCCTTAGATTTTACGAAGGATATTTCTCTCGAAAGCTCCCAAAGTCTTTTCATCAGAGTTGCTCAACGTCCAGGTTTGTGCTGCATATAACAGGACGGGCATCGTTAGTGACTTGAGTGTGACTTTTGTTCGTCGAGAAAGGGCTCAAGGAAGTTTGATCTAAATTTTCGATTTTCAAAGTCTGTGATTCGTCTCTTAAGAAGGTAAGAAGAAGGTAGAAGAAGGAGTAAGTCTCAAGGAGTTCGTGTGGGTTTAACTTTTTCTATGCTAAGAGGCAGTACTAGCGGAGAACCTCGAGGCTCAGACTTGGTCCATTGTTGCTTACTATGTTTATAAACGAAATCTTTAGCAAACTCCACCATGTCACTATGAATGCTAATGCTGATGACCTCCAATCGTACTTGTCCATACCCTTTAGCCTAAACCGAGAAAAAAAGCAATAGTAAAATCACATAAGTTGGCTTAGGTAAAGACAATTGTAGGGGAATTATAAACTTATACTTCGATACCCTGTCAAAAAAAAAAAAATATTTGATTCACCTAAGCCCAAAATCCAAAAATTTAATGGTTTCTTTTGTAATAAAATAACTTTTAAATAAGGTAACATAAAGTAAAATAAAAAACACACGTTTATATTCACACCAGTAAATTTTATTACATTTCATTCTTATTTTATTTATTTTATTACATGTTACACATTCATTGTTATTTCAACACACTTGTGGGCAATTGTTAATTTTTCCTTCGCACTATGCAAAAACAAAACAAAAGCATGTATCAACAACAATACAAACGCGTTCACATCAACAAAAAGAAAAGAAATAAGAAACACTTTCTTTGCACGCCGCACAGTTGTTTCAAAGTGGAATCAAATAATTTTTTTCATGTTGTAATTTTTGTTCGTTTTTTTTTTATTTAAGTTTAGAAATGTTTCAATAACATATTAAATAAAAAAAAAGTCTCAGATAAGTCTTCTCAATTGTTGAAGACGAGCAGTGAATGCCGGCAAAATTTTTCCTCTCAAAAACAGCAATGATTTTAAGCCGGATTTCGGTAGAAACTGCTCCAACATAATTGCTTGTATTCACTTAAATCTTTTTATATTAATATTTAATTTATATTTTTATATTAAGTTAATATTTTGACGTATCTAAAATAAATTTTTTTTATTGATAAATATATTTTTTTTATTATTATGTTTTTTTAATAACTTTATTAAGACCATGTTTTTTTCCCAGATTCCACAGTTTGGTGGACCCGAACTAAGTTATCGACGGTTTCTAACTATAAAAATCTTAAACTGTAGACATTGGCTGCTAAAAGCTGCTAACCTGGTTTTAACGAACAAGAGAGTGAATGCATTTTTATACCCATACGCGTACTGCACACATTGTCATAAAGAATATGTAATATTTTTGTTTTCTTCTTTTTTTCTTATTTTAATTATAAAGGAAATTCCTAAATGTTATATAATAAGAAATAATATGTATTTCTTTAATTAAAAGAAAATTGTGTACTCGCCAGGTATTGAACCCGCGACCTGGCAATCGAAAACGAAGCTGGTCGTTTGGAAAACTAGGCTACCTCGGCAACTTGTGATTCATAATTAATTGTTACGCCGTATTCTGTTTTAGCATTTCGTTGTCATTTATATGTGGCAATAAAAGTAATCAAAGCAAATTAAGCTTAAATTTAAGCTCAAAACATAAAAATGAATAATGCACGAGAAAAATTGGCAACATAACGTTTTTTTTTTTGAGCATATTAGAGACATAACATTGGCACTACAATTATACTGCCGTCATAAGGAAGAGAGCGGCATCTACACTTTTCAAATTTCTCAGGAAAATGCCTAAAAATAAAAAGTTAATATTTCATGGACAAGAGATGGAATAATTATAAAAATTTAGTTTGTCAAGATAGTTAAATATTACACAATATTAATTATAAAGGATTTTTAATGAACTTACCAATAATGCAAAAACTGTGGCATAAAATACTGTAGTTGCCGCTTTTTGCTTGCTTCTTCTTCAAATTCAGGCAATTGAAAAATTTTAAAAAGCCATATCTACATTACTTTTTGCATCTATAAAGAAAAAAGTTTGCTTATTTTTATTTAAAATGTCAACAAAACCATCTTACCGATATAAAAGAGCCATATTATTAGGGTAAAACCGAATGTACAATATTTATTTACAATCAATTAATTAAAAAAATTTCTTTGACGCAAACTTTATTTTGTATGACTCAGAAAAATTTGTTTATAAAAAACCATAAAAAACAGAGTCAAAGTGCGTCATCTACATATAGATACGGCATTTTTGACTGTTTCTGTAGATACTACGTTTTATCATGGAATGATACCTAAATTTTGTGTAGATACGACAACTAAGATCAAAATATTTAGACTTGAGGCCAAAAATTCGTGATTTTTATTTTATAATCCTAAAGAGGATGGTTAACAAATAAGGAAAATACAATAAAATCAATTTTGATTTTCATGCTAGATGCCGCACTCTTCCTTATGACGGCAGTATACATGTTTGTTTTTTTTGTAAATTATTAATAAAATATGTATAAAAACATTAATAATTTTAGTTTTTTTAATTTATTTGGTTTATTAACAAAGTTTAAAAACCAAAAATATTTTAAAAACCAAATATTCCAATCTCCTAATTAAAGAGTTCGATGAGCTGTGTTTTCGTATTAGTTAGAATTTTGTTAATTGTTTTAACATAAAATGGCAAGCTAGTGGTCGAAGAAGAGAATTATTTTTAAAATCAAATGAAATTTGGCTGACCAATGTTGCTGCAATAAAATTATCGGATGGGGAAGATTCGTATTGTTCAAGTGATGCTAAGCGTGGTAGACCAATAAAATATTTCGATGAATGTGGCTCTCGTGCTAAAAAAAAACAAAATTAATGAACTTTGTGAAACATTGCTAAAAGAGCTTATAACATCAGAGAATTTTCTCAGAGAGAAAACTCGCTCCAGAGAAAGCATTAGCTCTAATACTTGATACCTCATTGTCCAAACATCAAACTCCGCCAGGGGAGGGTCTTCGGACGCAAACCTGCCTGTCCCAAGCCAGGTTAAGGAGGAGGGTTGGTAATGGGGTGGCCATACCGTAAAAAGTTTACAGCCAACCAAGAGCTCGGGGTGGCGCCCATCTTGGGAGCAGGTCATATTCGGTATATCGAAATGATAAAAGCCTGCGAAGGTATTGCAATTGACCTAAAAACTTGTTAGCACGGGGATAGTCATACTCGTCAAAATGGACGACCCTATCTATTCATGGCGAGGAGACATCTGAGAGTTTTAAAATTGGGTGAATGAGTAGAGGTGTCGAAGTGACTGACACATATATTCGATGTATTGCTTGAGGTTGTAAAACAGGATAAATAGGCACTTCTTCCATGGTAAGTGAATATAAGTTTCATGCCTGGATTGAAGTTGCCGGTCAAGTACAATTAAGTGCTCTAATTGGGCACGGTCAAATACAAAAACTCATATGAGTTTTTTGTCTCCTTGCTGGGATGTTGTGGAGCTTCTTTGACGGGACCGAGTTGCCCAGGTGACTATCTAGGTTGGCCCTTCGGGCAGACTCGTGCTGGCTGAGGTTGTGTATATGCTACACAGGTCTAGATTGACCAGCGGGGTCGCGCAGTAGTACGACCGGGCTGGCATACCAGCTTAGTATGCAAGAGATTGGGTAGGTCTCGTCTCAACCAGTAGATGACAATGAAAGTACGTCACTACTTGTAGTTAAACTGGTACTGCTGCTGGAATGCATTGCGGTTCCATGGTTATACAATTGTATGATATGTTGGAATCGTAGTGATTTCAATGGTAGGGCACTGGGTGATACTTATTGTTTGTGGAAGGGTTTCCAGTTCGTGCTAGCCTTGCCGGATGGCCGTGTGTTTGTGCACAGCATGCCATAAACGGGTCCGAGATGGGGTGAACACATAATGTGCTGGTCGTCCTTTCCATGAACTATACCCTCGGTCTATAGACCCAAGTACTGAGGCCTACAAGGCAGGCGAACTTGTTAATACTAAAATTCATCTGTCCAAACATCAATACGAAATTGTACGAAATTCTTGTAAAGAAATCGGATTCGACATTTTTTTGTCTTATTATATTGTTTTTTACCAAAAAAATAATGTTCTCCAAAAAATATACGATAATATATTTCGATGATACGAAAATTATTCGATGGTCCCATTACAAGATTTGCTGGATCACTACTCCCAAAGAATTCTGGAATCTTAATCTTTAGATGATCTCAAAAAATTTGGAAATAATCTATCTCTCACTTCTAAGTGGGGTTGTGACGGTTCTTCTGGTGAAGTAATATATTGTATATAGTGAATATAAGCAGATTTTTGCAGATGGAAATATTACGGATGCAAGTATGTTTCTTACAGCATTCATTCCACTTCTTTAACTCTGAAAGACAACCCTTCCTTGGACCTTGGAAGAGTGGAAGAATACAAAACCATCATCCACAAGATTTTGCAGACCCGTGCAATTCGAGTTTGTCAAAGAAACAGCTGAAGTAACAATAAAAGAAGTTGAACGAGTAAAAACTGAAATTGCAAAACTAGACATATCTGTGGTAAATATTGAAGATAGAACATTTAAAATAAATCTCGTTCTAGCCTTTACAACGATTGATTGTAAAGTAGCGAATAACGTTACTGAAACATCGGCAATGTCAGTATGCTATATTTGCAAAGCTAAACCTAGTGAAATGAACAGCTTTGAAGAAATGAATTTCTTTATTACACGCAAGGTTAAAATTTATGGAATGTATTTTACACATTGCATACAATAAAAACTTTCACTCATGGCGGATCAATAAAGAAACGAAAGCAATAAAAGATGAAACGAAAAAAATATTCAACAAAAATTCAAAAAGAATTTTGGACTTAATATTGACGTTGTTAGGCAGGGTATGATGGGCAACTTCTTTATTTTTTTATATAATTATATTATTTTATTAATCAGGAACCGGGACAACGAATGATGGCAATATTGCTCGAAAACTTTTCCAGAATCCTGATGTCACAGCGGATATTGTAGGTATCGAACCTGAATTAATCCATCGATTTGAAATTATACTAAACGTTATAGCCAGTTGTGCATCAGTTGATCCGGAAAAATTTCTACGTTATTGTATTTAAACTGCAGAATTATATGTGAAATCACATAATTGGTATAATATGCCAGTTACTGTACATAAAGTTTTATTGCATGGTGGTTCAATCATATCATCTGCAGTTCTTCCAATAGAAATTCTTACAGAGGAAGCACAGGAGGCTCGAATGAAAGACTATCGTCAATAAGAAAAAGCATTTGTTTTTTAAAAAAGTTTCTATAATGTTTGATGTGGCGTTTTGAAAAAATGTGGTCAGGATTTAGTTTACAGGGCACTTGCAATAGGACTAATTGCAACTTATATACAAAATTTAATCGATCTACAACGAGTAGTTCCTGAGTTTTAGATGCTATGCTAATTGTATGGGAGGTGGGCGTGGCATTTTTTTGAAATATACACATATATTTTATATTCTTCATTGAGTAGTTTTGATATAGCTTCAATAAATAGAAAAATATCATTTTCAATTTTTGTGTTATATGGAAGGTAGTCGTGTTTGTAGGCGGATTTGCAAAATTTTTTGTATGCGACTACTCCATTTTAATGCTATGCAAATATCGGACCACTATGGAAGGTGGGGTTAAAATTTTTTTTAATCTACATATATATTTCAGATCCTTGAGTGAGTTGTTTTAATATAACTTCAATACGAAAAAAATATAGCTTTTATATGTTATATGTTATATGAGAGGTAGGCGTGTTTGTGGGCGGATTTCAAAAATATTTTTAATATCTTCTAATAGAGGTAATTTCAACTTATATACCAAATTGCTCTACGATGACTCCTTCTATTTTTTTCAAACTTCATATGGGATTAAACCACTGTGCGCCGTGGGTATGTATAATGAAAGTTTCGATGCCCAGTCCATCGCTCTATCCACTGATTCAAACAACCTTGCTACTGTTTGTTGATATAGCTGCATCTATGTTAACAGATGCTATATTAACAGATGCAGTATATCCCAGTAATCTGTTGATAGCTATACAACAAAAATCTATTAAGAGATTATTGTGTTATGCTGCAGCATAGCTTCAGTTGTAATTAACATTGAATTAAAGACTCTGCGTAACGAAGGAGTTTGGCTCGATGCGTAGTGTAGTGAAAGGCGGGCGAAGGGAAGATTTTTATATTTGATATTTAATTTAAGGAAAACGGTGCCGAAAAAAGAAAAGTTTGAGAGAACGAGGCGTAAAAGCTTAGCTTCAAAAAAAAAAGAAAAGAAAATAAAAAAACCAAAACCCGGAAAAAAGTTGTATTTTTGAAACTTAACTTTTTTTTTAAATAATGTATAAACTACCAAAAACTTGGTTAATTTATCTTCCAAATAAAAATTGGCAAGTTAACATGTAAAAGTTAGGCATTTTAATCAAGTAATTGGGAGGCTTAAAATTGCCAAATCCAGCTTATAAGTTATACTAAGTTTTGTCTTAATTTAACATCAGCTTTCTTCTCGGTGAAGTTGAAGATCTATGTGCCAAAATGAATGAGGTCTTAACTGTGTTATCCTCATAGGCGGAAGGATTGATTTACCAATATCTAAAAAACCATTTTATCATGAAGATTTGCCTACAATTCTTCTGAATAACGTGCAGCTGAGACTGTTTAGTACGGTCACCAATCTGGGTTTTCGAATAAGCTCATCTAAGTATGTATATCATGTAGTGATCACATCAATTCTTGCAGTATTTGCTTCGTAGTCTTTAAATGACATTGAGTTTATTTCTGTTGAAACTTGAAATAACTTGCATCTGTTGATGCCTATAATAACTTACCATATTCTGAAGTCGTGTATCTTGAGGCCGATATGCATATGGCCAAGGAAAATTCGATCATATATCATAAAGCTCCATCATATAGCTCCATCTACAGCATAAATTATCTATACCTTGAAGAGAGACATTGCATTTTTCTTCACCGGATTATTTACACTCGAAGTCCTATGTATCTTTTTGAAAAGGTAAAATTTTGCAGATCAAACAAAAGCATATACCTCGCGATCCTAGATATAATTTCGTTAGCTCTAGTAGATTGTTTTTCGTCACTGTAATAAGGTCATGGTCTCTACCTAATAGTATCAAAGCAATTTCCAATAAGCACAGCTTTAAGTATTTAATCTTCAAATAATTTTCCTAACTTCCTCTTTTTTTATTATTCTTACTGTACTAATTTTTAACTTTAAATAACATCTGTATTCATTGGTTTGATAATAATATATCGTTGTGTCATTTTGAGTATCATAATAATGTAATACAGTATAGTCTCGCTTATCCGGATACTCGCTTTACCGGACTTCCCAGTAATACAGACATTTCTACACTTTGGACATTTTTAATATTTTACCGCTTATTTATATAATATTTTACCAGCATGTTTGGCTTACAATTTGGTTTTTTTTTCAATGCGAATCAGTATTTTATTGTAGTACGTATGGTAACGGCGCTATGTGTATAATATTATGTCATAATTACATGTGTATGTTCATTTCTGTAAAAATATTTTTGTGAAACAATGTTAATTTATTATTATTTATTACTTATGTTCTTATAATTTCTTTACCAAACTGTTTTAATAAAATCGATTAAACGAATGAAGCTAAAATAAACATTGTGCATACAATTGCTTTCATAATTATTCCGCTTTGTTAATTCCGGAGACTTCCAGTAATACGGGCATACGCCGAAACCATATGTGTTCGGATTAGTGAGACTGTTCTGTAGTTTTTAATTTATTATTTTGTATTTCTGATGTTTCCATTGTCAAAGTGACATGCAAAAAATTTATCCCTATTAGTTAAAAATTTTTGTTAAACAAACATTAACATAATTATAATTTTTTGAACACTCTAAATGCTTAAAATAGGGTGATCAGAATCGAAAAAATTAAGAATTTTTGCAAAATTTCGAGTAAAGTTGGTATAACTTATACATACATAGCTTGACAAACTTCATTTTAACACGATTAAAAAGTTAAGTTTATTCCCAGTCCATTTGTTTTTGAATTACTTTAATCAAAACCTATTTTAGAAATTAAGATAAAAGGAAAGCGTTAGCCCTTAAAACACGCTTTTTGGGCCGACCTTAAAGTGTTTCGAGTGGCACCACTTCCTAACCGTACTTAAAGGAGTTTAAGTAATATTTTATCCGTGATTTTTGGTCAGTGAATCCGGTGCTGGTTGAATATACGGAATCGAAAAAAGTCACTTATGTACAAAGTGAATTTGTTTCAATTAAAAAAGATATATATTTAAAGGGAAACTCGACCAATAAGCTCAATTTTTTCAATTTTTCGATAGCTTATGATGTGTAGTATATGTTTCCAAAGAGGTTTGGCCGATAACGATTGCATAAAAAAGTTATCGCATAAGAAAGGAACCCATCTTTTTCACAAAAATTATGAGTATCTCATCAATGAGTATCTCACAAAAAATAAGTATCTCACATCAATCTTTTCCAAACGCACGCCTGTATTCCTTAACATACTGTGGTAAGAATAGTTATCTCAGGCACTACCAGATGTCGGTAAATGCGCTGTGGCGTTAAAAAACGGATAGTTAAATACTCAAAAAAATCTTTAAAAAAATTTTAATAAGTGTTTTCTGAAAAACTATATTTTCTAAACTGGTCTCCACGATATGGATTATGGAGATAATCCACTGGTATCCACGATATGTAGAATACTTTATGAATGGACTTGATTTATTTTTTATCTTAAAGTAAATAAAATTGAATGGATCCTTTATCTAAATTCAGACATATAAGCTAGTTCTATTTATTTTTTTTAGCATTTTAAAAAGCGAAAAATGTGAAAAAACAGTACTAAAAATTCACATGTCCGCCAATTTTGTAATTTTCAACTATTTGTTGATATAATAGGTATAAACTGCAATAAATATAATATAATTTATGAAATTGTTTTCGCTTTTTTATTTTTTATTACATGAACCTACTGTGCGATGGAGACCGTTTGGGTACCTTTTTTTAACGTGATGTTTGATGACGTATTGACACTTCACATTACACTTTTATTCTCCAATACAAATATTTTTGTAAACTTTAAAAATCAATAAATAACTGCTAAAAAACTCAAGGTGTTGACTTTCTTTTAAGAAAAAAAAAAAAAATTAGGAAGATCACTGTATTTTTCGACCTTTAGATTAGAACCTGCCTTAATATATTTTTGATTTTCCTGAGTTATTTTAAGCATTTTTTCACCATCTGGTTTGTTTAATAAATTCTTGAAGTTTAGACAATATTCATTTATATTTAGCCTTATTAAAAGCTAAGATTTAATGAGCCTAAAATCATTTTTACTCCAAAGATTTATTCAAAAGAAAATGTTAATTTAATTAATTATTTTTATTTAGGACTAGTTGAGACTAGTATTACGATTACTGAGATCGTAGTCTAAAATCACAATGAAAAAATCGAGCAATAAAATACTTAAATGAAAACTTCTAAAATTGGTGAAAGAATATTTATTCTAATTCCGTCCATTGGGAGCCATGTGCGGTCTCAAGGGTGAATACTGGAACCAGCAAGTATATGTGATTTTCAGTAAAATCATCTGCTTCTTCAACCTCGCTCTGATTTAGTAGCTCGAAGTGTCATAATCCGTGAAGGTCGCACTTTGAGCGCTGGTGCAGCTGGTGCACGGTTGACTGTGCGCCGACACTGTGCAGCTCTTGTGATCGATGAAAAGTGAATTCCGCGTGTACTGCAGCATCTCTTTTCTAGATCACCACGTACACTGAGACAATAGAGGTCATAGGGCAAGTCCATGAAGACAAGCAAAGGTTGAATCGGTAACCAGTGGCGAATCAAAAAGATGCAAATTACTTTCTGCATGCTCACCAGGATCTGAAATCGTCAGATGCCTATCAATCTGAGTGATAGGGTATAGAGCAGAGAACTGCAAAACTCACTTTTTGCTTGATTAAATCATTCACTGGAATTCTTACTCAACTCAACTCATTCAACAAAGTTCAGCGTTGAATAAAATCAGCACACTACTGACGAACGCGTCTTTTGTGTCAGTTTGCTGAAGGCATCTGCTGAAGGCATCGTTTGTGTGAGCTGATTGAGGGATTGAATTCCCATGTTTGAGTATTGGCGTTGAAGTGTATACGGATATGTGTTTCGTAAATGAGAACTCAAAGAAATAGTTAAATTTAGTTGTTTGCAGTCAATCGTTATAAAAACTTCACCCTTCTTCTTCTTGTTCTCTTTTTCTCTCTATCTCTGTCTGCACACGAACAAACTCATACGTGTTGATTTTTGCTTTTTGCGTTTCATTCTTGATGAAAATAATCGTTGTTGAACCCAACGAACAATCATGAAATATGTATTCGAAGAAGGCCGTTGATTAAAATCACTGAGCAAACACGAAGCACATGGTTTGATTGAATTTAACTCAACAGCGAGTGTATGCATTCGAGCAAGTCTGATCGACTGAACGCAGAGGCATGATTTTTACAGTGTTGATTACGTATGAATATTTTGATGTGAGCTTTGCAGTTCTCTGGTATAGAGGTGACAGAAAACGGTTGTGAAGAATCAAATGCAGAGCACTCCGGTGTGACTGTCACATTTTACAACCTAAAATAATACCATAATTGGTGGCGCTCGCACAACACTCTAAAAAGTAAATCTTATTTTAAACCCTACCTGAAAGTCAACTTTAACCTTAATGTAAGCCACAGCTTGTTTTCAATATTCTGCTGACTTGAATGAAGTCAGCAGGAAATCTTAATTTTTTATTGAAGAGCTAGCTTTTAAAATTTTAGGCAACATCAATCTTAATTTCAGTTGATCTTGTTTACTTTATACAAAGTGGAACTCGAGCCTTAGCTGCTTCGCACACAAATCAAACACGTTAACCACTATCTCACGGCCATCACAAAAATTTGGTGTACACAATTAAATACGTCGCAGCAGCATTAGCAGGACTACCCAAATATTAGCCGACTGTAAAGGCAACTGACGGTGGTGCAATTGGTTAAGCAGAGAGCGCAGTAAACCAGTCGCCTTAAGCGGCCCGGGTTCGAGTCCCAACGATAGGGAGTGAGAAAGTGTAAATTTTTTTCAAATCGAATTAATTTTATATGTTTAAAATGAATGTTAAGATAAAATAAAAATGTAATTATAAAAAAAACAAAATATAATACCATCTTGTAGGATTCGAACCCGCCATCTCAGTTTGGGAGTTCAGATCGCTATCGTTGCGCCAAAGCAAATACATTTTTTTGCGCTTTTAAAATGTAGTATAGTAGCGCAGTGCTATTTTCATTATTGTTATATATTTATATCACACTGCCACGTGCTTGAAATTCAGTGATGGAAGCTCTGCTTTAATCATTTAGCTGCCTTAAATTAAGACAACTAAGATGTTGACTTTTAGGATAAAAACGCATATGTAATTTCACCTATAGCTGTCTTAATGCTGGTGCAGCTTACATTAAGACAGTTTTTCAGCTGATTGTAAGATTTACTTTTTACAGTGAACCGCGATAAATATTATTGCATAAAATTTAGTCATATTTAAGTAGAGAAACACGTTTTACTCAATTTAACCCAGTCATAATTCTACACTGTTTCTTGCTGATAAAAAATTACGCAATCTTTGCGAGAACACCCACGTGAAAGTGAGTGAGATCCGGCTTAACCCCTCACCCCCCTAAACGCCTCACGTAATTAATGGAAGCCTCCTTATTTGTTCCCAAATAAATTGAGCTTGCGTGCTTGCGGCATAATTGCTGACCATCAAAGATATTTATTAAAATTTGTATATGCTTAGGAGTCACCGCCCTAAAATAAAATTTTGAACACATTATTATGGAAACTGGAGTACGCCTGTGGTCAAAATTCGATCTTTTCGCCATACAACCCACGCGACGCCAAGTACTCCAGCAAACATTTTCTTTAAAAACTATTCGATGCACTTCTTCTCCCTACTCTAATTCATTTAAAAAGAAAATCATCAAAATCGGTTGAGAAACACCCTGAATGCCATACCACCCCCTAGCGACGCCGGCTATTCCAGCTATCATTTTTCATTAAAAACCATTCGACGCACTCTTTCTCTCTACTCTGATTCATTGAAAAAAAATCATCAGAATCGTTTGAGAACACAGGAGAAAATGGTTCATTATAACTGTTTTGCCTACGCCTTTTTATTTATATATAGATTAGATTGGTCCTCATTTTTTTTCGAAAGTAACTAATTACGCATCGGGCTATTGTTCCCTAACATGACAGAGGTAAGCTGTAAAATTTTCAGGAAAAAATATTGATATTTAAACGTGCCTCAAGCGACCTCAATACTGAAAACCGATTTATATGGGAAAAAAGTGCTGTCTTCCCAATAAAATCCCAATTATCTTTTTTTAAGCTCAAATTAAAAAAAAACTGGTACGCAGTTCATCTTTATTTAATTTTTCCTTAAAGTGAGCCATCAGACATGATCATCGGACTTAAATTATTAGAATTATGATTTTTTATTTTTGGAAAAAAAACGAATTTTTTTTCTTGCCCAAAACCATGCCTAATACAGAAACAAAAAATGGGCCAATTACGTTTAATAATTTCGTCGTTGCGAAATATTTTGTTAGAAGTATGCCCTTTTGCAAATATCGAGTTTGGATATTTTTACAAAAAAAACCCCCAAAAATACAAATTTTGAAAAAACCATACGAGGACTGAACAACAATTATTTGAAGCTGTCCTTTGTTTGTCTTTTGTTGGAAACCAAAAATCGGGTCAACAAGTTATAGCGGTTGAAAACATTTTCAAATGTCAGCAATTTCAAAAAGCTTGAAAATCTCAAATACTTCAAATACTTGCATTTAATATTTACCTTTAGTCGTAATTCTAGTCGTAATAACTTACTTACTTAGGTGGTCGTAACAACCCGTGTCCGGGTTTCGGTCGACCTCATCAGCTCTCGCCACGCGCCTCTGCTTTGCGCGCGCCTTCTCCAATCGGATACACCAAGTGCGGTTAGGGCTTCCTCAGCCTGGTCCATCCATCGGAGGCATGGTCTCCCTCGTCGTTGTTGACCAGCGACCCTCGCCTCGAGCACCTTTTTCGCTGGAGCTTCGTCGTCTATACGATGGACATTACCCAGCCAGCGTAGTCGCTGCACAGTTATACGCCGAACTACTTCAATGGCTTCGTAGAGCTCATACAGCTCGTGGTTCATTCGGATGCGATAGTCATCGCTGACTCGAACAGGACTGAAGATTTTGCGAAGAACTTTTCTCTCGAACACCCCTAGAGCGGCTGCGTCAGTTTGCGAAACTACCCATTGCCTCAGCGCCATAAAGCAGCACAGGTAGAACGAGCGTCTTGCAGAGTGTTAGTGTTGTCGATCGAGAGAGGGCTCTGGAACTTAGTTGCTTACTGAGCCCGTAGTAGCACCTATTAGCAATTATTGTTCTTCGCTTTATCTCCAGATTGATTTCGTTGTTGGTATTAATGGCGGTGCCCAGGTAAACGAACTCCTTGACTACTTCAAAGTTATAGCTGCCGGATGAAACGTGGGAGTCTAAACGCCGCGCTCCCTTGTTTGTCGACAGCATATACTTTGTTTTACCCTCAACATCTCTCTTGGTTCTGCCAACAATATCAATATCATCAGCGTACGCAAGGAGCTGGACACCTTTATAGAAAATGGTGCCATTACGATGTACACCGGCCTTTCGTACGATCCCCTCCATGATGATGTTGAAGAGATCGCAAGACAGTGGAGAGGTCATTTCCTACCTTGACGGAGCTGCGTGTGTTGCTCAACGTCGGTCTGCAAAGTCTAATCAACTTTGCAGGTATACCGAACTCAAACATTATTGCGTATAGGCAATCCCTTCTCGGGCTATCGAACGCAGCTTTAAAATCGACAAAGAGATGGTGTGTGTCAATTTGATTTTCGTGGGTTTTCTCCAGGATTTGTCGTAGCGTGAAAATCTGGTCTATTGTGGACTTACCAGGTCGAAAGCCTCACTGATAAGTTCCAATCAGTGTTTTTGTAATCGGCTTCAATCTTTCACACAGTACGCTTGAGAGAACCTTATATGCGATGGAAATAAGACTGATACCTCTATAGCTGGCGCAGATTGTTGGGTCTCCATTCTTACAGGGGTACAGGGGTACAGGGGGCGAACCTTCACATGGCAACGTGTCTGAACGCCTCAACTTGGCGAGGCCAGCATTATCAATGTCGAAATCGTCTCAAGTCGACTCAAACCTCCACGTGGTGTTCCCTGGGCAACGGTAAGCTGGCATCCGTCAGTTTGACGGCTAATTTGAGTGGCGGGTCGCTCCATAGACCTTAAACATGGAATGTGCGCAGGGTTTGGGTCCGCCACATTACTACTGCCCAATGAAAACTAAACCAGCCTCGGATAAGAACCCCAATAATCTTAAACAACCTGTATAAATGAAAGGTGGTGCAAGTTTATAGTTAAGAAAATAAAGAATAAATTATATTAAACAGAATAAAAGGGTATGCCAAAACTGACATTGAGGTTTTTATAACTTACACCTGGGCAACCAATTTTCCTAAATATATTTTGGAAACCCTGGAATTCTGATTTTGCGAAAGAAATCAGAATCAGATAAATTTTTAAGAATTTTTGAAGTCATTGTAAATGAAGAAATCAATGTTGAAAAAATCAAATGTCCCGCCGCACAATGCTCCGTCAGTGGACAAAAATCAAAAAAGTTAGTTAGCCGAATTCAACAATATTGCTCTCATTTTAAAGGTAAAAGTCCGAATAAGAAGGAACTGCAACTTCTTTAGTATATATCTTATATATCTTTAGTTCTCCAGAAAGAGAAAGCCTTGCTACTATCCCAATTCGCAGCTACAATTAGGCAGCTATAGGATTCCCTGGTCAGAAAATGTGAAGTACCTAGGCGTCACACTTGATAAAAAACTAATCTTTCGCGATCATGTTAATAATATAATAAGTAAGTTCAATATTGCAAAACACTTACTTTATCCATTATTAAATCGAAACTCTAAACTTAGCAATGTTAATAAAGTTATTCTCGTGAAAGTTATATTCCAAGCAATTATTTTATATGCATGTCCTGTATGGGGAACATGTGCTAAAATGCATACCAAAAAGTTGCAAATCTGTCAAAACAAGTTGCTTAAAATGGCACTAAAACTACCTTGGCATTTTTCTACTAAGAAACTTCACGAAAAGTATAATGTTGATCTCATCTCCGACCGTATTGTCAAAGCAACAGAGAGGTTTAAGAATTGAAGTTACATGTCTGATAATATACTTGTATCTAATTTATATCGATCTCACTAGTCATTTATATCGTTACCTATTTATTTACTTATTTATTGGTTACTTAAGTATTGTTTTTTTTTTAACGTATACATTGCTTATATACACGTATACGTTTTCGATTCTTTGCGTATAGCTTACTTCCATACACTCTGTGTACTCCTTGAACAATATCAAGTTTATGTTTTTAAATTTCTTCTGTGATATTTTTATTTTTTTTTTCTTTTTTTTTTCTGTTTAATAGAAGGTTTTTCTTGTAGTTTTCCTTCTGTTATAAAATTATAAATATAAAACCTAAAATTAATTATTTCAATCATAAGTATCATTTTTTAGTTGTAATGTATTTGATGTACTAAATCTCTGTAAATTGTGCTATAACGAAATGTATTATAACGTTTACTACTACAAATAAAGATAAATTAAATTAAAATCTATTTTTTTTTTGTTGGTACAGCTGTTCAAAGTTGACGAATATGATATTGAAATAATTAAACATGAATTTAGCGCTCGTAAGTGTTTTTAAGATAATTTTGCAAAATTACATTTTTGGTTTCATCTATATAATGTAGAACATTTTAAATTAAAAAATAACTCAGTTAAATGAATTTTTAGAGTTTTTTTAATTTATGAAATCGTAAAAGTTTTAGGAGATGGCAAACATGGAGGTTTTCATTTTGGAAAAATATGAAAATTGGTCAATTTCTGGAGTTCGGGGAAAATTAGTTCCTGAAAGTCCGTGAAATTTTATTGCTGTTTCTGTAACAATAAAGATTAGTTTATCCGGAAAAACCAAAAACTCTTCCAACTTTTTCCGATTCTTGAAAATATTAAATTTTTTCTAAGCGTCCAAAACGCAGTTTTTTTTAATGGTGAAGTTGTGGAAGTGTCATATGAAATACACTGTACCATGATTGATGGTTCTGTAGCAACTGTTTTGTCAAATACGAGCTCCGCCAGCAGATGCTTCATATGCAAAGCTAGTCCGACTGAAATAAATCAAATTGTGCAAGGAGCAAGCGGCAACTCTGAGTACTTCAAGTTTGGCTTATCAATTCTTCATTGCTATATTCGATTTTTTGAATGCCTGTTTCATATAGCATATCGTCTCCCATTTAAATCCTGGCAAGTACGAGATGTAAATAGAGCTGCATTTTTAGAAAGTAAAACCCGTATTCAGAGGGAATTTAGGAAAAAAATGGCTTAACAGTTGACCAAGTAAAACAAGGCTTTGGAACAACAAATGACGGGAATACTGCACGCAGGTTTTTTTCAGAAGTCGACGTAGCAGCAGATATCACAAAAGTCGACAAGGATCTCACTTATAACTTCTCAGTTACATTACGGGTGTTATCTAGCGGTAAATCTATAAAAACCCACGAGTTCGGTGAGCTTTTGGAAGCAACAAGAGATTTATATCTGCAAAATTATAGCTGGTACTACATGTTTAGCTCGGTACATAAAGTACTGATCCACGGATGCGACGTTATAAAGTTTTTTGACTTGCTAATTGGTAAATTTAATATTGAAATCACTCATACGTCTCATTGTGTAAATCTAACTTTATTGTAGGAAATTTATCGGAGGAAGCACTAAAATTAACCTATAAAAGCGTTCGCAAAAATCGTTTAGAGCACACTAGAAAGACGGGACGAGAAGTCATGAACAATCCCTTTTACGGCACCTTCTTCTGTCGTCGGATCCTTTAATTGCCAGTAAAAGAAATATTACAAGCAAAAAAAAAAAAGAAATCCGACGACAAATTAATCGATTAATATGTTTTGAAACCAGGAACTCAGGTTGAAGCCAATGAGGACTTGTATTCGTCAATAGTAAATCCTTCCGAGTGTTCTTCTCCGCTCCGAAAGCGAAAATTAAAATGAAAAAATGTTTGTGATCAATTTATTTTAATTAGTGAATAAATAAATGGAATGAAAAGAAAATAATTTAATAACTTCACTGGAAATTTTAGTCTGAAAATAAAGAAAACTGCCATTGGCTAATATTTGGCCAATATTTGGAGCTTCATAATTTTGAACTTTCTCCATTTTTTGCATTTTTGAATTAGAATTTAGAATTAAAGATTTATGCAAAATTTGCCGGATTTTTTAGCCCATATGCAAAATTTTCTCATACCAATCATATGCACCCCAAACTCCTGTAAACCCGTTCAAAAGTGCTCATTTTTGAAGAAACTTGAAATCACCGTACTCGTTTTAATTTATAAACCAAGTTTCATTACAATCGGACCACTATTCTATTTTTGTCCATCATTTGTATGGAGACGAAGTACTGTGCGCCGGGACAAAATTTGCCCCGTATTGTCAATAATTTCATTTGCCTTTGATTTTTGAAAAAGTATCCACTAGGATACTTAGTATATCTAGGTATACGTTTTACGAAAGCTACTTATGATGACAATTTATCTTCATGCAAATTGATTTCCTCGGCTTAAAAGTGCGATAAGAGAAACTTTTTCTTAGAATTCACAAGATTCTTTGAATTCCATTTTAAAATACTATTTTAGTCACTAAACCTTTAAATTTTAATCTGAACTGCTGTATTGTATTATGATATCGATTAACCTTGTATTGAATTTGATACATTTAAATCCTACTTTACTATAGATAAAATCATGATTAAAACCGAACTTTTCTACTTCACAAAAAAGTGTTTTTTTTTTTCAATGTATGGGATGATGAACTTAATTGACTTCAGCTTAAAATTTTATTTTTTATATACATAATAAACAATTTAGCTTTTTCAATTGTCCCATTATTTTTTTAAAAATTCCGTTTTTTCCATAAAAATTTTTCTTTTGTCCCGTTTTATTGGAAAAGAAATCTGGTAATACTAGTTACAACCCACAGTCTTTTGAGTATGTTCATCATTAAAAGATAGAAAGCATTTTTCTTATTTAACATAGCTAATATATTCAGCTAATATATCAGCTCGCGTGTCCCAGTGGCGGCGTAACATGGGGTGGCACCCGGGACGATTTTCTATTGAGCACCCTCAAAATAAAACAGCAAATACTAAACGTGTTTACGTGACTTTATTTTGCTGAATTATTCGATAACACTATAAAATTTACTTTTGTATGCTTTTCTATAGACAAAATGGAAAGGTTGGTTAGCCGCGCTTGGCTCATTGTGGACCTTAAGTAAGATTTTATCAACTTCATTTTTGAAAAGCTTCTTTCACACGGAGCCACTAGAACACAAATATTTAACAAAACCTTAGGTTCAGCTCTAGACTCGGATAAGATTCAGAATAACCCTATTTAATAATGAATCGTAGAAGTACTAAGGAAGCATATTGGGCCGCTTCTTGGGAATAAGTACTGGCAGCTTACAAGTGGCGCGGCAGTCGAAAAATCTCCACGATTTTTCTATTTTTTTGTTAATAAGAAAAACCGACGAGATCTTGAACAAATGCGAAGAATAATGCTTTGCTTATTTCTTTAGATATGTTTGATCCCATTTGGGAAACGAAAATAGATTTTTTTTAATTTTTAGGCACAACCGACTTATATGAGAATTATTCGGATGTACAGAAAGTAATTAGTTTTTTCCCAACAGTAGACTTAATTGTATTTTTCACAACCAACTTCACATTCATGCCGAATAATAATACGTATTTTGACAACTGATATAACGAGCCTTGCTTGTGCAAAAATTCGATTGATTCTATACAGTAGTTTTTCGTTGATAGCCTTTCAAATATGGAAGCTGAAAAACAGCATTTTCGGCATATTTTTTTTATTTACAATAAAAAGATAAAAATGCTGTTCAAGCAAAAAACAATTATTATTTTTGATTGGAGAAAATGTACTAAGCGAGCGCCATTGCCAAAAATGGTTTGCAAAATTTCGACCCGGTAATTATGATCTCAGAGATGCACCACGTTCTGGAAGGCCAATTGAAGACAAAATAAAGGAATTACTTGATACATTAATATTATCGAATTAAATCGTTCATGAACATTTGAAATGGCTAGGTTTAATCTCAAAGCTCGACATATAGGTTCCTCATCTTCTTAAGGGAAAAAATTTGTGTCGTCGCATTGACGTTTGTGATTTACTTCTCAAACGCCAAGAAAATGATCGATTTTTGAAGCGTATCGTCAATGGGGACGAGACCAACCCATTGTCTCCAAGAATCTTAAGCACAAAAGATCCTGGAGTAAATAAGATGAACTGGCTCAAAGCACTTCGAAAGCCAATATTCATAAAAAAAGCTATGCTATCTGTTTGGTAGGATTTCAAAGGAATCGTTTATTTTGAGCTTCTACCGAGCAATTCAACGATCAATTCTGAAGTGTACTGTCATCTGTTGTACAAATTGAATGATTCACTTAAAGAAAAAATGCCAGAATTGGTCAGTAGGCAAGGAATAGATAGATTTGTTGTGTTTTACGTTGACACCTGCCGTGAAGGCTTAATTTAACGTTGTTCCATAACAATTGGGACCGATACAAAGCGTCGGTCAGCGCCCCTTTGAGGATTCAAAGGTACCAAATTAGCTCCATGTTGTGATGACACTTCGCAACCCTTGGTGAGGGTTGAGGCCTATCTAAAACCTCTTGCATACTAAGGGGTATGGCGCCCGGTTTGAGAGTGCAAACCACACCGAGCTAGATAGCTCTGCCCGCGATATGGGTAGTAAACCACAGCCACCACGAAGACTCCTCGAAGGGCCAGCCCAATCCAGTCAGCCCAGTATATGCCAGCAGAAGCCAGACATACACCGGGGGCCGCTGACTGCCAGTGGTACCAGTTTTAAAGTCCTTGGTCAGACCTCGTAGCTTACACCCCAGCTACTCCCAGTTTTAGCCCATCACAGCTCTGGACTGGTCACCAATCAGTAGGCAAGGAATAGTATTACAACAGGAGAATGCGAAACCATATATAAGTTTAACGACTCAGCAAAAGCTTTCAGAGCTTGGATGGGATATACTGCCACGCCGACTATACTCTCCAGACCTAGCACCTTCCGATTATCATTTGTTCTGGTCTTTACAAAATTTTTTAAACAGAACAACGTTTAATTAAAATTAGGAAGCCAAAAATCACTTGGATCAGTATTTTGCCTACAAAGAACAAACATTTTATGAGCGTGAAATCATGCTATTGTCAAAAAGATGGCAACGGGTATTGGATCAGACTGGACAATATTTAATTGAATAAAATATTAATTCACTGTAAGAAAATCGTCCTTAATTTGTGTATAAAAAAACGAAAAGCGATTTTGTTAAGAAAATGACAAGAACAATAGCCGAGTAAAAAATAGACAAAATTATTTACAAAAGCGGAACGGCAAGTGCAACAAAACTATAAAGGAAAAATATATACGAAAAATGTATAGTTGTTGTTGTGCAACATTGTGGTTATTTTGTAACAATTATATTGTATACTTTTATAATCGATTACAAAATTACACTCATTAGGAACAATTTGACATGTTTATCAAAAAATGTATCATGCCCAGTTTTTGGCGTAAACTGAGAACCTATTTATGTATATGTGAATAGCATATTTTGGGATGGTTTTGAATATATTGAGCTCAGTTCTAGAAACTTCATTAACGAACGTTTTCGGATTGATTTTAGCACATTTTCTCCTATCTGTGTGGTTGCGCCGCACGTGGAGTGGTGTAGTACTCGTCGGGATGTTGTTACTAAGCTGCACGAGAGAATTGTCACCCCTTGGTTCTTGGCACCCGGGGCGGACCACCCTCACGCTCCCCACTTACGCCACCACTACGTGCCGCTTCTTTTTTAATTGCCTTATAAAGGTTATTTATGCATTTACATTTATTGAATTAATTAAAATATTAACTTATCTTCATTCGATGCAGAATCTGATTCATTGAAGACATATACAAAATTTTAATGATTTGTTTAAAAGACTTTAACCCTGGAAAGATAACCATATTTGAAGGGAGAGTGCAAAACATGTACTAAGCACACGTCTCGCAGACGAACGTTATCTTTCTAGGGATAAACAAATTTACTGATACCTTAATATCATAATAAAAATAAAAAAAAAAAAACCAAAACAAAACAAAACAAAACAAAACAAAACAAAACAAAACAAAACAAAACAAAACAAAACAAAACAAAACAAAACAAAACAAAACAAAACAAAACAAAACAAAACAAAACAAAACAAAACAAAACAAAACAAAACAAAACAAAACAAAACAAAACAAAACAAAACAAAACAAAACAAAACAAAACAAAACAAAACAAAACAAAACAAAACAAAACAAAACAAAACAAAACAAAACAAAACAAAACAAAACAAAACAAAACAAAACAAAACAAAACAAAACAAAACAAAACAAAACAAAACAAAACAAAACAAAACAAAACAAAACAAAACAAAACAAAACAAAACAAAACAAAACAAAACAAAACAAAACAAAACAAAACAAAACAAAACAAAACAAAACAAAACAAAACAAAACAAAACAAAACAAAACAAAACAAAACAAAACAAAACAAAACAAAACAAAACAAAACAAAACAAAACAAAACAAAACAAAACAAAACAAAACAAAACAAAACAAAACAAAACAAAACAAAACAAAACAAAACAAAACAAAACAAAACAAAACAAAACAAAACAAAACAAAACAAAACAAAACAAAACAAAACAAAACAAAACAAAACAAAACAAAACAAAACAAAACAAAACAAAACAAAACAAAACAAAACAAAACAAAACAAAACAAAACAAAACAAAACAAAACAAAACAAAACAAAACAAAACAAAACAAAACAAAACAAAACAAAACAAAACAAAACAAAACAAAACAAAACAAAACAAAACAAAACAAAACAAAACAAAACAAAACAAAACAAAACAAAACAAAACAAAACAAAACAAAACAAAACAAAACAAAACAAAACAAAACAAAACAAAACAAAACAAAACAAAACAAAACAAAACAAAACAAAACAAAACAAAACAAAACAAAACAAAACAAAACAAAACAAAACAAAACAAAACAAAACAAAACAAAACAAAACAAAACAAAACAAAACAAAACAAAACAAAACAAAACAAAACAAAACAAAACAAAACAAAACAAAACAAAACAAAACAAAACAAAACAAAACAAAACAAAACAAAACAAAACAAAACAAAACAAAACAAAACAAAACAAAACAAAACAAAACAAAACAAAACAAAACAAAACAAAACAAAACAAAACAAAACAAAACAAAACAAAACAAAACAAAACAAAACAAAACAAAACAAAACAAAACAAAACAAAACAAAACAAAACAAAACAAAACAAAACAAAACAAAACAAAACAAAACAAAACAAAACAAAACAAAACAAAACAAAACAAAACAAAACAAAACAAAACAAAACAAAACAAAACAAAACAAAACAAAACAAAACAAAACAAAACAAAACAAAACAAAACAAAACAAAACAAAACAAAACAAAACAAAACAAAACAAAACAAAACAAAACAAAACAAAACAAAACAAAACAAAACAAAACAAAACAAAACAAAACAAAACAAAACAAAACAAAACAAAACAAAACAAAACAAAACAAAACAAAACAAAACAAAACAAAACAAAACAAAACAAAACAAAACAAAACAAAACAAAACAAAACAAAACAAAACAAAACAAAACAAAACAAAACAAAACAAAACAAAACAAAACAAAACAAAACAAAACAAAACAAAACAAAACAAAACAAAACAAAACAAAACAAAACAAAACAAAACAAAGCAAAGCAAAGCAAAGCAAAACAAAACAAAACAAAACAAAACAAAACAAAACAAAACAAAACAAAACAAAACAAAACAAAACAAAACAAAACAAAACAAAACAAAACAAAACAAAACAAAACAAAACAAAACAAAACAAAACAAAACAAAACAAAACAAAACAAAACAAAACAAAACAAAACAAAACAAAACAAAACAAAACAAAACAAAACAAAACAAAACAAAACAAAACAAAACAAAACAAAACAAAACAAAACAAAACCAAACGTGCCTCTAGCGACTTCTATATTGAAAATTTTATTTGTATGGAAAAATAGTGTTGTTTTTCCAAAAAAAATCCAAATTACATATTTTTAAGCACAATTTTCTAAAAGCTGGTACGCACTTTGTTTTTCATTTGATTGTTCTTTAAAATGAGTTATTGGACTTAAATTATCAGAGTTGTGATTTTTTACTATTGGAAAAAAATCTAAATTTTTCTTTTTGTATCAAAAATTCGGAAAAATCCAAATTTAAAAAATTCATTCATACGGAGGCAACAAAAACAACAATAACAGCAAGCTTAACGGAAACGGCGACAGATACTGGCAGGTCTAGCATAGGGCGACCTACTCTGACCAGACAGGACAACACCGACAAGGTTGGGGACCTGGACTTAGCGACTCTGAGGATTCTGGATAGGTTGAGCATAGGAAGTGACACGGAGGAAGCTAGCATTTCTAATGTCCTTCATAGGTACACCGAGGAATCTAGCATTTCTCAAGTGCTTCACAATGTTCCTGGTTCAGAAACTGAAGACGAGCTACTCAACTCTGACTCCGACGCGACGGTCATTGAAGCGGGTAGTGCAGCAGTCCACAGTAGTTCTGCTTCGAAAGAAGCGAAGCCAACGAAAGTTCTACAGGACTGCTAAGAACTATCTGCTGAAAATGAAAAACGCAGACCCGACCCCTCTTACTTCCAGGGACAAGGCTCTCATCAGGAAGCATACGAAGATAGTGAACTTTTGAGCGTTACTATGCTCCCAAAGCATCGACGATCGAAGCTGTCACAATTCTGTCTGCTTCCACAGATGAGGGTCTGAGCAAGGCAGATCCATCCCACTCTAATGACGCCAAAAGTGACAAACGGGCGAGGGAAATAGAAGGTAGAAAGAGGAGGAAAAAAGGCAGGAAGAAGAAGGGGGACAGGGCTGAACCATCCCAATCCAATGTCGCTACAAGTGACAATCGGGGTTGCGGCATCGGTGTCAGCAAGGGATGGGAAGAAGGGAAAACGACGGTTAAGGCAGGTCCTTCCTACTCCAATGTCGTCAAAAGCGGCAAACAGGAGTGTGGAAAAGGCGGAACCAGCAGTCACAAGGTGAAGGCAAGACAGGGACCAACCGGGGTTTGACCACGGTTTCGAGAGAACCTCTGCGTACAGCTGGTTCCACGGCCAAACGGCAAAGATGTGCGGATGAGGTCGTTGCGAGTTGCTCGAAGCGTAGTAAAGCCGAGGGAAGCTTTGAGAACTCACCGGAGGAGCTGCAAGTAGCCATTATCGACGAAACCGACACAGACGGCTCTATGACGGGGGAAAAATGGCTGCTTGTGGAAAATGAGATCCTTAAGGCTATGATAGCTAGCGTTGAACACGGTGATCCCGACGATTACAAGTTCGACGGTGCTGTTTGGCAACAAGGAGTCAAAGTCGTCGGATGTGGATCGAAGAAATCCCTGGAGTTCCTGACCAAAACCATCGCCAGCATTGATGAAATTTGGAAGGGAGCTTCACTTAAGGTGATCTCCAAGTTCACGCTTCCGCTCCGCCACAAGGTATCTTTATGGATACCTCCTCCTGCTTTTCACGAGGATGTGTCCATTCAGAGGCTTTTGGCGGCGCAGAATAAAGACGCCAATATTCAGGAGTGGAAGCTGCTCATGTCGCAGAAAAGTCACGGCAGCGAAGGGAAAATACTTCTCTTTTCTGTAGACGCTGCTTCCACGGGCTGGCTTAAGGAGCATTCGGACATGCTAAAATTCGGCCTCGGATCCATTAAAGTGAAGAGGCTGAACCAACAATAGTTGAGAGCAGGAGAAAGCTGCAAGTGGTGCATATCAACTTGCACCACTGTAAAGCAGCTACCGACAACTTGATGCTGTGCATGTCTGAGGAGAACGTAGATGTGGCCCTAATACAGGAACCTTGGATCGCCAACAACAAGATCAAAGGCCTAGGGTCGAACAGTACAACCTGTTTCATTGTTCAAATGGAGGTAAGTTAAGGAGCTGTATACTTGCGAGAAAATCCATTAATATGTTTTTTCTCACTAGAATCAGCAACGAAGACGTAGTGGCAACCAGCGTGGAAAGAAGGTCAGCAAAACTAATCCTCTGTTCGGCGTATATGCCCTATGAAGAGACGAACCCACCAGTGCAAGCAGTCCGCGAGTTGGCAAAACACGCTAACACAAGCAGGGCATTCCTGGTCATCGGTTGTGATGCAAACGCCCACCACTCGCAATGGGGCAGTAAAGACATCAACAAAAGGGGTGAGTCTATTTTTGAATTTATCCTTACCACAGACCTAGTTCTATGCAATAGGGGCAATAGGCCAACTTTTCAGAATAGAGTCAGGGAAGAGATAATAGATCTGACTTTAGCTAGTAACTCGGAACAGGCTATAGTCGATAACTGGAAGGTGTCACAAAAAGAGTCGTTTTCCGACCACTTTAGGATTCTCTTTACTATTGACTACGACCCCCAAATAAGGAAACAATTTAGGAACCCATTGAAAACTTACTGGGAAAGGTATTCAGTCTGGATTAGCAGAAATATAGCGGACCTAGATACAGAATACCTCCCAAACGCTGCATCCATTGACAATGCAGTTGAGTTTATAACGGGAAAAATGAACCAGGCTTTCAAGAAGTTTTGCCCAAAGTCTCGAAGTCGCAAACCTATAAATGGGAGTTGGTGGACCAGCGACCTCAAAAAGAGGCAATCAGAGGTTAGAAAACTTCACCGGAAGGCCATGTCAAGCAAATTAGAGCAAGACTGGACATTATACAGATCCATGTTAAATGCCTATACTAGGGAAGTAAGAATAGCTAAGCGAACATCTTGGACAAATTTCTGCGAGTACATTGAGGATACCAGTGAAGCCGCCAGACTTCGAAAAACGCTATCCAAAGACCCATCGGTCCCGAGATACCTTAAGAGGTCCGACGGATCCTGGACAGAATCCAGACAAGAACGCTTTCGCTACTTATGGAAACTCATTTTCCAGGTTGTAAAGAGCCGGATCAAAACGGAGCTAACAGCAACTTGGAAATGACAATACCAGAACCTTTACAAGAACTTCCCAACATTATTACAAGGTCAACTGTAGAATGGTCGATTGGGTCTTTCAAGCCCTACAAATCTGCAGGGCCAGATGGAATCCTACCGGCCATGATGCAACATGCCCTTCCTGGCATCATGCCCTGGCTCATAGCAATTTTCACCGGTTGCTTCAGGAGAGGATATGTTCCAAAAATCTGGAGAGAAGTGCGAGTTGTCCTCATTCCTAAAGCTGGGAAAGCAATACACTCAGCACCAAAGGATACAGGCCTATTAGTCTCTCATTGTTCTTGATTAAAACGCTAGAGAGAATATTAGATCTTCATATAAGAGAATCTTTGAATGATACTAACCTATGTAGTGCGCAACACGCATACCTTAAGGGTAAATCAGTGGAAACGGCACTGCGTGAGGTGGTTTCTGTCGTAGAAAGAACCCTTCATCACAAAGAATATACCTAAGCAACGTTTTTAGATATCGAAGGTGCATTTAACAATGTAAACACAGATTCTATAAAAAATTCTTTAGAAGACAAAGGAGTCAACAGTAATATAACCCAGTGGATCTATAAAATGCTCAATAGCAGACGTATAAGCTCACAAATGGGAATGAGCGTGGTGAGGAAAGAGGTCACAAGAGGCACACTGCAGGGAGGAGTCATATCCCCCCTTCTATGGCTAATTGTGGTTGACAAGATTCTCACTTCACTCAAAACTGGAGGAACAAAAGTGGTAGCTTATGCCGATGACGTTGCCATCCTAAGATGCGGTAAATACCTGCAAACAGTTAGCGAACTAATGTCTGGGGCTCTGAATGAGATATCGCGGTGGGCGGAATCAAATGGACTTGGCGTGGACCCAATAAAGACCGAACTCTTTCTGTTCACAAGAAGATGAAAAATAGATAGTTTCACATTACCGAAACTCAACGAAGTAACTCTTAAGCTTTTCACGGGAGCCAAATACCTTCGAATTATCCTTGATAACAAGCTGAGCTGGAAACGCAACACAGAGGAAAGAAGGAAAAAAGCACTGTGCGCTTTATACGCTTGTCAGAGAGCATTTGGAAGGAAATGGGGACTGCGACCGCACATAATCCACTGGATGTATACAGCGATCGTGAGACCCATTCTTACCTACGGCTCTCTCGTATGGTGGACGATAGCGCACAAAAAGAGCTACCTTAGCTCTCTAGCAGGAGTACAAAGGTTAGCGTGCATAAGAGTAACAGGAGCCATGAGATCTACGCCACAGGCGGGTCTGGAAATGATGCTAAATCTTCACCCTATAGAAGAGTTCCTTAAGTGTTTGGTGACCAAGAGCGCAATTCGCCTTAACGAATCACAAGCATGGAAGAAGAACACATTTGGACATGCATCTACTCTTAATCTCTTTGGAACCGAGGAATCAAACAGAGCAACCGACTATATCATACCCAATGTGAGATTCGGTACAGAATACTCCGCATCCATCCCCAGCAGACAGGAATGGGAAGAAACGGCTGTGGAATACTACGGCAATCTCCAATTTTATACTGATGGTTCCAAAATGGAAAACGGAACTGGATCGGGTGTATGCTGTGAAACGCTGCAAATCGAAGAGTGTTACAAACTCCCTGATTATTGTAGCGTTTTTCAGTCAGAAATATATGCTATTGAAAAAGCTGCACAGGTCATTTACAGGAAAAATCTTACCCCCACAAGGGTAGTAATTTTTGTGGACAGCCAAGCGGCCATCAAAGCATTGAACAGTAAAACAACGAAGACTCGAACAGTGCAAAACTGCAAACTGGCATCTGCAATACCCATAATGTCACTCTATGCTGGGTTCCCGGACATAGCAATATTGAAGGGATCGACGAAGCAGATGAACTGGCAAGGCGTGGAGTAACCGCAAGTACAAACAGTGCTGATACAGAGGTGCACATTCCAATAGGCGTCGTCAAAAGGAGTATAGATCTTAAAGCCAGAGATACTCCTTACACAAACTGGGCATCCAGAGGTGACTGCAACATAACTCGAAAGCTTTGACCGGAACTAAATGAAAAGAGAACTAAAAGCCTTCTGCTTTTGGCCAAGCGGGAAATCCGGATTCTTGTTGGAGTTCTAACAGGACATTGCCCCATTGGGGTAATGGCTAATAGAATGGGCATAGCAGCGCCAGACTTTTGTCGGAGCTGCAAGGATCCGGAAGAAACAGAAACAATAACTCACCTCCTATGTGAATGTCCAAATCTACAGAATCGTCGACTCCGATATATGGGGAACAGATTCTTCACAGACTTGGAAGAGTTAATGAACACACCACTGCTAGACATCTGGAGGTTCATAAAAAGCACAGGATGGTTTGAGGAATAAATAGGAACAATGGTTTTAAAATAGTACCACAAACATAAAATGGGATTCGCAATGGACCTACAGGCCCCCGCGGAAGCGCCGGTAACGGTGCACGACCCTACTTACCTAACCTAACCTAAGTCTTTTTTGCTTTCTGTTTGATCTATAATATGCGCTTCTCAGTTCCTTCAATAAATTTCATTTGAAAAGTAAACAATCATAATACACAACTTGCGTTTTCCAGCTTAATATTAATGTACTTCTCATTTTGTATGTACCAATTTTGTTCAGTGTTGGTTTTGAAGAAACATTGAAAAAGAAATTATAAAAATATGAAAAAAATATAATTTTGAAATGTTAGTTATCAAAAGTTTTAAGTGAAAAAATTAAATAAATTAAATTAATGATTTGGCCAGTTGACGTTTAGCCACCGGGACACCGACCTCAACACCTAGACATGTCCGGGAAAATCAGGACGCATGGCAGCTCTATACTGAAATTTGTTTATAAATCAAAAAAATCTTTATTTATTCTTCTAAATTCATTTCATTCCCCTCAAAGTAGTCCCCCGGATGCAATACAGTTGTGCCAATGTTTTTTCCAATTTTCAGAATGTGTTGCATAGTCCTCTTCCGGTATAGCCTTCAATTCCTTCTTCTTTTCGGTTTCTATCTCTTCTATTGATTCAAATCGGTGTCCACTGAGCGGTCTCTTGAGTTTAGCAAAAAGCCAAAAGTTACTAGTGCTAAGTCAGGTGAATACGGTGGTTGTCGAACAATATGGGAAGAGTTTTTGGCAAAATGATCACAAATTTTTTTCCATAAAGCGTTTTTGGTACCAATCGAGATTTCACTTTTGTGAGGCCAACAAGGTCAGTAAGGTCAATATTCCAACAAGGTCAGTAAGGTCTCGGACTGTCAATGAACGATTTTGGAGCACCAATTTCTTGATTTTGTTGACGTGTAGCTCATCAGTTAATGTTGATGGTCATCCTAGCCGTGCCGCACCTTCAACGCTTTCTCGGCCCTCTTTAAACATTTTGTACCACTCATAAACTGCAATTTTCGATAGAGCTTGCTCACCAAAAGCCTTTTGCAACATTTTCAACGTTTTGGCAGCAGAAATTTTATTCCTCACACAAAACATAATCTGCGTTATTGAATACTTGCAGACATTAAAAAAAACGAATAATTCACTTTTAGCTATTTACAAAAGCACGCATAACTCAAACACTAAAGAATATTTTGACGTGTTATTTGGCACAAATGTCAGTGACAGAAGTGTCAACGTAAAAATAAAAACCGTTTGTCGCTATCGGAATCCCAAAAAAAAACAACATTTAATTCGAATTTCCTGGTATTTTTTGCCCACAGTAGTATGTTAAAAGATTTACTAAATGGAAACCACTATTGTTAATGTCATATGAAATTGTATATATTCATTTAGGTTAAGATTTGATAAATTACTGTTAGTTTCTAAGACCCGGTTTCTCAGTGTCAGTTTAACCTTAAGTTTAAGGCAAACCTAGTTTAAATTAACGTTAATCTTAAAAAATAGTTTCTCAGTGTAAGTTTAACTATAATCCGAAGTTTAAACTTCGTTCAATTTAACTAGTCGTCAACTTCCGTTTAAACTGATAATATTGAAAATTATCTTGATTATTCAGTGAAAAACAATTTATTGAAATATTGAATTTTAAATTAAAAATTTTGTTATGAGCGACTTTGAGGACATGAGCAATGAGGAGTTATCGCTGCTTATATCTTTAGGATGAGCAAGCATACTGTTTGAGCAAGAGTTGATTTTTCTGTTCGGTCGTCACCTCACTGCAGACAATGGCAAACCTCTGAGAGTAAAAACTGCCATGAAAAGCTTCTTGATAACATAAGCCGTTCGGAGGCGGCATGAAATATGTAGGTTCAGTTCTCGATGCTTTATGTTCAAACATTTCACAATACAATTGATCATGAGAAGCTCGGTCAAAGTCCTTTCAAGGGCTGAAATGACCATTTCGTTTTTTTAAGCATACTTCTCAACATGTTGGCGGGGTTTTAAAAAAGGACCAAATTGTTGTACAGTGTTATCATTGAATGTATCTGCTAAAAATTTAAACTGAGGGAATGAATGAGCAGCACGAAGAGAAGCAATGGTTGAATACTTCAGCCATATATCAAATACTGATTGAATAAATATTTATGTTTAATAAGGTACTATGAATATACTCAACCAAAAACAGCAAACGTTGTTAGTTACATGTCTTTTTAAAAATAGCGATTTCGAGATTTAATTTAATATTTTTAATATGGAATTCTTCCTCCATATGCATCATTTGCATCTCGTGCTTTTTTATAGCGCAGTTCAATTCCTTCTTTTTTAGGTCGTGCTCTTCTGCATCCTGCTTCATTTGCATTTGATGCAACTCTTACTGTTGTTCACCTTTATTGTTTACCAGTATCATTCTCTTTCGGCTAATGTCGACCAGTTATCAGAACCAAGCTTTCTTTTATTTCCTTGTGCTCGGAATATTCCATTTTTTCATTTGCAGTATTTTCATTGTTTTTTGAGATGGCTCATCAAGTAGCTTGCTAGTTTCCAACAACTGCGCGCCTTCCAGATCTTAAACAAAGAAAATAAAATAATTTTAAAAATTTATATGACCATAAATATGACTTTATACAATTCTCACCAATAAAAACAGTATCGCTGCCATCTACAACACTTTCTAATCCGGCGACCTATTTGTTAAGCAACTCATGAATGGCATCTATTTTATCAATATTTGATGATTCAGCTATTCCATCACCGTACAAAGGGGGCGATTTAATGGCATTAACATTATTTTTGAGGTATCGAAAAAAAGGTTAACAACACTTTTTATTGCAAAAAAGAAACGCCAACCAAAGCAAAATAATGATATTTGCTTTACTTTTACGATTTGACGTTAGTTTTTCTAGCTTTTGAAATGAAGGTTTGTGTGCGATTAGAATTTTTCTATGTAAATTATTGAGTTTTTGTTACAAATTGTGATATTTGAAGCTGTGTTTAAAAAAACTAAAAAATGGAAATTAAAGCTTATGGTATGTAATTTTGATATGTGTATAAATATTTCAGAAAAATTTGTATTAGATAAAAATTCAATATTTGCGATAAAACTTTAAATGAAGACATGAAAAAAAACTTCAATTTTGGAGAGCTAGAACTTCTTTGAAACATCTAGCAACAAAGAGATATTGGCACACTGATGTAGGGCGGAGAATTTTAAATAAACAAATACTAATATAGTTTGCGGAACTTTGCGGAAGTTTAATTCTTGGTATGTTTTATTCTAGGCACCTACAATTTTCAAAATGTGGGTTTGTACATGTGGCGGGAAAATGTACGTTCATCATGCAAGATAAAGGCAAATACATTAAGAAGTTATGTTTTAAGTCTGCTGCAAAAAAAAGCGTTTCAGGCGACTTAATAACCATAAGGGGTATTCATACCGGACTTGTTAGTTGTTACTTGCAGGGTACGAAAAGGTCCGGTACACAAGAAAACGTGCGCGCTAGTGGACTAGAACGTAAATGAGACTTTAAATGTTCATGAGACAGCTCATGAGCCGCTCACATAAATGAAAAGCATTAATGAAATCTGAGCAGTTAAGAGAAAAAGTAGCTAGTTAATAGTAGTAGTTATCTCCCAGTAGAGTCCATTGCAACTTTAATGATTTCTGAAGACTGTGGACAAAGATCTAGATTCCATATGAATTATGTATGTTACTAGTTGTATCATTTGGCCTTTTTCAGTTCTGTTGGACTCCTTGGACAAAAATCTGAGACTTTTTTTGTCAAATACGTACCACTTGGACACATAGGCTCCAATTGCAATATTTTTGGAACTAGTTGGGCCATTGGAACTTCTTGGGCTTAGTGGACTCTTCGAAAACAATTTTTCTTGACAAATAGGTTCCACTTGATCAAATGGATGCCACCCAAATGGCTGAAAATCTTCTAATGAGTGTCCCAACATTTTATGAGTACAAAAGTAATTTTTGAAATTTGGAATGGTTTCTTGCTCAACTTTTACCACAGAGATCTCTAGAGTTCAGTTTTATCAAGTAAAACATAATTTTACCAAACACCCTATATTACACATCAAGACTTACGAATATTAAGCGTGGAATGTCGTCTATTTTTGGTGTCAACTAAGGTGTTGAAATAAACTCTCATCAGTGAAAATTTCAGAGCTGTAGATGCTTAAATATAAAAGTTATGAGTTTCTGCCCAAAAAAGTGAGAAAAACGCCAATGTGCACAGGTAGCCTAAACTTGTTGCCTCTGATGTGCAAATATTTGTTTGGATTTTTTTTTATATTTTCATATTTGGTTCTTAAGGTCTTGGAGTCTCTGAAGCTGCTTCTGCTACTTCTATTGAACTCTTCCGATATTTTTTGCCACGTTTTCAATTTTTCTTTTAAAAAAACCGATTAATTTATGGATTTCTTCTGGAGAAAAATTCGCACTTCTCTTAATTTTTTTCAGTTTAACAAATGTCAAAATATTTCAAAGCTCAATTCTACTGTGACCGCTTTTTTTATTTAAAGTTACAATAGTTCAAAAAAGTCAGTTCACTTGAACGCTTCTTAAAGTTATACTGAGAAACACTTCAGTTTTAACCACTGGTTTAAACTTTGTAAAAAGTTTAACTAAACTTTTGTTTAAGCTCTGACTGAGAAACCGGGCCTAAGAGAAAGACCAAATAAATAACAATAAAAGTTAAAAAAAAAAACATCTGTGCATGCATAACTTACGTTAAATGAAGTTTTTTTATTTATTTCAATATCTATATCAGAAAACATATTTTTCCATATTATTATTAATCTACAATAAAACCTTTGCAAGCTCAACAGATGCTTCGGTTAGATATTGCTTTAATATTTTCGTCGAAATGTATTTCTTTAATTTTTTTTTTTTTTGGCCAACTCAAAAACCTTATTGTGTTTCGAAAAAAAAATCCAGTTCTTTTATGAGTTTTTGTTCTGATTATTTATGATATATTTATTCATTGATCTCGTCTTAAGTTGAGTGCCCCACTTTAAGCTAAAGCACTGTCCTTGGCCGACACCTTTTCTCGACGTTTGTCTACCTTTCGATGTGTTTAGCTGGAGGTGTTTTACAAAACCTGTTTTGTTGTTATTTTTTAGTGCCGCGCTCACATTTATAAATAACATCAAATATTTACATAAGAAATTATTAGATTAACAACAGCTTACACTAGTCTTCAAGAGAATAAATTTATTCCTTGAATAAATTTTCTGCACGCAATTTTCACCCTAAGTTATGCAGTTCTTTCACACTAACACATAAAAGTTTGCACTGTCATCTTTCTGCCACTTACACTGAAAAAATTCCTAGATAAAAAGTTGATACCAAGTTCAGCAGCAGTACGGTAGAGAATGCAGCCGGATTTTTATACATATTAAGTCCTTCAGAGCAGGTGACAAAGATCCCTGTTGAAATCTTTCTCATGGCTTACCGCTGTCTAGACCGTCTTTCATATACAAATTAGAAAAACAATGACCTTTATAATTTTTTGGTACTAAAATTGCGATTTTGATGTGCTTTTCATAAAAATTTTCTCCGAAAAGATGAAAAAAGGGATAAAAAGTATTGATTTTTAGGTTTCCAAAATCTTTGTCATTGAATCACGTTCATACGAGTAAGATTTGTTGAAATTTCTCAATGATCTGAATTGTTAATCTTGAATTTTAATTTCGTATTCCATATCGACTTTATTGGATTTGTCATCTTGACATTCTGTATTACCTATTATAGTCATCGGAATCTTTATCAGCGAAAAAAAAACCCCACGAATAACAAGTTTTGAGCAGACGCACAGTCTGATACCAACCAATTTGGTATCGATTGACAGGTGATTGTTCTTTTTTAAAAATCCAAAAAATTGGAAAAAAATTAGTTTTTAGTGGAAAGCTTTAGAGTTAATTTTTAAGGAGTTCTGATTTTGTGCATTGCTTTTTGAGTTGCTTTTAATCGGCTCACAACAATTATAGTAATTTGTCATTATAAATCAAAGTATAAAAATCCAACAACATTGATAACATTTCGACTCTTCTAGTTGTGCAGTGATTCCAAACTGATTGAATTAATTAGTTTTGCTGAAACATAATTTCATAATTAATTATGACAAAAACAAACTATATATCTGAGTCTCCTTTTCCACACCGCAACTTTTCTTGCCAGCAAGTTTCCATTTCCCTTTTGAATTTGCCATTTGCGTTTCCACTCAGCACGATTTCTTGCGCAATTCTCATTTTACTTTGAAGAAAGCGATAGAACTGCTTAAGGAAATATTAATGAAGTTTAAGGTAGTTTTAGTAGTTAATATTAAATTTTTATGCATTCACTTTTTTATTCAATGTTCATATTATTGAAATATTACATTTGCATTTACAATCAATATTACATTTACAATCAATGTTTCTTATATGAATACTTTGTTCGCTAATGCGCAGCCATCTTAACTTGACGAATCAGAATAAAACAAAACATCAAAGAAAGAACAGCACAAAAGAAAACTTGCTGGTACGAGCAAGTCTGTACTATCCGCTCTCGTCACGTTCCGAGCCGTGTGGAAAAGGGGTCGTAACATAAAATACGTGTACGTTTTTCAATTTGAAAAACTAATATCAAAAATAAAATATCTATCATGAACACTTTAAGCTCTGAAAAACTACTTTTCTACTACTCATATGTTTATATAACTTTTCCAAAAAAAAAACTTTACATAATTGATTGTCAAAAGAGGTAAGTTAAAGCAATAATTCACATAAGCAATTTTTTTTTAATTAAAAATGTAAAAAATTGTATAGTCGGTTCTATTATTCAATATTTCTTTTAGTTTAACACCAAAAATGGAAAACTGATTTTTGTCCGAATGAATTCAAATTAAGATATATTTAAAAACTTTTTAACACAAACTATGCCGTTTTTGCAGGAGAGTTTTTTGGCCAAATTAAGAAGTTAAAAAATAGTGTATTTTTTTTTGTTGAATAAAGAAAACAAAATTTTATATTAGTGGCTGCAAAACTTGATTTTTTCTAGTGGAATATCATAAAATTTGACATATTTTGATGAAACAAAAAAAAAAAACAAATATTTTTGAAATAAGTGCCGTTTTTTCTGTATTTTAAATTTATATGTATTTATGTATATATTGAACAACTAGCCGAACCCCCGCCCTCTTCGCCAGACTCTTTTTTAATTAGGTAGCTAGGTAAGTGTCTGCGAAGTTTCTGTATTCAGAAAATTTAGTTTGGGTCTGTCTATATGCACTGTAGTGGTAGAGCTTTTTTTTTTTATTTTTGGAATATTGGTGTTTTATATTTCACCAGCGAATTCGTAAAAATAAAAAAAAAAATTAAATAACAATGAAAAAAAAATCACAGACCTATTTTTACCTAGTGTTCGGCCCAGCACCGAATTTAAAAAAATTAAAAAAAAATTAACTGGCATCTCTATGGTAAGAGAACTACATCGTTTTTAGGCTCAAATAACGGGCTCGGATTCAGCGATTAATTTTAACCAATTGTTTTAGATGGCAACTCCATGGAAAAAAATTACGTTACCTTTAAATTCTGACGACGGATTCGGATTCAGCGATCTATTTGTAGCTTATGCTCGCCCATCACTAACTAGTGCTCACCCCAGAACTGAATACGTAAAAATTAAAAAATTTAAGTGGCAGCCCTATGGAAAAACCTTAATTTTGATTTCGTTAAAATCTAAAAATTTAGGTGGCAATCTTATGGTAAAAAATTATATATTTTATGAAATTCTGATAACGGATTCAATGACCCATTTTTACTAAGTGTTCGCACACTGAATTTGCAAAAATAAAAAAATGTAGGTAGCAATCCTATTCTTTTATCCTATAACCTTCGAATTATCTACATATCAAAAAAAGCAATTAAATTGGTTAAAAATTACGGGTAGCAGAGGGAAACAGACGCTTTTTCCAGTTTGTTTAATAGATATATAGATTATATACACACATATCGGTGATTCCATACCAAATAGGACGCTTTTGTGTAAGAACTAATTTTGACGATTCCGGTTTTTTTTCAAAATTGTGCAAGTCGCACAGTGTAATAATTGCGGCCAAAACTAACTAGTATTTTTTTTTTTTTTAATATATATCAATCGACAGATAATTCTTCAACTAAGAGAAGAATATACGTGAAGATTTGGACACACAGCACGAGCTGAAAATTGATTATTTTTTCTGTGAATGTAACAATTTTCGTCTTTGCATATACCTTCTATAGATAAAATATCGTAACTCTCGAACGAGATCTTCAAAGTAGACAAAATTGTATATTTTGGAAAAACATAAAATCTAATGCTTTTGATGGTATTTCTTTTTAAAGAAATCCTTCAATTAGATCATATATAAAATTAGTTTGAAATACATGATTTTTCTAAAAATTATTAAAAAATCTGCGAATTTCAGCAGTGAAGAGGAAAAAAAACTATTTTTTTTATTTTGCTTATCTTTCAAAAAGTGATCCTTTATTTATTAAAAACTGAGAAAAAAAGTTATAGGTACGATTTTGCGTTTTTTGTGTTTAATTCAATTATATGTGATGGCAGTTTTTCGCCTCATAATTAATTATGACAAAAACAAACTATATATCTGAGTCTCCTTTTCCACACCGCAACTTTTCTTGCCAGCAAGTTTCCATTTCCCTTTTGAATTTGCCATTTGCGTTTCCACTCAGCACGATTTCTTGCGCAATTCTCATTTTACTTTGAAGAAAGCGATAGAACTGCTTAAGGAAATATTAATGAAGTTTAAGGTAGTTTTAGTAGTTAATATTAAATTTTTATGCATTCACTTTTTTATTCAATGTTCATATTATTGAAATATTACATTTGCATTTACAATCAATATTACATTTACAATCAATGTTTCTTATATGAATACTTTGTTCGCTAATGCGCAGCCATCTTAACTTGACGAATCAGAATAAAACAAAACATCAAAGAAAGAACAGCACAAAAGAAAACTTGCTGGTACGAGCAAGTCTGTACTATCCGCTCTCGTCACGTTCCGAGCCGTGTGGAAAAGGGGTCGTAACATAAAATACGTGTACGTTTTTCAATTTGAAAAACTAATATCAAAAATAAAATATCTATCATGAACACTTTAAGCTCTGAAAAACTACTTTTCTACTACTCATATGTTTATATAACTTTTCCAAAAAAAAAACTTTACATAATTGATTGTCAAAAGAGGTAAGTTAAAGCAATAATTCACATAAGCAATTTTTTTTTAATTAAAAATGTAAAAAATTGTATAGTCGGTTCTATTATTCAATATTTCTTTTAGTTTAACACCAAAAATGGAAAACTGATTTTTGTCCGAATGAATTCAAATTAAGATATATTTAAAAACTTTTTAACACAAACTATGCCGTTTTTGCAGGAGAGTTTTTTGGCCAAATTAAGAAGTTAAAAAATAGTGTATTTTTTTTTGTTGAATAAAGAAAACAAAATTTTATATTAGTGGCTGCAAAACTTGATTTTTTCTAGTGGAATATCATAAAATTTGACATATTTTGATGAAACAAAAAAAAAAAACAAATATTTTTGAAATAAGTGCCGTTTTTTCTGTATTTTAAATTTATATGTATTTATGTATATATTGAACAACTAGCCGAACCCCCGCCCTCTTCGCCAGACTCTTTTTTAATTAGGTAGCTAGGTAAGTGTCTGCGAAGTTTCTGTATTCAGAAAATTTAGTTTGGGTCTGTCTATATGCACTGTAGCGGTAGAGCTTTTTTTTTTTATTTTTGGAATATTGGTGTTTTATATTTCACCAGCGAATTCGTAAAAATAAAAAAAAAAATTAAATAACAATGAAAAAAAAATCACAGACCTATTTTTACCTAGTGTTCGGCCCAGCACCGAATTAAAAAAAATTAAAAAAAAATTAACTGGCATCTCTATGGTAAGAGAACTACATCGTTTTTAGGCTCAAATAACGGGCTCGGATTCAGCGATTAATTTTAACCAATTGTTTTAGATGGCAACTCCATGGAAAAAAATTACGTTACCTTTAAATTCTGACGACGGATTCGGATTCAGCGATCTATTTGTAGCTTATGCTCGCCCATCACTAACTAGTGCTCACCCCAGAACTGAATACGTAAAAATTAAAAAATTTAAGTGGCAGCCCTATGGAAAAACCTTAATTTTGATTTCGTTAAAATCTAAAAATTTAGGTGGCAATCTTATGGTAAAAAATTATATATTTTATGAAATTCTGATAACGGATTCAATGACCCATTTTTACTAAGTGTTCGCACACTGAATTTGCAAAAATAAAAAAATGTAGGTAGCAATCCTATTCTTTTATCCTATAACCTTCGAATTATCTACATATCAAAAAAAGCAATTAAATTGGTTAAAAATTACGGGTAGCAGAGGGAAACAGACGCTTTTTCCAGTTTGTTTAATAGATATATAGATTATACACACACATATCGGTGATTCCATACCAAATAGGACGCTTTTGTGTAAGAACTAATTTTGACGATTCCGGTTTTTTTTCAAAATTGTGCAAGTCGCACAGTGTAATAATTGCGGCCAAAACTAACTAGTATTTTTTTTTTTTTTAATATATATCAATCGACAGATAATTCTTCAACTAAGAGAAGAATATACGTGAAGATTTGGACACACAGCACGAGCTGAAAATTGATTATTTTTTCTGTGAATGTAACAATTTTCGTCTTTGCATATACCTTCTATAGATAAAATATCGTAACTCTCGAACGAGATCTTCAAAGTAGACAAAATTGTATATTTTGGAAAAACATAAAATCTAATGCTTTTGATGGTATTTCTTTTTAAAGAAATCCTTCAATTAGATCATATATAAAATTAGTTTGAAATACATGATTTTTCTAAAAATTATTAAAAAATCTGTGAATTTCAGCAGTGAAGAGGAAAAAAAACTATTTTTTTTATTTTGCTTATCTTTCAAAAAGTGATCCTTTATTTATTAAAAACTGAGAAAAAAAGTTATAGGTACGATTTTGCGTTTTTTGTGTTTAATTCAATTATATGTGATGGCAGTTTTTCGCCTAAAATTAAAATTTGTAAATTGAGTCATTTATACATACTTTGTGAGTCTGTTGTGGGATAAATTTTAAAAACAAATGAATCATGTTTGATCGTTTTAGAAATTTCTAAATAATTATATTTTGAATATGAATTTAATTATTTAAATGCAGTCTCTATTTCAAAAGATATTCAACATTAAACATTGCGTTTTTAGACCGGTGTGAAGTTAGCCCAAAATCTTCATCCCAAATTTTTAACTCAGCCCAACTTTTGAATTCGCCGTAAAATTCAATCCAAAAAGCTTCAATTCACCGCAAATGTTAAAAATGGAAAAAACAACAAAATAATTTTCTTTTAATGGATATTTACAATAATCCTTAAAATATATGAGTGAATGTATATAAATTACATTTGTACGTTGTACAACATTTGTACAACTTAACACGCAGCACAATATAAGAAAATATAAAACTGCTGTGCTTTGAAAGTGCATAGTCGATTTTTATGAGGAAATTTCCAAAAATAAACAATTAAAATTATCATTCTTCGCCAAATTCTTCAATCAAATATCCTTCATACCGTAAAATGGCCACGTAAAACTGCCAAGATTGTCAATCAAACACACACATAAAGCCGCTGGACAAGTATCGAAAAATACCAAAATAATTTTATTTTGGTCAATCAAGATAGCAACGAGTTTAAGTAACGCATACAAACAAATATTCAATAATATATCAATATATAACTGATTGATGTCAAATAATTGACCGTGCAAGATCCGCATAGGGTGATCTTATGCTGGCGATCAAATGATTCCTGTTCACGTCACTTTTGCGCTCTTTTTTCGTTTGATGTGCTTAGTGCCCAAAGTATGTTATGCTGACGGTCATATGATCTCCAAACATCAGTACACTTTTTGCTACTTTTAGTACCTTATCTGGAAAAAGTATCATCGATCATGGTTGAGTGTTGCTTAATAGCAGGTTTCATTACTGCTTTCACACATTTCGTACTGAATCTGTACTATTTTAATGCTAAAACACAAATGTTGTGAATAATTCCACAGCGCAACACTGTTTTTATCCCATGATTTCATATTTTTACCGAATCATTTGGTGATCGTGGTGGGCAAAATTTATTCTCTCGCTCTCGCTCTCAATTTTTTAATTTACATTGAAACAACAACAATGCGTCCCCATGACGTGCCCATGACCGCCAGCATAACATAGCCCATAGGGAATATCACAAATCTACACGTACACATGCTTGATGTCCAATGATTGACCGTGTGAAGTCCGCATTAAGAGGACTATGTATCATAGTGCTGTTTCTTTCTGCTCAGTGCGAATTGGAATATCTATTTTGTAGGGTAGTGTCGCTTATCTTTTTCATTGTTGAAGCTAGCCAGTATGGCCAAATAGTCCAGTGAATTGGATTTGTTACGAGTTTCAGTGGCGGCATTTATAGCTTTGTAAACTTCAATGTTCGGCAATTTGTCGAAAAACAGAATACTTCAAAACGTCACAGTTTCACAAAATGTTAATCCGTATTGGATTTTACTTAAAATTTATAAAAATTTCATTAATAGATTAAAAAAGAAATATCCCTTAAAATACTTTTTTTGAACATGCTCAGGTTCACTGACACTAGCGAACGAACAAATACTGCAATGGTTGAATTGAGCAAAAAATAAAAAAAAAAAAACTTAAAGACCTTTCATGCAATTGAAGTAAAAATATCAAACATATAAATAAGTATTTTACTCAATATTGTATTTAACATTATTTAAACTATATATTCTTTTGCAACTAAATACTTTTTAGCTGCTTGTTGTAATTTCTGACAGTAAAATATTTTGAAAAAAGCAAATATCAATAACATTTTTTTATGTTCTAAAAAATCGCAAGTGCTTAGAATACTGGAAGAGAAGTGAGTTCTGATTATAGTGATCTTATTTATAGAAAAGGTTTTAATGTGTTTTTTAAGAATTTTTTGTGTGATTTGTCTTAATCACTGGAATATTCGGTGTGATTACTAAATATATATGAGAATTTAATTCAAAGAATCTACGAAAAATATTTATATTTCCTCCTTGGAATAAGATTTTTTTGAAATATTTGCTAAATACCTATGTTTGGTGCAGACTGTGTCTGGTACAAAAAAGTAACATGAAAAAAAAAGATTTAAACCAGTAAAACATCGATTTGAAATCTTTTGTTATATACCAATAAAGATGATTAAGTGATTATCAATAGGGGTACTCACGATATTGCGTTCTCTTCACTATTCATCATTTTTTCATTTCATTTCGTTTATTGAGCAGATAAGTTGGCATATAAGACAAGTCTTTTGAGTGCCGCAAATAAGGTACATTACAATTTGGTTTAGTTATATTAATCTAAATTATAAATTACAAATTAAATTAAATATTTAAAAGTGAGAAGATCAACAGCAAATTTTAGCAATATTAGAATGTAAAGAAAATAATTACTTAATGTGAAAGAGACAATTGAGATAAAAGCTATTGATAACAAATGTATTATGTGATACGTTTATCAAATCAAAATTAAGCAGTACAGAAGAAAGGGTAGGAGAAGATAGTAAGCAAGAAGATAGATTAAAATTATAAGAAGTATTCAAAAATTAAACGCTTGAAGGCTCTAGGGTTGGAAACAACTTTAATGTTGTTCGGTAAAGAATTCCACAGTCTAATTGCACTGACGAAAAATAGTCTGCTAGAGTTTTTGTAATAATGACTTGGTATCAAAAGGTTCATGCTACGAGTTGACCTACAGAACTGAAGTTTTTCATAAAGGTAATGTGGGGAGCGCGAGTAAATAATTTTATGTAGGAATATGCAATTTTTCGCTTCAAGATAACGAAATAAGCAACGGCCAAGCAGTTTTGTGCGGAAAAATGAGACATGGTCGAACTTCTTCAGTCCATAAACATAACGGGCAGCATTATTCAGAGCAACTAGGAGCTTGTGAGATGACCGAGAGTCAAGATTGCTATAAACAACTTCAGAATAAGTGATTACAGGCATCAGCAGCTGCAAAAATAGTTTTCGTCTCGTTTCAACGGGAACAAATGCTGCAGTCATTCTCAGGTTTCTTAGTACAAAGTAGACCTTACTTACGCAAGAATTGACGTGATCTACACAAGACAGAGAAGTATTTATGTGGAAGCCGAGATTGTTAACCTTACTTACAACTTTTAATTAAACATTGCTGAGAAATATTTGAGGAAGATCGATATTTGATAGGGGGGTTTTTGAGATCGGTAAGACGTAAGACTTTAGTGGATTTAGTTTAAGTTGGTTCGCTTTAGCCCATTCTTCACAGTAATTAAGTCATCATTCATTCTGACACAAAGATCTTCGATTAACCCGACAGGTCTGGACAAATACAGCTGAAGGTCGTCAGCATATGCATGCATTGCCACGTTACTGCACTTGTTGAATATCCCTGTAGGAACAAACTAACTTGTTTTTAAAAACAACTAATTAAAAAACTAATTTAAAATAAACCAGTATATGAACTACTTTGAATTATATTAAGGCGGCAACTACTCTGATGTTGACATGTTTAAATTGCAAATTTTTATTAGATTACAAGTTTATATATATTTAACCATGTTATTTCATCAAATATTATTAACTTCAGGCCATCAGTAATAGTTTTCAATTGGTTATTTCAAAGCAATTAAAAAAATAATTTAAATGTAACTAATTTAACAAGTAGTTGAAAATATATGCAGACGAAAGTCAATTGACTTATGTAGCGGACAACACCATACAAAATAAGTTAGTTCGTTCTATGGAAAAAAGTCAGAATTTCAACTAGTTGTGGTTGACAAAAAACTACTTTATTAACTACTTTTAAATTAGTTGATTTTCCTACAGGGATATCATTGATGAACATAGAGAAAAGAAGTGGGCCAAGAATTGAGCCTTGAGGAACTCCATTATAAGTATGCCTATATGATGAAAAATTGGTGCCCACTTTCACTCTCTGTGTTCTACCGCAAAAATAACTATTTAAAAGCCGCACTGAATTGTTAGAAAATCCAAAGTTATACTTAAGTTTCTTACATAGTATGTTGTGGTTCACGGTGTCGAAAGCTTTGGAAAAGTCTAGTAAACAGAGCAGTCTCATGTCCCTTATCGAATGGTATTCTAACATCATCCATTATTTTTACCATAGCAGTAGAACAGCTATGGCCAGGACGAAAACCAGACTGATGATCTGACATAAGACCAAATGTGCATATGTGGTTGGAGATTTGCTCCGCCATTATAGACTCACAAACCTTAGATATTGATGACAACAAACTAATGGGTCTAAAGTCAGCCGGCTCACGTGTATTGGGTTTTTTAGCAATTGGAATGATAGTTGCTACCTTCCAGATCACAGGGTAGCACGAGGTTGTGAAGCTGTGGTTGATTATGTGCACAATAGGGCTGAGTACATAAGGTAATATGAGTTTAAGAAATTTAATTGAAACCTCATCTTCACCGGAAGCATTTGATTTGACTTTAGCTATAGCGCGCGCGACATCTAGTTCACTAACCGCAATAAAATTGAAATGTGACGGAAAGTCTAAAGCAGATCTGCTGAAATTTTCTGAGTTCAAAGTTTCATCAGACATTGAGCTTGAAACAAAGAAATCGTTCACAATATTAGGATCATGGCTATAAAATATGACATTACAATAGTTTCAGTGAATCTATTGAATATTTGAGCACTAAGAAAACGAAAAAACATTCGTAAAATATTCATAATATTCATAAAACATTCAAAGGGTATTCATGTAAAGCGGTAAGATTTAAATTTAAATTTTTTGCTTATATATTAGTTGTTGCGAAAGATATAAAATCTTTGAACTTTTTCAAACTTGCGTGCGCACTCTTACTTTTGACAATCATAGTAAAATCAATAAACTGGACTGTATGGAAACTCTACATGACCAGCTTTTTTAGATATGAAACTTTCAGCACGTGTGTTATCTCTTTTCACCATACTAAAAGTCACAATGCCTTCACAGCGTCATCTCATTTTGATTACTTTGATTTTCGTGAATTTTCTTAGAGTTGATTTGCAAACATTCATTTATAATTTGCATTTATAGGCCATATCCCGTGAACTAATGAATCAAACAATAATTAGAAAATTAAAGAAATGGTTGAGATTAGCATTTTTCCTATTTGAAATCTAAAGGTTTTTATTAAAAGGTTTCCCGTCAATTTTTATAATTGTCCAGATTTTTAAGATATATATATGTTAAGATTTCCCTCAATTTCATATTCGTTAAGAGCTTTCCTTGAATTCATAGGTCATCTCTTTTTGTCTAATGTATGTTCACATATCTAGTTTGTGTATCTCCAAAGATTTTTTTCTTTTCTTGCGTAGTCAACACGACAGGGTGAATAAAAAAAATATTAATGCTAATTCCGTCATTACTCTAAAAGCTTAAAAAGCCTTTTAATCAAATAATCCAATAGAAAACCCTTCAAAATTTTAGCACAAAAACCAAACGAGAAATATCATAGCATACTTTCAGGTGTTAATATATGCGAAACAATTACTTAATTTTGAGAATACTTTTTTTAAAAAAATGTAATTGAGAACATTTTAATCACAATTTTGTAAATTTTATCATGAAGGTCAGACAAGTTAATTAAAGCCAAACTCAAAATAAGCACTAATATATGGAACTCAAAATATAATAAAACACGGTTTTTCTTACTTCAGCCCGAATTTCGATATTAAGGACGATAGACCCGGGCTGGAGCATACCACCAGTCGATTTTCCATATAAAGATTGATTTATGAACAAAAATCCAGGATGAGAACTTTTGTTTTGGGGTATGATTTTGGGTGTTGATATCTGATGTTCATACGAAAATCATCAGTTTGGCTCAAATTTCGGTACCAAGGTCGATAGACCCGGGCTTGAGCATACCACCAGTCGATTTTCCAAATTAAGATTGATTTTTGAGCAAAAATTCAGGATGAAAACTTTTGTTTTTGGGTAAGTTTTGGGGTGTGGAAATCTGATTTTCATATAAAATCACATTTTTTCACAATCCGGCTAAGATTTTGGTACCAAGGACGATACACCGGAATTTTTGAAAACCTCCAGTCGATTTTCTGCATGATTGTTGATTTTTAGGCAAAAATTCAGGATGAGAACTTTTTATCTTCTATCCTTTTTTTTTGGTTTTTACTGAAAAAAACAAATTTTGCTGAACCGAGTATTTCACTTCTAGGTCGTTTTACGGTATGTAGGACGATTGATAGCAATTTTGGGGATATCACATGCCAAAAATCCAGGATGAGAACTTTCGTTTTGGGGTCAGTTTTGGGGTTTGGAATTCTGATTTTCATACAAGAATACCATTTCTTTTCATTTCGGTCCGAATTTCGGTACCAAGGACGATAGACCTTGAGCATACCACCAGTCGATTTTCCATATAAAGATTGATTTTTAAACAAAAATCCAGGATGAGAACTTTTGTTTTGGGGTATGATTTTTGGTATTGATTTCTGATTTTCATACGAAAATCCCTTTTTATCGCAGTTTGGCCCAAATTTCGGTACCAAGGACGGCAAACCCGGGCTTGAGTATGCTACCAGTCGATTTTCCAAATAGAGATTGATTTTTGAGCAAAAATTCAGGATGAGAACTTTTGTTCTGGAGTATGTTTTGGGGTGTGGAAATCTGATTTTCATATAAAAATCACATTTTTTCACAGTCCGGCTAAGATTTCGGTAGCAAGGACGATAGACCGGAGCTTTTGAATACCTCCAGTCGATTTTCTGTATAATTGTTGATTTTTAGGCAAAAATTTAGGATGAGAACTTTTCATCTTCTATCCTTTTTTTTTGGTTTTTACTGAACCGAGTATTTCACTTCTAGGTCGTTAACTGTATTATATACGATTGATATTTATTTTAGGAAGGAACAATTTTAGCATATATATTTAGTTTTTTAAGTTAAAATTGTATTAAAAACCTTTTCAACCTTTTCTTGTATTTGCGGCGAATTCAAAATTCAGATATATTTCGCGGCGAATTGAGCAAAAAGTTGGGCTGAAGTTCTTGGGCTATCTTCACAGAAGTGTTTTTGGTGATGTTAAATTTACTGAAATTGAAAAACCGGAAATTATTTTCCAACCTTGAGAGTGAATAGCTCCAAAATCCATTTTTTGTTTTTTAAAATTTTTTATATGATATTTATCAACTTATTTAAAAGATATGTTGATAAGACTGAGGTGCGATTTTGCGTTGTTTTATTTTTACGTAATTTTTCGTTAAGGGTATTTTTGGGTAATTTTTGGTTAAATATACATAGAAAATCACGTTATTTAATTTTGGGAAAAAATTGTTTAAGCTTAAAGGAGTAATGTTTTTTATATAGAAAATAGTGTTTTTTAAAATTTAAATTTCTTGGGTATTAAAGCAAGAAAAAATTTTTTCGTAGAACCTACTCCCGAACCTAAAAAGATTTGGTCCGTAAGCGTAGAATTATCGGAAGGGGTTGAGATATTTATATGAAACTTGGTACACATGTTCATATGCATCCAAATTCCTGGTTAAATGATAATTTTACTAAAACAGTTAAAACAGTAAAACAAATGAACATGCCCAACTCCCACACAACCAACAACAGTGTAAATACTATAAAATGTCTTATAATTGAGGTACATATATAAGATTTGGTATGTGTGAAAGTTGCATCGAAACTGCGAAATATGCAAAAAATAGGCGTAGTCCGCCCACAAATACGATCACTTCCAATACAACCCTCAACGTTTAAGGCTATTAAAAGTGTTAAATAGTATATGAGTTAGAGAGAGAACATTTTAAATGAGAGTATATATGATCGTATCAAGTTTTGTACGAAAAAATCCGCTCACTTAAAACATGCGTAAAATTGGGTACAGTTATTTCCAAGTTGTTCTAGCCCGTACTTATTTATCCAAAATTGGGCCCCATTAAATGTTAATATTAGAAGCTTTTTGAATGCACACCTTTTTAAAAAATTGTAATGCATAGTTTTAGGATGCGAACTATTTTTGATATCACTCTTTCTGACTGTCAAAACGCGAATTATTTTTGATATCAGCCTTTCTGATTGTTAAAAACATATGGTTTATGCCGTTATTTTTAAAATAGACAAAAGTATTTTTACCTTATTAAATCAAAGTCTTTCAAAGTCATCATTAACCAGTTAACCAGTTTTAAAATATAAAAGGTGAAAAATTTCTCACATTGAGTGAATTTATTGTTTGCTAACAAAACAATGTTTTAAAAATGCCACCGCCACTTTTCAAGGATTGATTGTACAATTAAAAAGCAAGAGAATATACACAGAAACATTTTTAAAACCTTAGTGCCTTTTTTAAGTAATGATACTCTTAACAAAGTGCACTTTATTGTTTTTAAATTTAATCCGTGCATTTAAAGCCGTGCATCGAAAATCATCTGCATTCGAAACTAAACATCATGATTGGCTCCAATATCCTCTTATTTGTTTTACTGACAGGTTAGATGATGTAAGTTCATTCGCGTTTTAGTAATTTAACTCAGATTCTCCTGGAACAGCAAGTTGGCTTCTTTAGATTTAAACTTTAGGGCTCTGGAGAATCCGAGTTAAAGTAGACCTGAAATATTTTATCTGTAGTTAATTACATAAATTCAAGGGCCCAGTACCAGTAGATGCATACGGAATATATCAGATACACAAGATACTCCAACTTTTAGAAAAATTTAAACCAAAGGGGGTAGAAAATCAATGAATTTCGAAGAAGCATCCAGTCGAACAAAGTGCCGAAAAGTTCAGCAATTAGTCAATGAGAAATCACCAAAAGAAATTGAAGGTGCAGCTAGTTTATTAGCCAAAAGGAAACTTATTGAGTCGACAAATCAATGTTTGACACCATTTCAAGCACTTGGCCTATATTATGACTTGAAATTATCGGTAAGTCGCTATAGAATATTACGTTCGGTTGTAAACAGTTTTCATCCTGAATATTTTCCTGATTACAAAATAATTGACACACACAAAAACAACCCTATACCAAAGCCTATTATAGTTTCAAAATTATCAGCTGAAGTAAGGATGCAGGACTTGCTTAATCAAACTGCTTCAAGTTTATTAAAAATAATTGAAATAAAGAATAATATTAGTTGTGTTCTTGAATGCAAATATGGCTTTGATGGTAGTTCGGGTCATAGTGTTAACAAACAAAAATTTCCCGATGAAAACATGACGGATGAATTCTTGTTTATTGTTGCAATGGCTCCTCTGAAAATGACTTATATTGATAACCAGGGAGAAGTATGGTTGAACAAAACCCCATCATCTCTGTTATTTTGCAGACCATTATACTTATTTTTATGCAAGAAAAACCTTCATTAATTCATAATGTAGAAATGGATTTAATGGAGCAAATAGAAAAACTTCTGCCATTTAAAATAAATGTTATTGATTTTAACGTTGAAATTAATCTTAAATTGTATTTAACAATAGTTGATGGTGCAGGAATATCTACATTGCATGCATGGATAAAACTTTTGAATGCCTAATTCATATTGCATACAGGATGCCTCTCAAATGCTGGCATGCACGCGGCGAAGTAAACAAACGAATTTTTTTAGAGCAAAAAATAAAAACACAAAAAGAGTTTAGAGATAAAATGGGACTTATTATTGATAAAGTAAAAACAGGATATGGCACTTCAAACGATGGGAATACTGCCAGAAGGTTTTTTTTTCAAATATTGAAATGGTGTATGAAATAACAGACATAAATATTTGCTTACTAAAAAATTTCAGTTTGATTCTGGAACGGTGTCAAGCGGCAAAAAAATAAATACTACAAGGTTCAGTACACTTTTTAAGGATTCTTTTAAAAAATATGTGGATAATTATCCCTGATATAATATGCCAATAACTGTCCACAAAATATTGATTCATGGATGTGAAATAATTAAAAATTATAATTTACCAATTGGATTTTTATCTGAAGACGCATTAGAATCTAGTCATAAGGAATCTAGAAAATATCAAAAAGGTCACACTAGGAAAAATTCAAGGGAAAATTGCAATCGAGATCTGCCGATGTTCATAATAGCTTCATTTCTGATATAATTTTTGGAGATTTTGTTTCAAGTGACACTTCGGAAGAAACAGTTTAACTACAGAAATTCTTATAAATACATAATTTTTTTCTATTTGTAATTTAACATTCATTTTTATTTTAATTTTTATATATAAAATATATGAATATATTATTTTTTTTCTTAAATTTTTTTAATAAACGATCTCAAATTGTTTTTTGTATTGAAAATTTGGCCTTTTGAAAATTTGATTTAAATTGGGATTGGAAGTTAGCATATTTTATAAGGAATCTTTATTTGGAAATGCGCCTTTTTTATAAAATGTAAAAGTGAAAGTGTTTCAAAAACGTGGGTTATATGGGGGGTATCCCAAACAATGTATCAATTCAGACTGTTTTAAGCAAAGACTTAGTTGGGATAAAACAAAGTTCCCTGTGTTATTTTGTTCAAATGAAGTGATTATGATAAGAGTACTCGGGTTTTAAGAGTTAAAGAGTTAAAGAGGGGTACCTCAAAAACTGGTCTGACCCAGCCCATTTTTAGTAAAGACCATTGCTATAATACTGAACATATTTGCGTGTGATTATAATAAAATAAAGTATTTATTTTTAGAGATACGAGATATTTAAAATTCGGGTTATATGTAGGGTACTCCGAATAATGGTCTGCCATTTTTGATACGAATATTTTTTGAAGCGATCTTAGACCAAATTTGAAATTCTTGTAAAAAAATTGAAGGAGTCCAAAGATACATCGATTTTTATCTTTATCTTATATGGGAGGTAGGCGTTGTCATTGTCCAATTTGGCCAATATTTGGAAAATTTCTTAATCTATGTAAAAAAGTCGTCCACACCGAAATTCGTTGCTCTGCGGCAACTGCAAATAGTTTTGGCCACAGCTTATATGCAACGGTTACACTGTGCGTCGCACACAGCGGCTGCTTGTATGGGAGGCTTGGCCAAAGTTGTTGTTTTAAAAATAGGATATTAAAAAAAAATGTTGATGCAGTCGTAATTAGGAGGATATTTCTATGACCGTTTAGAAATTTTTTGCCTTCCTAATTTTTTCACAGCACTTTTTTAACAGGCTTGCATTTATTGTAGTTGAAATTTATTGTGTAGTTGAAAGTGTATTTAAAGTTTCTGTATTTAGAAAAGTTGGTTTGAGCCTGTTTATATGAATTTCAGCGGTAGTGCTTTTTTAAAAATTGTAAAGAATTTTGGTATCTTGCCTTTCGCCAGTTAAATCGATAAAATAAAAAAAAAAGTTGGCCACTCAATGATAAAAAAATTACAGTGTTTTTAAATTCTGTCAACGGATGCGGATTTTAGTGGCCCATTTTTATCTAGTGTTCGCCTCAGCACCGAATTCGTACATTATTTATAAAATTTAAACATCGGGCATCACTGCCCAGCACAGAATTCGTAAAAATTTAAGAATGCAGCCCTATGGTAAGAAAATTACATAATTTTTAAAATTTTGACAACACATTTGGATTCAGTTATCCATTTTTCCGTGTGTTCGCCCACCGAATTCGTAAATAATTATCTACATTTAAAAAAAAGCATCGACTAAATTTGCTACTACGACTAAATTTAAAATTACGGGCAGCAGAGGGAAACAGACGCTTTTTTCGACTTTGTTTTATATATATAGATAAGAAATTGCAAATAGCTACAAATACGTACTACAAACATTTTAAATATTTTTTAACAAATTATTAAAATCATAAATATACAAGAAATTAATATTTTACTAAAGAGTTAATTAGTGCTTTTTATTTGTACAAATGTCACAAAAGTTAAAATATATTATTTCAATTGCTAATGTTTACTTTTACTTACTTTTATTGGCATTATTGAATACAAATTGATACTCAGAACAAAGTTTAATGGCAAAGTGAACTGTTTCTTATACTATATACTCGTATCTTTAAGCTATAATAATGATTTCTGTGATGCCAATACGACCTCTCATGGGCGTATGCAGGGGGAAATATGTAGGGCAGCTGCCCCTCCCTAGAAGTTTAATGGCATATCGCTCGTTTTCTTCAATAACGTCATAATCCAAAAACCGTTAAAATTGTGTATCCATGTAGAAAGCTTTATCAAGCCAGGATCAATATTATATGTCGTAAATAAATAAGGGACGAAAGGGTTTGAGAACACTTGCGCTATACCGCACATTTTTCTGTGTTTTTTGTGTTCTCTTTGTATTTTTGTATTAAATAATGTTTCTGAAATACGCAACTGTGTTGGCACAGTAAAAGATATAATCAACTTTTTCAGAGAATCTAATCTGCGCCAAAGTTATTCTCGAAATAGTAAGAAAAATACAACATCATAGCATTGCTTAAGGGACATTTTATAGACATAATGGCCGGTCTTCACATTTACCGCACATTTTATAGACATAGTGGCGGCCGTGGCATACTGGTTAAGGTACCTGGCCTGTATGCGATAGGACCTAGATGCGAATCCCATCTGACACAGAAAGTTTTTTTCTATTGTACTAATTTTTCTGTTCGGCCGTCACCTCTCTGCAGGCCGTCACCTTTTGGCAAACCTCAGAGAGTAAAAACTGACATGAAAGGCTTCTTGAGAATATAAGCCGTTCGGAGTCGGCATGCAGCGAAAAAAAAGCTTAGTTAAATTGAAAAAAAAAACCTAGTATAATTTTTAAGATGGCTTCGGCAGTTTTCAGCCACCCAAGTACTTTATCGAAACGCCTAAGTTTTACATGTTGACTTGCCAATATTTATTGGGTGATAAATTAACCAAGTAATTGGTAATTTTTTATACACTACTTTAATAAAAAAAAATTGAATTTCAAAAATATAACTTTTTTTCGGGTTTTGGTTTTTTTTATTTTCCTTTTTTTTTTAAGCTGCCTCGTTCTGTGATTTTCTTGACTGAAATCGGCAACAATACAAATTTTTCTTTTATCAAAAGACCGTTTTTTTCTTAGAAATAAACGGCTTCTCGGCTTTTCTTGCTGATTAACGTCTATTATAACAATAACATTTAATTAAATTAAATTAAATTAAGAATCAAATACAAAAATTTTACCTTCGCATGCCGTTGAGATTCGAACCCACACCAACCGATACCACTGTGTATGAAGACACTACCCTACGCATTGAGCCAAACTCCTTCGTTACGTGGAGTGATTTATTCAATATTAATTACAACTGAAGCTATGCTGCAGCTATCAACAGAATACTGCGACATACTGCATCTGTTAATACAGCATCTGTTAATACAGCATCTGTTAACATCTGTGAATCAAATATTTTTTTTTTGGCAGGGTATCGAAGTATGTGCTTTCAAAGAAATGTATTAAACAATAAATTGCTTAGGTGAATTAAAGTAGCTTGCGATGGACTGGCACCATAAGTTCCAGGGTTCGATTTTTTTTTTTTTTCTTTTGTTGATGAAATGTAATAAAATATACTGGTGTGAATATTAACGTGTGTTTTTTAATTTACTTTATGTTATTTTTGAATTTAAAAATGGTTTTATTACAAAAAAAAAAACCATTAAATTATCAAATCTATCCTTGTCTCATGTGTCTAATAACGCAGCTGTGTTTTTTTTTTTGGAGAAAATAGCTCAAAACTATGCTTAAGCCATCCATGGTAGTTGTTTTTTAATTTTGTATATTTGGATTGTGGGCTTAGGTGAATCAAATATTTTTTTTTTTGGCAAGGTATCGAAGTATGCGCCTTCAAAACAATGTATTAAACAATAAATTGCTTAGGTGAATAAGCATAACTTTATAATTCCCATACAATTCTCTTTACCCAAGCCGAAGTAGGTGATTTACCTATTGTTTTTTTCTCTTTCGTTTTTTTTTCTTAATGGCCGGTTTTGAAAAACTCTTCCACGAAGGAAATACTGGCGCAGGAAAAGCTGCTTTTCAATCGCTATCTGCTGCTGGACAGACCATATTTATTCTGGCGTTATGTCGTATTGCCAACTACAGTCAGATACTTGAGCCGGTGGCCAATATATTGCTGTCAAAACACTTGGATGTAATCAAGTGTGCTGAGCATATCAAAAGAATTACAAAAACTGCTAAAGAACAGTGTTTAGCAATAAAAATAGCTGAAGCTTTAAACGTTGATCCACGCCTTCCGTGATAGTTGGTCGCCATCAACATAGTGCCAATCGACCAGTTGCGTCGCTAAGGGAATACTTCTGGCACTCTTTGTATGTGCCGTATCTAGATTCATTAATGTCATCATTAGAAACAAGATTCAGCGAAGATACCTCACCTGCTTTTAAGTTAACGTTTTTGTATCCCTCAAAGCTAATCAACACTGATCCACTTGTTTTAAATATGCATTTGGCAAAATTGTCTGAGTTTTACTGTGGTCAAACAAATCAACCTTAGATGTTGATTTGATAGATTAATATAAAGAATCTACTATGTTTTATTCACAAGTAAACAAAAGAATTCAAATTATTTTAACATTGCCGCACACCATTACATCTATAAAAAGGACTTTGTACATTCAGGCGTGTCAAAACTTGGCTGCGATCAATAATGATAAAGGGCCGCTTGAAGGCCTGTGTATGCTCAGCGTGCATCGCAAACTGGTGGAGACAGATTTTATAGACAATGTTTTGCAGGGATTTTCTGAAGTTCCCAGAAAAATTTTATTTGTTTAAAACTTGATTATAAGTTATTTAAATTTAATTGTACGTTTTAATTTTGATATCCTTTGGCTCCCCTGGGTCAAAGGCTGGCTACGCCCTTGTTTTCTCTCCATTCTTCTCTCTTCCCGCTTGCAAAAAAAATTATACTTTGAAGCCCATTCAAGTCGGGGTTGACCATTTGTTTACCAATGAGAAAAAAAAAAACAAGAAAAATAAGTTTTAAGTTAAAAAGCAAATTATCTCAAAATAGATGTTAGCAAATTAGATTTTATATATACAGCCTCAAAAATTAAAATTGGTCATCAGTCATGCAGCGAAAAATTGCTACTCAGCAAACTATCTATTTTTAACTCTGAAGTGATAAAAAAATTAAACTAAATTAAATTTAATTAAATTAAATTAAATTAAATTAAATTAAATTAAATTAAATTAAATTAAATTAAATAAAATAAAATTAAATTAAATTAAATTAAATTAAATTAAATTAAATTAAATTAAATTAAATTAAATTAAATTAAATTAAATTAAATTAAATTAAATTAAATTAAATTAAATTAAATTAAATTAAATTAAATTAAATTAAATTAAATTAAATTAAATTAAATTAAATTAAATTAAATTAAATTAAATTAAATTAAATTAAATTAAATTAAATTAAATTAAATTAAATTAAATTAAATTAAATTAAATTAAATTAAATTAAATTAAATTAAATTAAATTAAATTAAATTAAATTAAATTAAATTAAATTAAATTAAATTAAATTAAATTAAATTAAATTAAATTAAATTAAATTAAATTAAATTAAATTAAATTAAATTAAATTAAATTAAATTAAATTAAATTAATTAAATTAAATTAAATTAAATTAAATTAAATTAATTTAATTAATTTAATTTAATTAAATTAATTAAATTAAATTAAATTAAATTAAATTAAATTAAATTAAATTAAATTAAATTAAATTAAATTAAAATTAAATTAAATTAAATTAAATTAAATTAAATTAAATTAAATTAAATTAAATTAAATTAAATTAAATTAAATTAAATTAAATTAAATTAAATTAAATTAAATTAAATAAATTAAATTAAATTAAATTAAATTAAATTAAATTAAATTAAATTAAATTAAATGAAATTAAATTAAATTAAAATTAAATTAATTAAATTAAATTAAATTAAATTAAATTAAATTAAATTAAATTAAATAAAATTAAATTCAATTAAATTAAATTAAATTAAATTAAATTAAATTAAATTAAATTAAATTAAATTAAATTAAATTAAATTAATTAAATTAAATTAAATTAAATTAAATTAAATTAAATTAAATTAAATTAAATTAAATTAAATTAAATTAAATTAAATTAAATTAAATTAAATTAAATTAAATTAAATTAAATTAAATTAATTAAATTAAATTAAATTAAATTAAATTAAATTAAATTAAATTAAATTAAATTAAATTAAATTAAATTAAATTAAATT
>OU612043.1:125398132-125508358 GCA_914767935.1 Coremacera marginata
GTCAAGAATAAGCCCTGAATAGTTATACTTTAATAATGTAAAAATAGTTTTGGTTTAAAAAAAATTAAACACAGCTTCAAAAAAAGCTTCTTTTTTCTTCGACAAAACTTCCGGAGGACTTAGGCAGTTTCTTCTAAATTCAGCAATTTTGTTTTAAACTTAATAAGGATGCAATGAATTTATTACCCAAATAAACCTTAACCAGGGAAAGATAAAGTGTTTTTTTTTATAAATCGATAAAATCTATATGTATCAAGCACAGTATTATCTAAATAATAAGATCCAAAGAAATTACTCAAAGTATTTCAAAAAACAGATGCAATTCTTTGATATATTTATTTATTTATTTATTTATTTATTTATTTATTTCAATTCAGTCAATGAACAAAGTTCTTACAGACTAGCAATAAATATAATATGGTAAAATAAATATAATATGGTATAAGAGAAAAGAGCATAATATATTATACAAAAATAAAATTAAAACTAAAAATTTAGAGTATAGTAAAATTTCAAAAGTTACAATTCAATAATTGCTTCATTGCAAATTTAGGAACTGAGAAATCAACATTACACTTAGATGCTAATAAGTTAAAGTTTGATAATGCTCTGTACAGAGGAGAGTTTATAGCATAATTTGTTCTGCGTGTATCTAAATAGAATAGATCAGAATTTCTTAAACTTCTTGATGGAACGTTAAAATTAATTTGTTCGAGCAACGCGGGACAATCAATAGCCCCCGATATAAGATCCGAGATGAATAAAAGTGATGCAATTGTACGTCGATTTTGAAGAGATTTTAAATGTATCAGTAAACAACGCGCATTATAAGAAGGAATAGGATCCTCAAAATGAAGATCTCTAAGGGCAAAACGAATGAACTTCTTTTGTACGCGTTCAAGACGTTTGATATGTGTATCGTAAAAAGGACTCCAAATGAGTGAAGCGTATTCTAACTTTGACCGAACTAAAGAAGTATAGATTGCTTTTAAAGTGTAGGCATCTAAGAAATTTGAGCTATTTCGCCAAAGAAAAGCTAATAAAGCATAGGCTTTGGGAATGATGTAATCCAAGTGGCCTACAAATGAAAATTTGGCATCGAACATTACGCCTAAATCCTTAACTTCCTTAACAAAAATTAGCGGAAGGTTAGACAATGCGTAAGAGGTGGGTCTGGGGCTACTTGACTTAGAGTACGTGGCATAAACACACTTATCAATATTAAGACATAGTCGGTTTTTAACGCACCAAATATAAACAGAATTAATGTCAGACTGCAGTAAGACTGAATCCGACATATTGTTAATTTTTAGAAAGATTTTGAGATCATCTGCAAAAAGTAAACATTTAGAGTGCAAGACAACATTTGTTATATCATTGATGAATAATATAAATAACAACGGCCCCAAAATACTTCCTTGCGGAACACCAGATGTCGCTATAAACGCAGGGGAGCTGAAATTTTCAATTTTTACAAAACTTTTTCTATTAATCAAATAAGAGCTTAACCATTTAAGAACTTTAGAATGGAGACCGAGTTTCGCCAATTTATTAGTCAATAAAGAATGAGAAACTTTGTCGAACGCTTTAGAAAAATCTGTGTAAGCTGTATCAACTTGACAGCCTGAGACAAAAGCTGAAATGCAATATTCTGTAAAGCAAGCCAGGTTTGTTACCGTCGAGCGACATGGAACAAAGCCATGTTGAAACGGTGAAATTAAACTTTTCACTGCAAAAAATAATTTCTGTTTGACGATATATTCAAAGAGCTTGGACGATGTAGAAAGTTTTGAAATAGGCCTATCGTTAGCAATATTATTTTTGTTGCCAGATTTGAAAATTGGTGTAATCGATGAAATCTTCCAATCAGATAAAAATAAACCCGCATCAAGGGATTTATTGAAAATTAATTTAAGCGGATTGACGAGGGATAGGCAGCAATTTTTAAAAAGAAGAGCGGAAAACCCATCAATATCTGACTTCATGGAATGTTTCAGATTACGTATACCATCCAAAAGTCCAGATCAGTTAGAGTTAAGGCTCCCAAATCAATGGAATGAAAAAATTCACCATCATATTCCCCACCGTAGTCAGTAATTGGTTCAAAATTATTCTGAAAATATTCAGCAAAAAGATTTACAGTTTCTTGGCCAGAATTAGAATTTTTATTCATATAAAACATAGAATTAGGAATATTAGATGTTTTCCTTTTAGAATTTATGTAACTCCAAAATGCTTTAGGGTTTGATATAATATTTGTCTCAACTCTCAGAATATATTGCTTATATAGATAATTATTTAGAAAATTAAATTCTCTCATAAAATGACGATATTTATGAAAAAAATCAATGCTTTGAGTGGCAAGATACTTCTTATAAAATTTATTTCTGCGATTTTTTAACTTAATTAACCCAGGCGTATACCAGGGAAGTTTGAAAGATTTCCTTATAATGCGCGGAATACAGTGCAGGCAAATATTTTGCAATATCTTTTTAAAAAAATTAAAAGCATCTACAATATTTTTTGCATTAAGCTCACAGTCCCAATTTATGTCACAAATCATGCTATTTACAAGGTCAAAATCACAATTTTTAAAGTTAAATTCAAAATTATTAGATTTCTGTGTTAAAAATGAGTAAAAACCTAACTTAATGGAAAGTGCAGTATGATGAATATTGGATACAGATATTGGAAACACTGATTCACATATGCTAAAATTAATATTGTTGCTAATGTAGACTAAATCAAGAATTTTATTTAATTTATTAAAACAACTATTGATTTGAATAAGACCTAAATCAAAAAAGCTATCAATGACAAAAACTTCAAGATCACTATTAACATTTGAGGGGTTAAGACCTATATCAGTGTTAATAAAAGACCAAGTCACTTTACTTAAATTAAAGACATTAAATTAAGACATTAAATTAAAGATATAAGACATTGATTTTAATTTGCTAGCCTTGATATGGGTCTTCCAATCAATTACAAATATTCTTTGCATCGTTTCGTTTTGTACTGAATTCCAGGAATGGTAGATGGTTAGAGATTTTGCCAATTTGATTTAAACAAATTTTTTCGAAAAAAACGTTATATTTCTGGCCGACCACTGAGATTACTTGATATTTCAAATAATTACTGTCCTACTGTATGAGCAGTCAAATTACGGTAGAAAGCCTAGTGTGACCTAGACAAATATGTTAGTTAAAGTTTTATTAAAGTTATGAAAATAAAAAAGGAATAAGTGCCACAGGCAAAAAATTATATTGAAAAATTGCTGCGATTTTTCATAAAATTTTTTAAGGAATTGTTGATATAGAGAATGAGCGCCGCAGCCGAAGGATTTTTATTAAAAATCGGTGAGATTTTAAACAAAATTTTTTAATAAATTAAAGATATATAAAATGAGCGCCGCAAGTAAAGAATTTTTATTAAAAATCGTCCCGATTCAGTTAAAAGCGCCGCTCTTATGAATGTAAAAATTTTTGTCATAAATAATTCAACTTTAACCTATGAGAGTTAAAGCTAAAGTAACTGTTAGTGTACTCCTAGTAAATTTGATCATGTCGACACTTTGTGAAATTAGCTTCCACGCACTTTAAAATTTTCTTTGGAATTTTCAAACTTTCACGGTTTTTATCTCCTAAACTATTCGAGACCGACAAAATTTTAGTGCACCAATAGGTTTATAACTTTAAAAAAAAGTAAGGAAAAATATTTAGGCGTGGACCCTAAAGTAAAATTATGCCGGGTATTGTAGGGTCGACAGCAATGTACTAATTTGTTAAAAATTGATCAAATTTTATGAAATAATCAAACCCTCAAAGCTTCTGTTTTATCGTCTGTAAGTCGTTTTTCTTAGGTTTAAAGGTATTTTTTTTTTTAAACTTTGGATGTCACAAGCTGCGTTCCTCTACATGTTTTTTTATTTATTTACATGCATCAAGTTAACTTAGTAGTTTGAAATGAACTTTCTTGTTAGTTTATTCAAATCACAGCTTCCACTCATTTTCTTACGTGTTTTTCGTACTCTTTTAGTTTAGATTGCTATAGACATTAAATGTTTGAATTTCTTTATCGAAGTTTGGAAAAATATTGCTGCTACAAAATTAATCAGTTTTCCCCCAAGGGGGGGAGGGGTCTGAAACGGCTTTTTAGGCTTATTTTCATTATTTTCCATACAAAAATTCTCCAAGGGGAAAGGGGCTTAAGCCCTTTCAGACCGTATGCAGATCCGCCACTGAATTGTAAGGCCACAACTCTTGGTACATATTGTATTGTGTGCCAGTTAAACATTATTCTATAACGTGATACTATTTGATTTGAAACCGACATGTAAGGAATACGTACACCTCCCACTTTAACGCAGGAGCAACTTTTGATGATTGTTTCTGTCAAAACTTGGAAAATTATTTATTACAAAAATTTCTCACCTTTTATTTATTTTGCTTTGTTTGCTTCATTTATCAAAATTAAGGGAACACCTAGCTCGGCGGTGTTCCACGCCACACAACGCAATTTGTGTACGCCTCGGGAACATGCAATGAAGCACTTAATCGTTTGGCAGTGTTCCTTCCTCCTATCATCTAACGTATCATCTAACTATCATGTATTATTATTAACTTCTCCTTGGCAAAGCATAAGTAAATATTTTCGTTGTTCTTTGAGGAACTTCATACAGGGACAATAATTAGTTGTATTCAAATCAAAAGATAGATGAGTGCATAAAACGTATTGCTCTGTCGATATACATTGTTTTCTTGTTATGCCTGGTGTAATCTTTAAACTTTCGAAGGCTTTTTATCCTTTAGAAACATCTAATCAATATCTGTAGCCTAAGTCAAGTTTGAAAAACTATTGGAACCGAAACCGTTATTGAACTTCAGAGCCCATTACATTTATTTCAATGTAAATATCGAAATATTGAAAGTATGTTGATTATGAGGCGCATCTTTAATTATATATATTTGTATGTATCGAACAATTTTTTTTAATTTGTTTTTATTTCTTATTTAAGTCTATGAACATAAATTCTTACAGACTAGAATCGCAAAGGTCTAATAAATTTCAAAAATTCTTAAAAAAACTATGCAATAATGACCTCATAGAATTTTTGGACATTGAAAAATCGTTATTTCAAATTAGATTAATATCATTAAACAATTTTAGATTTATAAAAATTGGAGCATAGCAGCATATATAGTTCGAACAGTATTTATATAAAAAGGGCGATAATTTCGGAGAGCTCTTGGAGGGACAAGAAACTGTATCATACTGAGAAGTTCAAGGCAGTTTACTGCCCCAGACACAATTTTTGTTTTCATTGCTTATTTAAGTTTATGAACATAAATTCTTACAGTCTAGAATTTCAAAGGTGTAATACATTTCAAAACTTCTGACAAATATAATAATAAGTATAGTATTAATATATAATAATTTTATCATTATAGTCAAAGAAGCAGGGCTGTCAACTTGGCACTAAACGTGCCAGATTTGGCTCTATTTTGCTTAAAATGGCAACTTATTTTTTAATTTGGCCACAAGTTGCCAAATTGCACATTTTGAAAATTGTTAAATATTCTAACTTACGTTTTTAAAACATGTATTTACATTTAAAACAACTTTTGTGCAAACTTTAGCGTTTACTAGTTTTTGTGCAATCGAAAGTTTTTTGGCTTTGACAGTTTAAACAGCTAGTTTATTTAATTTCGTTATTGCAGTTTTGTTTTAGCAACGTGATTCTTATATTTTTGAACTAAAAATAAGCAAAAAATATTTGTATCGAAGCCGTGCTTACTCGGAAAGAACAGGTATATTAAAATTGGCACCTTTTTTGGCACTATTATTTTTGTATTTGGCACTTTTTTATCCCTAATATAGCATGTTACACCTAATAAAAGTTGGCAGTCCTGCAAACAAGTATAGTAATGATAAAATTTTTCTTCTAATTTCTAAGGTTTTTAAACCAATCAAAAGGCAACGAGCACTATACAGAGGTAGTCAAAAATATTTACACATTGCTCAGTATTTTTACGTGCTTTAAAGAAAGAGAACAACTTTATTGTTGTTGGAAATAGTTTGCAAACAAAGTTTTTACTGTTGCATTCCTTGCATTACGCAAAGAACATAAAGTTAGCTTCAGCAAACCTAACGGTAAATAAAAAAATATTAGCAATGTGTAACTATTTTTGATTACCTTTGTATGTCGGAAGAACAATTTCAAAATTCATGGTACGTAAAGCGAACCTAGTGAAAGATCTCTGGACCCTTTCAAGCCGAACTTTGTGCAAATCAAGGAATGGATACCATATAACTGAGGCATATTCAAGTCTTGATCGAAAAAGACTAGCAAATAAATCCTTAAGTGTATAAGGATCTCTATAAGATGAGGCATTACGCCTTATAAAAGCTAGCATTGCAAAACACAAAAAGTAGACAATTACATTGCACAAACAAGTATGTTACGAGTATATCCAGAGATTGGAAACAAACTGAACGAAAAAACCAACCCTACAGCTGCGTAAGCAAACAGTTTCACTATCTCCTTACGTTTGTCTCTTTGATACAAACAGAAATGCGTACCAAAGAGAGCAAAAAATAAAACATTTTTTTGATTTTGTTACGATCGCAAACACAACAAGAAACAAACGTTTCTTTGCTACATAAATTCTAAAAGAATTATAAGTTATGTGTAGAGTTTCTTTTTTTTTAACGAATGTAAATAATTAAAACTTTTTCCTCAAGTTAAATTTTAAGATAATTTTATGTTAAATTTTATTGATAATTACAATTTTTTTTCATTAAAAGTAAATTCATTGTTTAAGCTGAAAATAACACGTAAGTGTAATTATTTCAAGTTATTCAAATGTATTCTAAATTGGACGGAGAAAGCCTGCTTCGTTGATCCGAAAATATATATTTCAAAGGATGAGAATAATCGCTGTCTGTAATTCAGTATACTTAGTTTCTTTAAATTCCAACAATAAATATTTTTCGACTTTTGTCCGAAGCCGCGACACTGTGCCGTCAGCAACATGGAAAAGATCGCTAAAGACAAGGTTGATTTATAAGGTTGTCGCAGGGCTGATCGCACTCTCTTCTCAGTACCCATAATTGTCAAAACCAGCCAATTTTGCGAATGACTACGAAAGAAGAACGGATGATAATACAGAGCACTTGTAGATTTTCTATGAGCTGTCAACTTCGATTTGACAATTATGGGTACTCGCTCTCTCCCTTGCGACAACCTTATAAATCAACCTTGGCTAAAGATATTTTTCTTTCGTTGTTTTTGTGTCCGCGATTTAAAAGCATAACAGTGAGAGGAAGTGTTTCCTACTTCAAAAACAAAACATTGCATTTTGCTTTTCTCTCCATCTCTGCTTGCTTCGGTTTGTGTTACTGTTTGGATCGGAGAGCGAAAACAAAAAAAACAAAAATACTTGTTGTGGTCTTAAGAAGAAACAAAAAGAACACAAAACTACTTTTCTTTAGAGTTTGTTTGCGATCCCTGGTTATATCATTAATGAAAATAACAAACAATAACGGACCCAAAATACTGCCTTGCGGAACACCAGATGTTGCGAAAAATTAGCACCCAATTCCACGCCTAAATAATGAAATAGGAAAGAAAGGCAATCTAGAAGGAATATGTTTTTTGAAGTGAAACTTTTCTAGCCGATACAACAATACGTCAAGCTAGATGGGGGTAAAACCAATGTAACGAAATGGTTCTTATGAAAACAACAACACAGCAAATCGCCGCACTGGTTGTATAAAAACGATAAATTAACTTTTTAAATAGTTTTCATGTGTTTGCTTTTTCACCGAGGATTGAACACACTACGCTTGGATCTATAGTCGGCTGTTCTAACCATTGGGCCACGAAGACATATTTACGTGAGTATTCTTATGTTAAATCAACAATCAGTTCTTCTTTTCTTTATTTTATGATTGAATTGAGGCTTCCGTTCAATACTATGAACGTACAGTACGGTCTAAAAATTTGCATCTGAACGTAGTTTTTTTTTCAGAACATTAGTATACTGGAGGGCATTTCTCAAATTGAGTTTTGATAAACTCAAAAAGCAAACTGAGTTAAGTTGATTTTCATCAAGCAAAATTGTACTGGTTTATTCAAGAGTTTATTTTGAGTCAGTCAATGCACAAAAAGTATTGCCAGCTCTTCGTCAACTCTCGCTTTGACTCATGGTACAATAAAAGAAGGTAGATGCATGGCTTAGAGCCGAGTGTTAGAACTGTCAGACAAAAAAACGCAAAACAACACTGAGCGGAGACTTAGTTTGACAAGTGACGGATAATTATTGCATTGGTTTTGACAATTCTGACTGAAAGAAAGCATGATCAGTATTATTACTGCGTACTCACGCTCAATTTTTGGTACTGTTGCTAATTCTTTTGCAGTAATTTAAACATTACCTACTAAAATGTACTTCTTGCGAACGATAGAAAAGCATACATACCAGAAGACAGCTTGAGTGCATTCAAATGGCGTTTCGAATGTTTCGTCAATATACGAGCTACGAATATGCCTTCTGCATTAAAATTAATGTGCGAATACATGCACCAATCGCTGTGGTTACGAATGCCATAGGGTTCGAGCGCCAGCAATTACGAATGCCTACGAGACACGAATGGCCAACAAAGCATGACATGAACAACATTCGCCAAAAGCAACGAACCTTCATGCTTTTATGTCCATTCGCTCCAAGAAAAAATTCGCTTAACTGCAGTCTGCAGTGTTGAATTTATTTGACTACTAAAAATTGCAATAGTATAAAAGAAGATTTTGATTTGATTGATTATTTTGTTTGTTAAAATTCTTTTTTTAAGTTAAGAGAAAAATTCTGTTTTTTTTGGTTGAAGTTTATTTATATACATAAATATGTTTAATTATGCAATATAAATAAATAAATATGCTAACTTTAACATTACAACAGCAAGTAACACAATTTTTGTAACTACATATTGGATCAGTAGCTACATATATTTGCATTATTTATAGGGCTCTCGAATTTCGAGTACCCGGCTAACCGAGTAGTTCGAATTACCTGAGCCATACCCGGATACCCAAGAAGTTCGGGGTATTTAGCTTCGGGTAGCTTAAAGGTTTTAAGCTTATTTATGAAAGAAAAAGCGCGTTTATGTTGCGAGATTGCTGCTTGTGACAGGTTTCTGTTTGTTTTAGTTTTATCCTTGTGGTGCATTTTGTGAAAATTTTGGAATAGGAAGAGTATGAAAGAAAAGAAAACAAATAACTTGCGGTGATTTTTAATAAAAAAAAGACATTGCGTTGCTGGTAGCTCCTAACGTTGTGATCATAGTGAACGCCAGTTCAGACAGACAGGCAGATCAAATCAAATTTTCACATTGGAGCAATAAAGAGACCAAGTCATGCATCTCTTTTGCTAACAGGGCTATTAGTATTTGCATCGGCGTGTTGGATTTTTTGTTATTGCGCATGCAATTGTTGTCGTTGACTTGAAAATGTTAATGAGTTGTTGCTTGTACATATGTTTGCTTTTTTTTATAACAAAGAAGACAAAATTGATGATTGATATAAAACAACAATAATAAAATGTTATTTTTGCATACAATTCCACGAACAACGCTATGATCAATAATAAAATAAATCAAAATAAAAAAAAATGCGTTCAAAAGAACTTGAAAACACAAATCAGAACAGCGCACAGTGTGACATTTTATCAATCAACGATGACAAAAGTAGAAAAAAAAACTACAAAAAAATTTATTTTTTTCTTCTTGCAAATAAAGCTAGTACACACAGAAAGCTATGCCAAAAATTTGAAAATGTTGCTTTATCCGATATATTTAAAACGGCAGTCGTAAAATGGTGCCTTTTGGGTTTTTCAAAATTATTTGTAAGCGACAAGAGAGTTGTTTTTGTATTTAGTTCACTGATTAAAGTTGTTAACTTTTTAACTTATTTTGCAATGGAAAACTGTTGTGAAAATATGTAGATTGATTCAAAATAAAATAAGTCTCTTAATAAATCAAGGTTTAATTAAAATTAGCAATGGAAAATGTAGCAGAAATAAGAAAAGATAAATTCAGCTATCACCTGGATGGACTGGCAAAAAGTTTGTATGCATATGTATTGGGGTGTCCCAAAAAAGTCGAAGCTGTTTTTTAAGCGCCTCAATTTTTTCGTATGATGTTGATATAAATGTAAGAAAATTTGGTGTACCTAGGATCACGGGAACCAATGCCGACTTGCTTCGGTGCTAATTTCTTTAAAAATACCCCAAATAACTTTTGTATAAGTGTAAATTTTATTTTAATTTTTCTTTAAAATAAGCTGTCAAACATGAAAATTAGACGAAAACCTCCAGAGTTGTGATTTTTTACTTTTAAAGAAAAAAATTCTTTTTTGTTCTTGTTGTATTAAAGCAAATCTCAGAAATCAAAATTAAAAAATTTCAATGAAATCTTGTGAAAATATTTTCTTAAACTATACCAAATGTAGATACAAAAAATTGTGTAAATATGTGGAATAACCTGGTCGTTACGAATTTTTGCTAGAAGTGTAACTTTTTAAAATTTTCGAGTTTTTGTATTTTTACAAAAAAAAAAATAATCCCAAAAATACAAAAATGTAAAACATGGAAAAATTAGGACGGGTGATTTAAACATAGTCTTGAGCTACTTTCTGCAAGAAATTGAAAATACCGAAACTCGAGAAAAAGGAATACCTGTTGAAACTCAACTTTTTTTTTCAAAAATGCTTTTAGTGCACTTTTCAAGCATTTCGATTACGAAAAAAATTATAAAAAATCGAAAAAAAGTTATTTCTCACTCGGGGTGACTTTAATAATTCTAGAAAAAATATTCTGATATCCATTCGAAAAATTTTTGAATTCCAGGCCAACATACCGTTTTTCCCATTCTGTTTTTTACTACGTTAGATTAGGTATTTTAACGAAAAAGTCCCCAAAAGTCAGAAAATGCTCTTATTTTGTATATTTTTGTATTTTTAAAACTTTTTTGATGAAAAATAAATAGGTTTTGTTTGAAAACCGAAAAGCCTACAAGTTCTTCTAAACAGGCATTATTTGTAATAACAGAGAAGAATGTTATAAAATTTTATGTTGATCTAATACAATTTAGTGTTTCAAAGTCAAAGCATAAAGTGTAAATTTCCCTCTATAGGCCACTCAATGAAATGCCCTGTAATTAAGAGGGTGTTTGAGATAGACCCCAACTACATAACAATTTTTTTAGGAATGAACCATGGAATCATATCACAATAATTTAGAATTTTTCGCCCAGAATGGTCAAATCGCACACTGTGCAAAGGTTGAAAGTTCAGAACTCTTTCTCTTATTAGATTGTGAACATATTTTCGCTTTAGACAGGCAGGCATATCAGATCAGAAAACACATTAGAGCAAAAGAGATGCATGACTTGGTTTCTTTATTGCTTCAATAAGAAAATCTAATCTGACCTGATTAGAAACAAGCGTTCAATATGTTCGCAACCTTAAATATTAACACAAGTTTTTTGTTTCCTTTCCTTTCACCTCCGTCCGGATCTTCATTACACTCTTTCCACTTTAAAAGTTTTACAAAACACAACAAAAAAACAAAAAAAAAAAAAAATTAAAAACAAACAGAAACTAGTCACAAGCATCAACCGCGCAAAATAAACGCTCTTTCACTTCCAAAAACATCAAAATTTCCAAACTACCCGGGTAGCTCAAACGTTCGAAAATGCATATCTTCTAACAGATTTTTTTAGAAATTTCAATAAAAAATATTTGCATGTTAACATTATTTAATTCTACCTTAGCACTTGTTGTTTGAATTTAAAACCAATACAATTTGTTTTCAAGAAAATATGTTTTCATATAAATATATTGTAATTATTAATGGACTGAGAACACTTTTAGTCTATTACTATTTGTTTGCTTGGAAATATAATTTAGTCAAGAATAACATTAAATATTCACGCACAAATATATATTAATTGGAGAATACATAGTTTAATTGCAGTCAAGCAATTATTTTCAAAACGACAATTAAGAACAACATAATATATTTACCGATGATTACATTATATTTACTTGGAAACATCTTTTAGCAAAAGAAATGCCAAAAGTTTTTCACTGCGATTACAAAATATTTGCTTAGAAGTAATTGTTGGTTTGAAGCAAACAACATATATTTAGAAAACAGTAAATAAGTGTTTCTTGTATTTAATTATGATGAGAAGTTACCATATTATGTTTATCCGACATTTCAATAATTTTTATAAGCACACATTTTCTAGTTGGAGAAAACATAATATGGTTGGAGCACCCATTTTACCAGCGAAGCACCCGCTTTATCAGCAAAGTTGCTTCAAAACTCACCTATTTTTGTTGCTGAACCGCCTTATTTTTCTTTTACTTTGTTTTTTATTTTATTAATTTGAAAACACAAACACTTTTAATTTTAACAAACATTTTCAGAAACACTTTTCACAAGAGCTAAACTTTTCAACACGTTTGGCGCGGCTGCTTGAAACTTAAAATGACGCCAAGACTTGGCAACTGTTAAAAGCAAGCGAATAAAGCAACAAGGTTTCCGCTATTTTTCGTGCAAGTGCAAAAGAAACAGATATATGTATGTCTAGGCGAAACACATAAAAGAAAGGAGTTCTGTTTGTTTTAAATTTGTAGAGTTCTGTTCTTTTTGAGTTTAACAGTGATGCAAATATATTTTTATTGGGTAGAAACACACAATTCTATTTTGTCACAAGCACATTAATGTAGACGTTAGTTTTTTAGCTAAGGCAGTTATATTAATGTTGGACACAACTAATATCTTCTGATATCGGAAAATAAAGCTATTGAAGGAAAGTTCTTAATCATTAGGAAATTCTGAATATTCTCCTCTGAATATTTTGTTTTTGAAACCAAACATATATAAATATATTTTTTCTCTGCCTGTGAAAAAATCTTAAACTGAACCTGAATTGAACTGAATCTTAACTGTAAAATTATAAGTTTTATTATAAATTAATTGAGTAATAAATGATTACATAAAATATTGAGCTGGTGCGTTGAATAAAGATATACTCGTATTAGTTTAAAATAAATATATAATAAATTTGTGTCTTCTCCATCTTCTTGAATGCTTATTGAAAGCAGAACAGTAGTTTGTTTACCAATACGCTGCTAAAAAACGGCAGTGAGGTACGAAAACAAAAACTCATGCAGCAGCAGAAACTCGAGCTTCGGCAAAAACACTCGAGCTTTAAGCGAATTTTCCGAATGACTGCATTGTTTTGATGGTGCCTTTGCTTCGCTTCGCAATCGTGAAAAACTGTGCTTAGCAGCAATCGTTGTTTACGAACTCGAGCACCATACATGCATTAATTTTTATGCGCGATTGTGGCTGACGACGAATGTTATTCGAGTGGCAAGTAATGACGAATGGTCATATGCAAATCTCTGATACATACTATCGGAAGTTGTTTATAAGTACGACAAAATATATTCCTTGCAATTGGAAGGCGAAATAATTATTCTAATGCTGATTAAATTGTTTTATTTGTTTGTTGTTTGTTTCAAAGTTTGCAAGCTAATTATTAAAAAAAAAAAAAAAATGATATTTCAACCCTTCTCTCTAATTATCTCTTAATTAATTAAAAGTAATTATCTCTTTCTTTTGTGATTGAATTGAGTCTTTCTGGGCCGATTGCTCTGAAATTTTTGGTAGTAGATTGTTTTCGAGCACGAGATGGTTTACGGAATAAATTTTTTGCCACACCCTCTTTCACGCCCACAAATAAAAAAAGATGGTTGCTGAAACGTCCGTGGTGAAGCCGCGGACCACTATGTAAAAAGACAGTTCCTGAACTACTACTGGAATGAAGGCAGACTGCTTTTTAACCGTTTGGTTGCCCTGAAGAAAAATTCGTGTTTTCAGTGTAAATATGTAAATCTATGATTTAATGTATTAGATTTATTAAAAAAAAGTAGTTTATTGAATAATTTTTATTTAGGGTTTTTTATTTTATTTAAGACTACTGAGATCGTTGTCTAAAATCTCAATGAAAAAATCAAACTAAACCGCTATCGCTCACACACAGAAGCTCAGTAGGTCTACTAAGTGGACGCGCTATTATGTTACTTTGGGGTGCTCCGCGGTAAATATTATTGTGTACAATTTAGTCATATTTTAGTAGAGAAACACGTTTTCCTCAATTTAACCCAGTTATCTCAAAATTCTACACTGTTTATTGAGGATAAAAAATTACGTAATCTTTGCAAGAATCCCCTCTCCCCCACGTGAGTGTAAGTGAAATTCTGCTTAACCCCCCGCCCCCTTAAAGTCTCACGTAATTAATTGACTATTTCAAAATTTAATTTTTGACTTTGGCTTTTTTTTAAATTTTTCGAGATAATAAAAAATAATTTTACAAATATTGAAGTTCAAGAACTTTATATTGTTTAATTTTCTTATGAAAATTTCATACAATGACTGATTCAATTCTCAAAAGGAATCACTATAATATTATTTTTATGCATTTTATACACAAGATTGAGAGATATGGAGGTTAAATTACCTAAAATCAAAATTTGACTCTTTTGAAAACGATTTCTCAGCTGAAAAAAATTTTTATATGAATAATTATGCAGTATTTTTTTATGGGAAATTTGATAATACTAGATCAATTAATGACGAGGGTGGTCCCAAAAGTACCCAACCTAACAAAGAAAACACAGTAAATTTGGGAACAAATATTTTTATTTTTCAACATAGTATGCTTTCAGCCCGACACACTTTTCCCAGCGATGTTCAATAGCTTCGATGCCCTTTTGGAAGTAAGATTCGTCGAGCGCCTCAAAATAGCCATCATCCGCAGACACCACCTCTTCATTGTTGGCAAATCTTTTACCACCGAGCCAATTTTTCAAGATTGGAAAAAGAAAATAATCTGAGGGAAGCAATTCGAAATCAGACGTTACACAGAATTGTAAATGAAACACTTGATCCAGAAAAAAGTGTATGTATTGCAAACATATGAAATGAACTCAATATAAAATGTAAATTTATACGTAATAAACACCCTTCCATACAATATTTTCAACCAAACATTGTAATAACATCCAATATTTCCGAATTGTAAATTACACAAAATTGTAATCATTTAAATCTATATCCTTTATTTATGGCAATCTATGACAAGGCTGTCAAATATCAGCATCTCTCGTTGACATTTGGTAAAGTGACAGTGTTTTGTTTATAACAACTTTTTTCGTGTCTTCGATTTTTACGATGGAAGAAAAAATTGAGCAACGGGTCAAATTCTGTGTGAAATTTTATCAAATTTTGTGTGAAAAATGGATTCAACTACGCCGATACGCGTAAAATGTTGGTGAAATGTTACGGTGGCTCTGCTCTATCGTATCAGAAGGCAAAGAAGTGGTTTGCAAGAAGGCAAACAAACCGAAGAAACTACGTCGTTTTCAGTCAAAAAAGAAGGCGATGGTCACTGCTTTCATGGACTACAATGGTGTAGTTCACCATGATTTTTTGCCAGATCAACAAAAATTGAACAGTATTGTTTGGGCGTTATGAGACGTTTACGTGAAGCAATTCGCCAAAAAAGACGGCAGTTGTGGCAAAAGAAATCATGGATTTTGCACCACGATAATGCACCATTGCACAATGCTCATCTTATTCGTGACTTTTTGGCCAAAAACAACACGATAACCATCCAGCAGCCAGCAAAATCACCTGACCTGGCTCCGTGTGATTCGATCAAATCAAAAAAACCGCTTCGAGGAACGCGTTTCACCAGCAAAGAAGAGGTCATGGAAAAATCGGTTAACGCTCTGAAGGCCATACCAAAAACCGTGTTCCAGAAAGGTTTCCGTGAGTGGATCTAAGCGCTGGCATAAGTGCGTTGCAGCCGACGGGGACTACTTTGAAGGCGACAAAATTGATTTGGATGAATAAACTTGTACTTTAATTTTTTTCAATAAATGAACCTTTTTTTCAGCAAGGTGGTATATAATATTTTAAAAAAAAAATCTGTACATGAAATATTTTTTTTTTAATTCTTTTTGAGATGGACATTTTGAAAGACGCTGAGTCCAAAAATCGCATTTTTAAAATTTTTGTCTGTCTGTCTGTCTGTCTGTCTGTTAGAGCATCACGTGAAAACCACTGGACGGATTTAAATGAAACTTCATCATCTATGTAGGTTCCTTATACCCCCGGTAAATATATAGGTTACTTTTTATTCAGTAAGAAAGGTTGGACCTGGTAGGGGGCGCTGCGATCGGGTTCCAGGCATTTTTTTTTTTTAGCTTATCTCTGAAACCGTTCATCCGATTTGCATGAAAATTTGTATATAAAGGTTTTCGGATACAGTGAGTTTTTATGTCTATCTTATCTACTATTTATTTTATATCTTATCTACTCTGTTCTATCTTGAACACCCAAGGGCGCTGTAGTACAAATATTTTAAAAAACATGCATCCTATTTGCGTGAAAATTGGAATATAGGGGTTTTTTGATACGGTGAGTATTTTGGACTTATCTTTTCTGTGCTATCTTGAACACCAGAGGGCGCTTTAGTACAAATCTTAGGAAATCGTGAAAACTCCAAAACTGCTCATCCGACTTGGATGAAAATTTGTAAATAGCGATTTTCGAGTACGGCAAGGGTTCTGGTCCCATCTTTTTTGCTTTTTCTCGAAACTAGTGGGCGTTGTTGTACAGTTTTTACGTGTGTATGTTATTAAACTGTTCCTTAACGGCTGCACTGATTTTGATGAAATTTTTTGTGTGTTTGAGTGGATCCCTGGATGGTTCAGATTCACAATTGTCCCCGGTAGGTGGCGCTGTGATCGTGTTTAAGGCATTTTATTTTTATAGTTTATCTCCGAAACTTCATCCGATTTGCATGAAAATTTGTATATAGAGGTTTTCGGATACGGTGAGTTTTTATGACTTATCTACTCTATTCTATCTTGAACACCAGAGGGCGCTATAGTACAAATATTTTAAAAAACGTCGAAAACTTCTAAGCTGTTTATCTGATTTTCATGAAAATAGGGGTTTTCTAATACGGTGACTGTTTTGGACTTACAGCCATGGACACATAAATAGCACAAATGTCAACTTATTTTTGAAACGTTTCGTTTGAACCTAATAATGCATTCATTAACTGTAGTTATAATTTTTTTAGGACTCCAGTGTAACGTTGCTTAAAACTCCGAGAGAGATGTACCGTTACTTACTTTTATTTGCTCAGGTGATCTCTTTCTGTATAGGCATCGATCTGCTGTGGTCATATAAATAGCACACATGTTAGTTGGTGAATAAAAGTTAACAAGATCGGGTATTTGTAAAAATTTTAGAGTATTATTCAGTTAATTTCACCGATTCTAAATAAAATGGGTCGTGGCAAACATTGCACCCCGGAAAAAAGGTCTATAATTCACGATCTAAGTCGAAAAGGCAAAAAATTTCTCGAAAAATGGTCTATAATGCACTCAAGCTGGTTACATCAAATGGTTCAAATAATTTCGAGAATACGCCGCGCAATCCTAGACCGCGTAAAACCATCGCTTCTACTGATAGACTTATAGTTCGCAAAAGTAAGGCTGATCCTTTCAAGTCAGCAAAGCAAATAATGAGGGAAATAAATGAAGAAAATAACCTTAATTTTCAAGAAAACTAGTATCTAGGAGATTACATGAAGCTAATCTTTATAGACGCATTAGCCGAAAAAAGCCGCTCTTAACAAAAAAAAAAAGGATCGTTAAAGGATCGTTTAGCGTTTGCCCATGTGAATAAAGAAGACCAATTTTGGAAGAACGTGCTCTGGGCTGACGAAACTAAATTTAATAGGGTTGAACCAGATGGAAAAACTTTTGTTCGGCGCCCCAAACGCCAAGACTGGAATCCGAATTATGCAAAAAATTATTCAAGCATGGAGGAGTGCATTTAATGGCTTGGAGAGCTTTTTCCTGGCACGGCGTTGGGCCAATTTTTCGTATACCAGGAATAATGGATAAAAATATGTATTTAGATATTCTTAATAACCAGATGGAACCATTTGCATTTGAAAACCTTCACTTTTAGGTGAACTTTTATGCACGATAATGATCCAAAATACACATCAAACAGTTGTGATTGATTGGCTAAAAAAGGAAAAAATAAATACTTTGAATTGGCCAGCTCAAAGCCCAGACCTCAATCTCATAGAAAATTTATGGAATGATGTGAAGGTCAGCATAAGCAACCAAAATTTTCGAAATTAAGATGAGTTATGAAGTGGAATTGAGAAGGCTGGGTACTCTATTCCGAAGGATAGGGTCAGGAAGCTTATGGAGAATATAGGACGAAGATGTGGGGCTGTTTTGGACAATTCGGGATACGGTTCCAAGTACTAGTAAGCATATTCGTAAGCTCATTGTAAAATAAAAATAAATCACTATGTCTCTTTTTTTCAGAAACCAAATTGTGCTATTTATACGTCCACCTGAGCTAAGTAGCAATTTCAGATTTTTCATTAATTTTCTAATTTTTAATTCGTAATTACAAAATTACTACTGATTTTAAGTTTTTAATGTTGAAACTCAAATACCATGAAATAAATTCTTGTTTTCCTCTATGTATTTTATTTAAATTTATGTGAAACACCCTACATGTATTTTTGTGCTATTTATGTGTCCACGGCTGTATATTTATTGTACTATTTTGAACAACAAAGGCCGCTGTAGTACAAATCTCTTAAGAAATCGTAAAAAGTAGAAAGCTGCGCATCCGCTTTGGATGAAAAATTTTATTAAAGGATTTTCGTGTAGGGCAACTGCTTTGGCGTTATCTCTTTTGCTCTGTTTCGAAAACTAGAGTGCGCTGTTGCACAATTTGTACGTGTGTAGGTTGTTAAACTGTTCCTAAACGGCTGCACCGATTTTGATGAAATTTTTTGTGTGTGCTTAAGTGGATCCCTGGATGGTGCACATTCGCAATTGGGCCCGGTAGGGGGCGCTACAATCGGGTTCCACGAATTTTGTTATTATAGTTTATCTCCGAAACCATTCATCCGATTTACATGATAATTTGTATTTAGGGGTTTTCGGGTACGGTAGTTTTTATGACTTATCTATTTTGTTCTATATTGAACATCAGAGGGCACTGCAGTACAAATGTTTTAGAAATCTCGAAAAACCCCTAGCTGTACATCCGATTTGCGTTAAAATTTTTACATAGGAGCTTTCGGATATGGTGGGTATCTCGGACTTTTTTTTCTGCGCTATCCTAAACACCAGATGGTGCTGTAGTACAAATCACTTAAGAAATCGTAAGACACTCAAAAACCGCTCATCCGATTTAGATAAAATCTTGTACATCGGATATATAGGATTTGATTATCGAGTATGGAAAGGGCTTTGGCGTTATTTTTTTATTCTATCTCGAAAACCAGAGGGCGCTGTTGTACAAATACCACAATAAATTCCAAACAACTCATCCGATATGTATGATTTTTATAAGTGGTTTTCGGGTGCGGTGAGTCTTTTGGCGCTATGTATTTTGCTATATCTTGAACCCCAGAGGGCGATGTACTACAAAATACAGTAAGGCGTAGCAAAGCGCGAAGGGTGATAAATATCTTCTTTTCTTCTTTATGTGTATTTATATTCCACTTTCTTTTTTCGCAAATCAGGACAGGTGATGCCGAATTCTGTGGTATTTGAGTACGCATCAACACATGCGCAAGTCAGTTGCGTCGTAAGTTGGCGTTGTTTTGACATTTCAATTGTAGTTACTCCAATGTGTAACGAACTTCCGTTTTCCGGATTTTATTGGATTTGGAGTATACTTGCCGGTGTCCAGCGTTCGTTGTCCAGAATTTATAATAAAGGAAGCCTTTCGCTTATGTGAAGTTTTATCTCTTCACTTTATTTAAATCAAAATTCACCTTAGTTCTATTGGCTTATTAACAAATCTTAATCTGGATATACACACACAGTTGTAACCCGTCCTGATATCAGCTTAAAATCTCACTCGGAGTCGCGACGATGATGGCCTGCGACCTTGCACGACTTTGTATTGACCTTGTGTAACCTTGTGGTAACTTTGAGTGATCTTGTAGTAACTTTGAGTGACCTTGTATTAACCTTGCGTGACCTTGTGTTAACCTTGCGTCACCTTGTACTAACCTTCTGTAACCTTGCGTCACCTTGTGTTACCCTTGCGTAACAGTGTATTGACCTTGCGTATCCTTGGGTAACTTTGTGTTAACCTTGCGTACCCTTGTGGTAACTTTGAGTGACCTTATAGTACCTTTGAGTGACCTTGTATTAACCTTGCGAACTTTGTGTTAACCTTGCGAGCCCTTGTGTCACCTTGTGTTAACCTTAAGTGTCCTTGCGTTAACCTTGCGTCACCTTGTATTAATCTTTCGTAACCTGGGAGAGTTTACTTGCTATAACTGAGAAAAAACTACCGATATTAGGCCTACATAAGTCGAGGAGAAGCCTCGGAATCCTGGCAAAGAAGTTTTTAATTACACTATTGAGAAAGAAGCTTTATCATCAATAGGCAATCGTAGCACCCTAGGAGCGGCATCCAAAATATTATGGAAAAGAAAACTTATCACCGATAATATGTCTTATGAACAAAAGAACTCTGACTCCTCAAGGCTACACGCTTACATGTACCAAATATGCTTCTGCACGTCCGACCACGTTGACTACACGATGAACAAGAACACAAGAGAGCGATTCCATGCTGTGACTGGGTTTTTATATCTTCAGTGCTAGCTGCGTTCTGCACAAACCGGTTCCGCACTGACTAAGTTGGCGCGGCTCTTGTTGTCTCCCTCTCACAGCTATCGTCTGAGCCATGCGGCGTATGTGTGTGTGTGTGTTAGGTGACTTCTCTCTCATAACTGGTTTTTACTTGCGTATCACTATGTGGTGCACACCCAGATTTCTGTACATAAGTGTTATCCCAGTAAACAATTGCATGAAAAAAATAATAAATGGCTAGTCAAACTTCTTCATTAAATAATATTTGTATATTAAAACTTAAAAAAAGTATAGTAATTCCAAGAGTACTCGTATAACTAAATTTATTTAAAGTAAATTTTGTCGTTATAAATGTTAGTACCATATATTAAAGAAATTAATCAAACTAATGAATAATATTCTAATGAACAATTAAAAAAACATATCGAATTCGTACAAAATAAGAATACAAATAATAATATTGTTTTTTATACCATTGTAAGTTTTTTAATTATGGGAATAATAACCATTATAGTATATCTTATAAGAAACCTCAATGAGACCTTTGCTATTTCTTAAGAGGGGAGAAGCGACATTGTAGTCAGCCCACCCAGCAATATTGTCAACATCCCTTGAAACCCATACGGTTAGAATGTTTATGCCGATTGCTATTTGTTTACATAAAGAAATAATATTTCATATATGAAGCTGAGAGACTTGGTCTCCAGCCCAATCATTGTATATATTAACTCTTAGTACAGAAAGTGCAAGATCAGCGCATACATAGTTTTTCGTAAATAGAATACATAGTTTTAAATGTATTCGTGTATGATGCTGAGGGACATGGTCTCCAGCTCAAGTTTGATTGAAATAAAGTTCAGTTGTGAAAAAGAACTCAAACTTAAGCGATCTAATTGAAAAGTTTCTAACTTAAAAATTGTATTTACAAATGTCCATTCAAAACAGTATAGACACGATCAGGCCTCAGCAATTTTTTTTTTAATTTTTTTGAGTTGTCACCTTAGCTCTGTCAACTCTGGATTGGACGTCCAGAATAAGCAACATATGCGAGCGGCATTACTTCCCATAAAAATTAGCGTTTTATGAGCACACAAAATTTTTTTTCCATATTTTGTGACAAAGAAAAAGGCAGGGCAATCAATCAGCTGCAATTTGCAAATAAATTAACCCTAAAAAGATAACCTACGATATAACGACGTATGCTTTTCACATGTTTAGTATTCTCTTCAAATAGGGTTATCTTTCTAGGGTTAATGTAATGTCTTGAAATTTGAGAGGTAGCTTTTTTGAGTTTTGTGCTTTAAAAAAGAAACTTTATCGCAATCTTGCAGTGCCATCTAGTATAAAGTTTCGGGAGATATCAGTTGAACGTAGTTAGCCCGTATAGCGTTAAGACGCCGAAATAAGAAAAATATCTAGGGGTAGATTATTTTGTTTATAAGGACTTTTTTTTACCTTTGAACCAAGGATTTCAGATGTTACACCTACGCAGCTAAGACTGCCTTGGTTCGAAAATTGGATGATAGATTAGAAGAAAAGAAAGGCCATCAAGTGTGTTTAAAAGCTAAATATTTCAAAAACTGATGTCATGGCCCTACCGCTAATTAGACGCTAATTAGAAGAAATCGATTCCGATACCTATGTAATTATATAGATAGTAATGATTTTTCTAATAAACGAACGAAACGACAATGGCCATTACAGCCCTTGAAAGGACTTTGACCGAGCTTCTTATGATCAATTGTGTTGTGTGTGTTGTGAAATGTTTGAACACAAATGATCGAGCACTGGACCACATGTTTTATGTCGACTCCGAACGGCTTATGATCCCAAGAAACTTTTCAAAGCAGTTTTTACTCTCTGAGGTTTGCCATTGTCTGCAAAGAGGAGACGGCCGAACAGATAAATTAATTCAATTGAAAAAACTTTCTATGTTAGGTGGGATTCGAGCCAGGGTTCTCTGGCGTACGGGCCACACACTCTACCCACTGCGCCACGGTCGCCACAGTGAGTGTTTTCCGAAAATGAATGAGCTTTCCGTATACATATGTACTATCAAGACATATATTAAAATTTAAGGCGTAATTTTGAAACTTGAACTGGTGCTGATATCAAACCGATGCAGATCCCATAAATTGAAATCGATACCGATCCTTTCCAATTTTGCCAAACTTGAATTTCATGCCGAAAAAAGTCCAGATCTCAATGCAGATTATCCTGTCGAGCACTTACTTTTCTATTAATATATTATTGTATAAACCACGGACCGTAACTATTAGTCCTTTTTTTCAAAAAAATTAGAGTATAACAGTTATTATCTGCCTTATAATTTTGTACACAAAATTTAATTATTACTTTCTGCCTTTTTTTTTTTTAACAAGACATAACTATTATTTTTGCTAGAAAAAATATACAGCACGAAGATGTATATATTTAGAGAATGTGAGGAGATACAATACAGGGCATCTGGGGCAGGTGGCGGGTGGCGCAAGGCGATGACGTCATGCCTGCACCCAAACGCCATTTAGTGGGGGGCTTTTGTTTTTTGCTAAAAATCGGCAAGTTTGGTGTATGTCTTTGCTTTAAGCTTTTAAAATTGGCAAGTTTGGTGTATGTCTTTGCTTTAAACTTTTAAATTAGCATGTTTGGGATATGTCTTTGCTTTTAAGCGTTGATCATAATTTTATACACTACATTATCGGTAGTGGTAGTCAAGCGAGTTCTTATCAGTGTTTGCATGTTTTGTTTTTTTCTTAACCCTCGAATTCGTTATAGCAATGACTCAAATTCTGCTGGCTGACTTTAGCTGAAATGATATGACTTGCTATATGAAAATATATGCATTAATATGGGTTGAAGCAATGTAGATACGGCGATGGTTGAAGGGTTAAATAAATGTTTATAAATTTAATAAAGTTGGTAAGTATTAGGTGGGTGTCTTTGCTTTGAGCTTTTAAAATTGGCAAGCTTGGGGTATGTTTTTGCTTTAAACTTTTAAATTAGCAAGTTTGGGATATGTGTTTGCTTTTAAGCGTTGATCACAATTTTATACACTACATTATCGGTAGTGGGAGTCAAGCGAGTTCTTATCAGTGTGTGCATGTTTTGTTTTTTTCTTAACCCTCGCATTAGTTACAGCAAGACTCAAATTTTGCTGGTCAACTTGCTTTGGGTATATATATAAATGTGTATGTAAATGTATATATAAAAGTGTAAATATAAATATATATATTTATTTGGAATGAAGCAATTTAGGTACGGCGAAGGTTGAAGAGGTTAAAGAAATGTTTATAAATTTAATAAATTCGGTAAATATTAGGTGCGTGCATTAGATTTGTGTATGTAGTTTGTGTATTAGATGACAACCATTAAAAAACATAGGCGTGTATAAATATCTATTCGTCAGTTTGGAGATATAGGGGTAACAAGCCCCCGCTTAATAACCAGCGGCCAAGTCACTTACACCCAGCAACTTCTCCGCCGCTGTATTTCATTTTAAGTAAACGAAATACACCGCAACCAAAAGGATTCAGGAAGTTTCTAGAAGCTTCGAGATGCAGAAACGTCGAGAACAATTTAGAAGCCGACTTATGTTATTGTATGCCGATGACGTCACCCATCCCCATCCCGATACGGATCAAGCTTCATAGTAAGCGCACTCATAACCCGCAAGTTCAAGATAAGGCAGCAATGTAGAAGTTCAACATGTTTTTGCGTTACTTCTAAAATAATTTTGGCGTGTTACATCAACAACAATAAGTGGTGCAATAGCCTTGAATCCAACGACATCTAGCATCTAGCAATCTAGCAACAGTCTTAGCAGTAATCTGCTAAACAGATCAGTTATCTGCTAAACAGATCAGTTTTAGTCGGTAGCAGATAACTGCTAAAACTGATCTGTACTGATCAACAGCTAACTGCTAAAACTGGTCTGTACTATTCAACAGCTAACTGCTAAAACTGATCTGTCATCTACCGACTAAAACTGATCTGTACTGTTCAACAGCTACCGACTTAAGCTGGTCTGTACTTTTAAACAGTTAACGGCTTAAACTGATCGATAATCAATCAATCAATCACAATATCGATAATCAATCAACCAATAACTCAATATGAATGAAATACTCAATGTACTTCAACAACCTTTGTACGATGAGAGTATTATAAAAAGAGACTATCATACTTACTATCCATACCAAAAATCGTTTAACAATAACGATGAGATTCGTATACCCATTCAAAATCAGTATCTCTTTGTCTTACCAAGTGACAGTATGATTTACATTCATGGGTTTATAGTAAAACAGGAAGAAGGAAATGATATAGTAACAACAGGTGTGAAATTTAAAAAAACAACTTTGTTTCATATCTGTTCGATGAAATTCGATATGAAATAAATGGCTTTGAAGTTGATCGTACACGTAATCTTGCACTTTCATCAACCATGAAAAATTTCGTATCATTGAATAAAGCTGAAAGTGGCGCATTAAGAAACGCTGGTTGGGTTACTTTGCAAAATTGGAAATGTACAAGATAATTAAAAACGAAAATTTGATAATACCAATGGCGTTTAGAAGTTGGGACTATCATATAAATCCTATACTATCAAAGGAAACAAAAGTTTTATGGAATGTAAAGCTTTCACCGCAAAATTAAAGACCACGATTTCTTATAATCGGCTTACAAAAAGAAAAAAGTAAACGGGAAGGAAATAAATTTGATCATTGTAATATATCTAATTTAAAAGTACATATATAAACTCTGAATCATATCCCTATGATGATTTAAATAGTCGCTTTGAAATGGTACAGTATGCTGTACTATATGATTTGTGTACAAAATTTCAACAAAGTTATTATATGCGGGAATCTCAACCATTGCTAGATGTCGTTGGATTCAAGGCTATTGCACCACTTATTGTTGTTGATCTAACACGCCAAAATTATTTTAGAAGTAACGCAAAAACATGTTGAACTTCTACATTGCTGCCTTATCTTGAACTTGCGGGTTATGAGTGCGCTTACTATGAAGCTTGATCCGTATCGGGATGGGGATGGGTGACGTCATCGGCATACAATAACATAAGTCGGCTTCTAAATTGTTCTCGACGTTTCTGCATCTCGAAGCTTCTAGAAACTTCCTGAATCTTTTTGGTTGCGGTGTATTTCGTTTACTTAAAATAAAATACAGCGGCGGAGAAGTTGCTGGGTGTAAGTGACTTGGCCGCTGGTTATTAAGCGGGGGCTTGTTACCCCTATAGCCCCAAACTGACGAATAGATATTTATACACGCCTATGTTTTTTAATGGTTGTCATCTAATACACAAACTACATACACAAATCTAATACACGCACCTAATATTTACCGACTTTATTAAATTTATAAACATTTCTTTAACCTCTTCAACCTTCGCCGTACCTAAATTGCTTCATTCCAAATAAATATATATATTTACATTTACACTTTTATATATACATTTACATACACATTTATATATATACCCAAAGCAAATTGACCAGCAAAATTTGAGTCTTGCTGTAATTAATGCGAGGGTTAAGAAAAAAACAAAACATGCACACACTGATAAGAACTCGCTTGACTCCCACTACCGATAATGTAGTGTATAAAATTATGATCAATGCTTAAAAGCAAACAAATATCCCAAACTTGCTAATTTAAAAGTTTAAAGCAAAGACATACCCCAAGCTTGCCAATTTTAAAAGCTCAAAACAAAGACACCCACCTAATACTTACCAACTTTATTAAATTTATAAACATTTATTTAACCCTTCAACCATCGCCGTATCTAAATTGCTTCAACTCATATTAATGCATATATTTTCATATAGCAAGTCATATCATTTCAACTAAAGTCAGCCAGCAGAATTTGAGTCATTACTATAACGAATTCGAGGGTTAAGAAAAAAACAAAACATGCAAACACTGATAAGAACTCGCTTGACTACCACTACCGATAATGTAGTGTATAAAATTATGATCAACGCTTAAAAGCAAAGACATATCCCAAACTTTCTAATTTAAAAGTTTAAAGCAAAGACATACACCAAACTTGCCAATTTTAAAAGCTTAAAGCAAAGACATACACCAAACTTGCCGATTTTTAGCAAAAAACAAAAGCCCCCACTAGATGGCGTTGGGGTGCAGGCATGACGTCATCGCCTTGCGCCACCCGCCACCTGCCCCAGAAGCCCTGTATTGTATTTACTAATGTGGGTGGACCACGCCCAGTTTTAGAAAAATTACAATATCTTATGATCACGACACGCAATGATAATGAAGTTTTGTATGTGGGAGCTTAGCATGTGGACCAGCAGAAAATAATAGTATTTCTTGTACAAAAAAATAATAGGCAGAAAGAACCAGTTATAATCTGCTTTTTATGATAAAATTTAAAAATATAAAAGGCAATCCTGGCGTTTTTGAGATCAACAGGGTCCCTAGTATAAACTATCTATGTCCTATGTTATTACTAAGAAAGTAAATTTTTTGTGGTGACCATGTAGATACAATTTTCATAATTAGGGTAGCAATAGAAAGGTTTTGATGTGTAAATGTGCAATAAGTTCTTACTCTTTAGTATTGTTTATTTTTTTGAAAAGGCTGCAATAATTTTTTATGATAAAACTAAGTTTTCTAAAACTATGTGATGTCTTGCCTTAAGCTATGTGATATATTTTTATTATGATGCTATGATAACTAAAAGCTGTGTTATGTAACAATTAATAGACATATTGATATTGAAAGAAGTTACTGCCTAAAACTATGCATATTTTAACTGTCATATTGTATTATGTACATATTAAAATTTAGATGCAATCCAGCATTCAGACTTTGAAATTTGTAATGAGGAACTATCCCTCTAACACACTGCGTTCACAAATTGCTTGTGCATTTCACAAACCCTGACTTAGTCGCACCGTGCTAAATGCCAAGCTTATAGAACCCCAATCCTTTAAGCCATTACTCTTTCAAATGGTTTTTTTATTTTATATAAAAAACAGGTGTATAATGTAGACACTAAGTATGCCACGAAATTATTGATAAAAATATATTTCAAATTAATTAATATTGAGATAATATAATTTAAAATAAAATTTATTAATTTTTCTCGTTTGTGAGCAGAAGTTTAATTTAAGAATGTGAGAAGAGTTTTTCTTAATAGTCAGTTTAATTAAATCGCCGTAAATTTAAAGAATTTGTTTCATGAACTTACCAAAATAAATGTTGATTGAATGTGTCCTCAAGCATTTTTCCTTAAAATTGCTATTTTTTCACCAAACGAGTTTTTCCACGAACATTTATTGAGGTTCGCTACCCAGATTTATCGTATCAAATCAGTTTTGAAGGATTAACTTGTTTTTAAAATCATTTTGCGGTAAAAATATCTCAAAAATTTGTATAAACACATCTGCAAAATTTAAAACTAATCTTTCCTGATAATCTTTTGAATTTAATACATTCATAGGTGGATTAACGACCTTTAGGCTCCAATGCATGAGAAACATACTACGCCAGGCCAATGAGCGGTGGGATGACCTGGTAGCCTGTGCCACAGGCAGATTAACCTGACCTTCCTATGACAACAAATGTATCTTCTACCTACTGGGGCTTGGAAGATCAAATCTCTCTCATTTGAAAGACTGCTGAATTCTAAGCATATGATTCTAAGCAACCTCAATGACTCTAGAGACATTGAATGATTTGCGTGCACTTCAGTATTGGCGTGGGTTTTCCTTGTTTTACTTTTGTTTTGTGTTTTACGTGTTGATTAAGATAAATAGCCAGCTTCTAAGTTGAGGTTCGCTAGTTCAAAGAATTAAATTGTTGCAAACTTAATTTATACTTGTATGTTATGTATTATTTGTTCCTTGTTGTTAATTGTTAATTGTTTTTAATCAATTTTCAACTCACTTTCACACTTGCAATGATGAATTGCTGATAACCTTTATGTTTAGGGATGCCGTAAGGAAAGTGGCAATCTAAAATAAACAGGATCGTCGCTTTTAAAAGCTGTAATAGTGCACCGTAAAGTCTCGCTAATCCGTACACATATAGTTCCGGCGTTTGTCCGTAAATCTGGAAGTGTCCGGAATTCACAAAGCGAAATAATTATGAAAGCCCTTATATGTACAATGTTTATTTCAGCTTCATTCGTTCAATTGCTTTTATTAATACAGTTTTGTAAAGAAATTATAACAACAGAAGTAATAAATACAACTAATTGTAACTAATAAATAAAACAGAAGTTTCACAAAAATATTTTCACAAAAATGTAATAACAAATGTAATAATATACATATCGCCGTTACCATATGCACTACAATAATACACTGATTCGCATTGAAAACAAGAGTGAAATTGTAAGCCAAGCAAGCGGTAAAATATTAATATTCCCGTATTACTGGGAAGTCCGGTATAGCGAGTGTTCGGATAAGCGAGACTATACTGTATATTACTTCATTTTTTTTAATAGAATGTTAATTATAAATGTCAAATAAATGTTAATTAATCCTGCCTTTTAAACCAAGTTGTTTTTGTTGAAAATATGTTAATATGTAAATCAATAATTTTTTATGTATGTATTTATATTTTTAAAACTTTTGAAGGAATTTTTTATTATTATTTTCTTAATAATATTTAAAATGATTTTTATAGTTTTTCACTAATTTTGAAACAATTTAATAATATTTTAATAGTTCTTAAAAAATTTTTCAAAAAATTTTTAATATTTTTTTTCAATAATATTTTTACAATTTTTCACAAATTTCTATCAATAATATTTGAAATTTTTTTTTATTGTGTATATGCATTTAAATATATTTTTAATACTATTTTAAGATTTATTTTCATACATTTGCCGAGTCCGCTAGTATTATATGTATATAATAATAAATTTATATATTATATGTATAATAAAATATGTCAGCGGTAACACTGCATGCGATTCCCCTTAATAACTCTAGAATCATAAAGAATGTCTCTAGAATCATTGGAATCATTGAGCGGCATTCTAATGAGCGATGAGTTAAAGCGGCGGCACTTGTCACTCATCGCTGTTATAAGGATGCTTCGCGTGGAAGTGGTGGTTGTTGTACGCAACCACACGCACTCGCATTCGGTTTTTGATGGATGATTTATAGTCATTCGTTCGAATCATAGACTCGATATGCAACGGAGAGTGATTTGGCCGGATACCGGATATACGGTGAGCTGCAAGGCCGGATAGTCGAATATCCGGCGACCGGATAGTATGTCCATTGCCTCGTTGTCACCAAATTAAATATATTTCCAATTTGACAGACAACAATATACGGATTGAGTGCTGCCTTTTGCTTATGGCAAATAAAGTTCAAAACACCTTTGAACTTTGACTTTGGACGAGTTGATATCAAAAATTTATCCATAATAACACCCAACAATTCATTATCTGAAACGGATACATCTAAAATGCCTTTAACTATAGATTGTTCCCATTTAATTAAATGTGATATAGATATTATAATTACACAATGGAAATTCTTAAGACTTTTATATAGTAATTTGAAACCTGTTATGGATGTTTCTGTATTTTGGGAAAAAGTAAGTTTATCTAAAAATGGTATGGATGAAAGATGTTTTGAAGAATTGACTGCTTTCATTTATGACTTACTGAGCCTGGCACGTAGTTTGACGGCAGCAGAAAGTATATTTTTTGAACAATCTTTGATTAAAACCAAACTAAGAAACAAATTAGAGTTTAGTACAATAAATGACATAATGTTGTCCAAAGAACTATGTGCACAAAATGCATGGGCCTCATAACGTTTGGTCAGTAAAAGACATAGTCTGGACTTGATTTCAAACAATTAATGATTTTTAAAGGGCCTTAATAATAATAATTTTATAAAATCATGAATAAGATAGTTTTCTTTTTATAATCGTTGTACGGTGTAAAAACTTAATAATATCCAGTCATGTATCTCAATCAATGTTAACGTTCTTATTTTAGTATCCAGTCATGTATTATATATACCCGTATAAATATATCTATTTATGTGTACAAATTAATGTATATGTACCCGTATGTGCTAAATTTTATTTTAATTTTGTTTTATGTGCAATTTGAACTCAAGCACTTTTTGGTATGGCTTAGAAAACAATGTTTGCGTTAAATTTTTAGTATGTGTTTTGTTATATATAATATTGTAGGCAATATATGTATACAAAAAAAAAGGAAAACAAGATGGTCCCTTTTTCCATTTTGGTTCTGAAAAAAAGTTTGGAGTGGCAACCGTGGTCGAGAGAGTAAAATATTTGTCCTCCCTATCAAAAGTTACAAGTTTTAGTCCGAGAAATTTCTTCTGACAAAAATAGTAAGTGTCAAACTGCTTTAAATCAGCTGTTTACAAGTTAGCAAAGAAATTGAAAAATACCAAAAGCTCTTTGAAATAAATAAAAGCTATTGAAATAGAAACCTAAAACATGGAAAATTGTGTAAAAACTGAAAATTAATGTTAATTTGAGAATTAATTTCAATATTGCTAAAAATCTTTAATCATCAAGCTAGCGCTGGAGGTGAATCAAGCAAATCTGTTTCTGACAAACTACTTTATTTGACAGTTTACACAATTTTATTCCGAAAAGCGTTCCTGTACTTTTTTGTGTTTTGTTATATTTCTGAGAGATTTTTTCTTACGCTCACTCTTTTCACAGTTTTACCATTCTTAGTCAAAAAAGACATTAAATCTAAATAATTTTTACTAATTTATATTCAGCGTTAGTTCTCTTCTCAAAAATTGTTCAAACTATGGCACAATCATAAGGTAGGCTTATTTTAAAATAGATGCTTAAAAAACAAGTTTCCCAGCAAAAAAGCTATGAGGGCCTTAAACGTCAAATGCTAATGGCAATAGAAACTTTGCAATCTAGCTCCCTTTTTTCTAGTTCCTCTCTAAGCTGAGCCTTCCCTATGATTGTGTCATGGTTCCAAACTTTGAAAGAGTTAAATACTTCAACCTGGCAATACTGAAAACCTTCATATTAAAACAGCTAATTGTCTTGATTTTATTATTCGTTAATTTTTATATTTGTCATGTTGTCAATAAAAAAAACGCCAATTGTCTTCTAAAGCTGAAAATTTAATTTTTACTCACCATAATCTATCTCTCAAAAATTATGATTATTAATTTTAATCATTTTACCAATTGAATGTTTTCTAAGTATTTATTTAATATATGCATTTATCGTTAAAGTGAATACTAAGAATGTAATCTAAGTTTTTTGGAAGATGCCTTGTAAATTGTTGGTTACTTTTTTTACACGTAACAACCCGTGTCCGGGTTTCGGCCGACCTCATCAGCTCTCGCCAGGAGCCTCTGCTTTGCGCGCGCCTTCTCCAATCGGATACACCAATTGCGGTTAGGGCTTCCTCAGCCTGGCTTATCCATCGGAGGCATGGTCTTCCTCGTCGTCGTTGACCAACGACCCTCGCCTCGAGCACCTTTTTCGCTGGAGCTTCGTCGTCCATACGATGGACATGACCCAGCCAGCGTAGTCGCTGCAAAGTTATACGCCGAACTACGTCAATGTCTTCGTAGAGCTCATACAGCTCGTGGTTCATTCGGATGCGATAGTCATCGCCGACTCGAACAGGACCGAAGATTTTGCGAAGAACTTTTCTCCCGAACACCCCCAGAGCGGATGCGTCAATTTGCGAAACTACCCATGCCTCAGCGCCATAAATCAGCACAGGTAGAACGAGAGTCTTGTAGAGTGTTAGTTTTGTCGATCGAGAGAGGGCTCTGGAACTTAGTTGCTTATTGAGCCCATAGAAGTACCTATTAGCAATTATTGTTCTTCACTTTTCACTTATTTACTTCATAAAGATTTATTTAAATAAAATAATTTTAAGAAACTATCCGGCCTGCCGGCTACCGGACTGAGCTACTATCCGGTAAACCGTTGCCGAATATATGTTGAATCTCTAATAAATACCATCAGTCGACACCTCCTTCACTCCCTCGTTTTTATCCGTAAGATATATTTAAGGAAAATCGAGAGATTCATCAAATTCACGAATTGTTTCAACAGAGACCGGACTTCTTTCACACCAGGTTAAATTAAATACCATGGTATCATAAGGGGCCTAGGTTGGCCTAAGTGCACGAGATGGGTAGCCACCTTAACAATAGTAACCTAACTTACCCTTTTTTCTCAGGTGGAAACGTTTGAATACATTTTAATCTTTCTGGTATACTTTTATAATAATTACACTACTACGGCAATAACATTTTCTATAGTAAACTTTTCCACAGAATCCGAAGATCGTAATGATTTATTCGATTGTCACCATTTTATTTTTTTTAAGTGGCAAAATTCAAAAAATCCACTGTTGAGAGCACATACTTCACATAAATGCTTGTAAAAACTTCAATTTTCAGTGAATGAATTTGAATTTAAATGCATAAAGTAGAGAAAGTCAGATGAAAATTTTAAATTATAATGCGTGAAAATAGCATCAGTAATATGGCTATTATGATCAGAAATAGGTAAAAAAAAAATAATTTTTTTCGTTTTTTTATAGATATATTACAAGTTTGAAGCCCTATATCTCAAAATAATTATATCGGTGATAAAAAGTTAGCCCTCTTATCTGATCGAAAATTTAAAAAAAAAAATTTTAAGTATACATATGTCTAAATAAAAGACATAATTTACTAAATTTTAGCATTTTATTAACTTCAATGCAAAAACCATTTTTTGTTAAAAAACTATTTTATTGCAGTTAAATAAAAGAATGCATACATACAATGATTTTTTTAACTTTAATTTAACTCTAATTTTTTATTTAACTTTAATTTTGATTGTTGTTGATAACATTTTGTTCATATTTTTTTCTTAGTTTTAAGAAAGACATTGTAAATAATACTCATACATTAGAGTGTCCCTTAAAAATTGAAGATGTGTTTTTTTTTTATGACTTACCCCCTTATTTTCTTTGTATGATGTTAAAAGAAATGTAAATAAAATTTGGTGTACCTAGGACCACGGGAACCCGTGCCGACAAGCATCGGTACATTTCAGAAATTGGTTATATGGAAAAAAAGTGCTCCAAAAAATCATTCTGTGGAAAATTTCACTAAAGAAAATGTTATCGCCATTCGTTTTTGTGAAAGCTGTCATAATTTCGTAGAGTAGTGTTATCGCTGCAACTTCAAAGACATATCAGAAAACAAAATTCTTTGAAAAATTTTCCGTCAGATGGATTTTCAATTTGGGATTTTCCGGTTCATAAAATTGTCAAAGAACCATAGATACACGTTTACGCACACCAAGGAATGATATGGTTGTAGCATTATTATAAAACCATACTGATTTCTCTCCTATAATAGTATAGTTTCAGAAGATTTTTTTATATCGTAATAGCTCCATAATTTGAAAAATGATTGTAGCCCTTATAATACTTATAATAATACTATTGTTGGCGTTAACAACTAACTATGATCCCTACCACTATGATTTGCTCATCAATTTGGTTGCGACGAGCACCCTTTTTTGTTCAGTATTTGTAGTAATCAGAGTATTTTGTGAACAATTTTGTCTAAAAAGTGTTAGCAACGTGAAAAAATACGTTCATAAGCACGTTTCGCTTCATGCATTTTAACGCTTCCGATTGCTCAAAAAAACCTTGCTGAACTAGCTGTAACGAACAATTTTTTGGTGCCCTATTAGGGCGCTCCTGATTATAAAGTGCCAATCTCGGCAGGTGCCCACCTCCTATATAACCGAAATCGGTAATCTGGAATAGTTCCCCCATAATTACCCTATATCAATAAAATGTGGTACATATAGTTCTTTTATAGATACAAACAGCTAGTGTGAAAATGAACCAAATCGGCCGACTAACACGCCTACCTCCCATATAACCGAAATCGGTAATCTGGTTAATAATAAAAAATCTGGTCATCTGGTAATCTGGTCTAGGTTAATAAAATTTGGTACACACAGTTCTTTTGTAACTATAAAAAGTTAACTTGGAAATTAACCAAATCGGCCGACTAACACGCCCACCTCCCATATAACTGAAATCCGTAATTTGGAATAGTTCCTTAAAAATTATTCTAGATTAATAAAATTTGGTACACATAATTCTTTTGTAACTATAAGAAGTTAACTTGAAAATTAACCAAATCAGCCGATTAGCACGTCCACTTTCCATGCAACCGAAATCAGTAATCTTGTATATTTACCCTAAAAATTATCCTAGATCAATCAAACCCAGCTAGCATTTTCAATCGTAGACGACTCTTCCGCGATCGGAGCAGGCGATTAAATAAATCGTCGACGATGTCTTATTCCGATCGCGGAAGTTCAGTACAACTGAAGAAACTGTGTCAAACCGGCGACTCTTCCATTTGAGTCGTCTACGACGCGCAGAAAAGAATCGTGTAAGACGCTTTTATTCCTATTTCAAACGAGCCTTGAAACAGTCGCCTAAATGGGTCGTGTACGATAAGCAGAAAAGAATCGTGTAAGGAGCTTTTATTCCTACTTCAAACGATCCTTGAAACAATCGCCCAAATGGGGCATCTACGATGCGTCAAAAAGAATCGCTGAAGAATCTTGAAACTATTGCCAAGACGATCTTTAATTGATCCCTTAAAAAAAAGGGATTATTCCGTATTGTTAATTTTTTATTGCAATATTATAAGTCATAAGCTTACCTATATATATATAAAATAAAATTAATTCAATTATTAAATTTAAAAAAAAAATCATTTTCATATACAAAAAATAAATAAAAAAAATAAATTATTTGGGAGCCAAGTCCGCCTTCTTTGTTCCGTTATCCTTCGTGGTCTGATAACCCTTCCTGAGCCGGTCACCAGCGCGTAAAAAAATGTTGTTGCAGCACTTTATTAATTCCTGCATCGACAGCTTTAAATTTTGAATGACAGACATCTTAAAAAAGACTGTAAAAGCAAGAAATAAAAAAAATACTTGTTATAATTATCGGAACTCTAAGTTCCTGGATACTGGGCGTAATATTTGTTCCACACCAGCTCAATTGTTTTTTATTGAATTCCTCACAAACGAATGGTGCCATCGCTACCCACTTTACCAAGGATATATTTCTGTAAAAAGATATAGATATAGACAGATGTAGATCGTTCTCTTGTATTTGTTCATCCAACTCTTTTAACTGTTGTAGAGTTTTTACAGGTAATGGCGGCACCAAATTGGTTTTGATATCGTCATAGTAAGTTAGTTTTAAATAGTTTTAAGTTTTAAATAAAAGCACACTTATTGTAATTACCACTCTCGACACGTGTTCACAAGCTAACAACTGTGTTGAAATGAAGCATAAATCAGTTGTTGGATAAAAGCAAAAATCAATTGTTTTTGTAAAATTTTCTAAACATAACGGTTAAATTCGCCAAAGGATAGCGAGAATGCGTAAGCGGCGATTTTATAGTAACACAAAATACACTGACTTCATTCACTCGTGAAACAATCGTCAAAAAGATTCGTAAATACATAATTCACAAGCGTAAATACTATTGAGTAACAAAAAAAAAATTGATTGAGTAACAAAAAAAAATACTCTTCATAAATTCATAAATTAATCATAAAAATGAGTCGCATAAATACCATTTTCAAGAGTCATTGGTATTTTTTTGCTTACGTACGCGACATTCGTACGCATATAACAGCAAAACAAATTAAAGTGATAACAAAGGATGTAGTTTATATTTTGGTTGTTGTGGAGCCCTAGAGGAGTACTATATATAGGAGTAAAATCAGGCACGGTTGAGCTTTGAGTTTCATTATATCCGCCTTTATAATGGTGATTCGTACGCGACAAAAAAAGTAAGTGATTTTAGGCGCATGTAAATACATGTATATTTAAAACTCTGCGAAATATGTAGGAAAATTATTTCTCTTAAAATGTAATAAGTTGAATAATGCTATTTTATATTGCAGTGAGTTGAAATCATAATTATATTGATTTTTTTTATATTTGAACAAAGTGTTAAACCGTACGCGACAAAACTTACGCGACAGATTTTTCCTTTAAAATAACAAAAGTATTGATACACAAAATTTTTCAAGCTATCATTTTTTTTATTAAAAATAAAAGTAAAACCTAAATTCTTAATCAGAAAAAAGCACGTGTTTATCAAAATAAAAACAAAAATGCTTCGAAAATGGTGTTATTACATGTCACAATTGGCTCACTAACCACATTTGCTGCAAATTCGAATTTGATGACAAAAATGAAAAATTCAAAATGGCGGGTCCAATTTTTACATGACAACTTCAATGTGGCGCATGATTTTTTCAGTCTATATTCAATAAACTATTTTAAGATTTCGGAATATTATAATAAAATTTAAATCAGCGACAACTCCCATATACCAAGTTCTTTAGACTCTTAAGGCATTTTGATTTCAAATGGGACTATGTAATATTTGCTGAAATTTATATCGAAACCTTAACCCATTCGATTGCATACATTGAACCCATGAGCATTTGTGACGAAGTGTGAAATGGTGGGGAGGGGACCGGGAAAGAGGAAGGTCATGCGTTAAGTCATAAACAATTTTTTGAATTCAGTTTTAAAAATTTTAAATTGTATTAAAAATGTAATTGCATTGTTACGTAATTTATGAACAGCCCCTTAAGGTTATTCAATAAAAAAACTCTTATGTAACTTTACGTTCAAAGCGAACATGAAAGTGTTATAAAAAATATAAAACAAGCAACATTTGTCGAACATCCATTTTATAACGTATCGCCACTGGTTGGTGGTCTGTTAACATCAGAAAAGCTTTCATTTTGGCTTAGCTTTGTTCACATGATCAAAATTTTCATGACATTGTTAAACAAACACAATAGAACAACGTGAAATTTCATTGGAACTTTCATAATAATAAAACTTACAATAAAAATTACGTGTTCTATACCTTTTTCATAACAAACTGGTAAATTATAAAAAACCCCAAAAAATTTAAAAAAGTTAATCTGTGATGTTACATCGTGGGGGAAAGGGGGATTCAAGACTTTTGGACAACATGGGGGGAAGGATCAAAAATTGGTCAAAAACATGTTATGTAATTTATGAGCAGCCCCTTAAGTTTGAATGAGATGTTTTTTCTTTCTTACGATTACGTACGCGACACAGTTTTAGAGTCTATACATTTTTTATATATGTTCTAAAAAGTTAATAAATTTATAATAACAAGCACGATAATAATCTTGCTTAAGATACCGGCTTTCATTCACTTTCGCTTACATATAGACTAATGGTCAAATAAGAGTCAAATACAACCATAAAAATTTGCCTTATTTGACCTCCGAATGCTCTCTTTTTCTTTTTATATATTTAGTTGTTGTTAGAGAGGCGCCTTTTCAGACGCAAGAAAAGAGAGCAGGAAAAGCGTGAGCGTGAGGAACTAGAGGTATACCAGGGCAAGAAGGATGCACGAAAATTCTATCAACAGGTTAAGCGTCTAACCTAAGGTTTCAAGCCCGGAGCATCCACTTGTAGAGCCGAAAATGGAGATCTGAATACGGATACGCAGTGTGTGCTGAGATTGTGGAGACAGCACTTCTCCAATTTACTTACTGGCGACGATTCCACCAATGCCGCCCATGGAGAGCGCAGTTCAGAGCTACCAATCAACAATGACGGAGTGGAAGTACCACCACCTAGCCATGAAGAGGTTCGAGTTGCTATCCAACGACTCAAAAACAATAAAGTAGCGGGTGCTGACGCCCTTCCAGCTGAATTGTTTAAAACTGGCGGCGATGAATTGATAAGGCGCATGCATCAGCTCATCAGCAAAATATGGCTAGAAGAAAGCATGCCCGACGATTGGAACCTCAGCGTACTGTGCCCTATACTTAAGAAAGGAGACCCAACAATCTGCGCCACCTATAGAGGTATCAGTCTTATTTCCATCGCATATAAGGTTCTCTCAAGCGTACTGTGTGAAAGATTAAAGCCGATTACAAAAACACTGATTGGACCTTATCAGTGTGGCTTTCGACCTGGTAAGTCCACCATAGACCAGATTTTCACGCTACGACAAATCCTGGAGAAAACCCACGAAAATCAAATTGACACACACACCATCGCTTTGTCGATGTTAAAGCTGCGTTCGATAGCCCGAGAAGGGATTGCCTATACGCAACAATGTCTGAGTTCGGTATACCTGCAAAGTTCATTAGACTTTGCAGACTGACGTTGAGCAACATACGCAGCTCCGTCAAGGTAGGAAATGACCTTTCCGAAACCTTTAATACCGAAAGAGGTTTCAGGCCAGGCGATCCACTGTCTTGCGATCTCTTTAACATCATCATGGAGGGGATCGTACAAAGGGCCGGTGTGCATCGTAATGGCACCATTTTCTACAAAGGCGTCCAGCTCCTTGCGTACGCTGATGATATTGATATTGTTGGCAGAACCAAGAGAGATGTTACCGCTGCTTTCGCCGCTATCGAAAAGGAATCAGCCAAAGTGGGTTTGACGATAAATGAAGGCAAAACAAAGTATATGCTGTCTACAAACAAGGGAGCTCGGCGTTTAGACTCCCACGTTTCATCCGGCAGCTATAACTTTGAAGTAGTCAAGGAGTTCGTTTACCTTGGCCATTTGCCATTAATACCAAAAACGAAATCAGCCTGGAGATAAAGCGAAGAACAATAATTGGTAACAGGTGCTACTACGGGTTCAGTAAGCAACTAAGTTCCAGAGCCCTCTCTTGATCGACAAAACTAACACTAGACGCTCGTTCTACCTGTGCTGCTTTATGGCGCTGAGGCATGGGTAGTTTCGCAAACTGACGCAGCCGCTCTGGGGGTGTTCGAGAGAAAAGTTCTTCGCAAAATCTTCGGTCCTGTTCGAGTCGGCGATGACTATCGCATCCGAATGAACCACGAGCTGTATGAGCTCTACGATGACATTGACGTAGTTCGGCGTATAACTGTGCAGCGACTACGCTGGCTGGGTCATGTCCATCGTATGAACGACGAAGCTCCAGCGAAAAAGGTGCTCGAGGCGAGGGTCGCTGGTCAACGACGACGAGGGAGACCATGCCTCCGATGGATGGACCAGGCTGAGGAAGCCCTAACCGCACTTGGTGTATCCGATTGGAGAAGGCGCGCGCAAAGCAGAGGCGTCTGGCGAGAGCTGATGAGGTCGGCTGAAACCCGGACACGGGTTGTTACGACCACCTAAGTAAGTAAGTAAGTAGTTGTTGTTGGCAAGTAAATTGTAAGCTACAATACAATATTAATTTCTTTTTTTCATTTCAGGGAATTACATAAAGAGAAGAACTCATTAAATTTGGTAAAAACTGAGTTTAAGAGAAACTTGTTTTTGTAGCCACTTTTTTTTTTTTGCATTCAAATTAAGATCAGCTCTCAATACTCTCATATGATAAAATTTAATTATTCTTGGCTCATTATTGGTGATTAGAACAAATTTTTAGTAACATTTAATTTTTCAGACGTTGTTGACCATTTTAAAGAAATGCCCATATGCGATCTTTGACAACTAGCAATCTTTAAATATCCGCCAAAATACGTGAACGACGATTCACTCGTCCAACAATCGTCACAACGACTCGCGTTAGCATCGTTTGGAAGAACAAAATAAAATTCTATTTCAACAATCGTCTGGACGATTAAAACAAGAATCGCGAAAGGATCGCGCTCGTTATACAATCATCCAAATGCTTGCTGGGAAATTTGATACACATAGTTCCTTTTCTTGAATGATGTTGAAGTCTGTCTTTGTATTTTATTATTTAAACAATAAGGCTGTTTTAACAAAATAATTTAAAAAAAAATTTTTTAAACGCATACCTACTAAATCCAATTTAATTACAAATTCAAATTAAAATAAAATTTAAATATTAATATTATTAGAGATAAAACATAAAAAAAAATAATCACTGAATGAACTTTCATCACTAGAAAATTCTATTTGTGGGAGAGTTTTATTATTGGGCTCCTCTACTTCTCTCTCTTTTGGCAATATATTTTTTTCTATTTCGCTGCCGTGCCATGTTTTAAATGATTTTTCTTGTCTATTTTTCAACACATTTTTACATTTAGCGGACAATAAAGCGGGTGGTGATTTCCGTGGTGAGACGAGAAAAAACTTGTATGAGTGGTGGTGGTCGCAAATGCCCCCTTAGGCTGGTAGGATGAAAAATTTAAAAAAATAGGTGTCATTACTTTTTATTTTATAACTAACTAAATTTAAACGTTTTATTAAAAAAAAATAATTTCTGTTTGTTTTAAAGCTTGTAAAATTATTTTTTATTTTTTCATACAAAATTGCTCATTTTCGTCTAAGCATGCTCCAGAAAAGTGGGCGTGAAGTCAGTATTATTTAGTTTCGGCAAAATCAAATTTTGGGAACGTGTTGAGGGTGTGTTGATATTAAGCATATTAAAATTTAAGAAAAAACAAAAAAAAAATGTTTCTTAATTCTAGGGCTTGTCCTTAGTTACACACAATTTTTTTGTGTTTGATTTTAATTAAATATTTTTCACTTCAACATATAAAATATACACAAGTTGATTTTTTGCATATTTTTTTTACACTAAAATTTACGCCTTAAAAAATATGCAATGTCAAAATGTAAAAAAATTTTTATCATATTTTCAACTCAACTTTCAATTTGACAGGTGGCATGTCCTTAACAAAAAAAATATCGCAGAAATCGTTTACTTTCAGAATGTTAATACTCCAAACTATGATTCTGCATTTTTATAATTATAAATTTATGACTTTTTTTCCTAAAACTATATTTGGCCGCACTCGTTATAATGTCGTGTAAATATGCAAATGTAGCACTTCAATGGAGGCCTCTTGGCGCACGTCGGACTTGTAATAAAATGGGCCCCAAAAGTCGACTCCAGTGGTGAGAAATGTTCTGCTAGCTTGTATTATCTCTTGCGGTCTGCCATGATGTGCTCAACGAGTTTTGGCTTGAGCCTAAAACAGCGAACGCACTTGTTGCCGATGCTACTGATCATAATAGTATACATAAATCAAGGGTCAGTTAATAAAAGTTACTAAAGCAAGCCACATGTTCATAACACTTTTCGACCGCCGATTGGCCAATATTGTAGCCGAATTGAAGCCAGCAGACTTTGAGCACCAGCATGTAGCAACTTCCGATGAAGATGTTCAACTATTGAAATTGTGACTAGATGCTGCTTTGGAAGTACTATTGGATGGCGAGCATAAAAATTCAGCATTGAGTTTTGCAGACGTCCACCGACACGCAAAAGACCAAAATCTTCGACAAAAGGGTTTAACGATGAAACTTTGCTCGAACACTTGATTTGTTTCTTGGCTCGCAGAGTTTTTAATTCGTGTGAGAATTATTGTTGCTGAATATTACGAAGTAATAAGCGTGTGTCAAATATCTTGTGCTAAATATCATTAGCACCTTGTCTTTTTTCGACCAAAATCTGGAGACATAGGCGAATATCCGCTGTAGCTTTCCAAAAACGTTGTGATGCTCGCACTTGAGAGATAAATCTACAATGTGCCAGTAACTAATGTTGCGTTGATTTTATCGATATGAGTAGTTTAGCGAGCAACAAAGCAGCAGACAACTCTAGCTTAGGCACGGTGAGTAAGTTTAATGACAAAACTCTTTACTTTTAGCAGAGCTGGCTTAGCTTAACTTCTCCGTTGCACTCCGAACGAACATATACTCATGCTCCGTATGCAGCAAGACTTGTGTCAAAAAACCATGTATCTAAAATTTAAATTTTTAACGATATCGAATTCTGAACTCTGCTTTATCCAACTCGAATGTAAGTCCTGTGCAAGGCGTTCATCCTAATGTATCTGCCTTTTCCACATTTGTTTCAAAAATATTTTAGCCATAGCGATAAAAACTGCTCGCGATCTAGCTGTGGTACGCCTTCAAGAACCTCAGGGTGGTTGGAGCACCATTTTCTAATTGGGAACTTTCCACGTTGCAAAAGCTGAGTTACCTGCTGACGAATTTCAACTCTTCAATTGTGTCACCTCCAGAGATGAGATCGTCGACGTAAAAGCCCCTGCGCGATACCTTTGTGCCAAGAGGGTAGGACTGCTCTTCAGAAAGTGCCAACTGATGCATGGCGCTAATCGCCAAGAAGGCTGCAGGCTTCGTGCCGTATGTCACTGTATTGAGAAAAAATATTTTTATTTTATCCCGCCAAAGAATACATTGTAACATATTGTCAGGATGCAGGACGTGGACACAGCAATACATCTTGCATATGTCACCAGTTAGAGCCACTTTAAAGAAACGAAACCGCAAAAGCGTATTAAATAACTTTGGCTGTATGGTGAGTCCAGCCATCAGCGCATCGTTAAGCGAAATACCAGAAGTTTTGTGCTGAGCCGTCAAATACGACCCCCAACTTTGTTGGAGTGCTATTACTTTTGTGGACGCAGTGGTGCGGCAAGGAATAAGCAATGATGCCTGGGTATAATTAAGCTTGCGACATATGTTACAATTCCTTATACTCATTTAAAAATGAAGAATATTGATTTTTTAAATCAGGATTATGCAATAACTTTCTTTCAAGGCCTTTGTAAGAACACCGATGTAGCGCTTATGTGTAGGAATCGCCAAGCGCATCGAGATTTTCCTTAAAAGGGAGCCGAACAGCGTACTCACCAGAATCGAGCTGAACATAATTTCCTTGAAATGGTGATCAAAGTTGATTTCTTCTTGCGTGAAGCATGTAGCATAGGAGCTAGTCTCGATTTCTCAAAACTGCTTAACTAGGGCATCTATGTTTGCGTCATCCTCATTTTCGACGAATTGCGCTTGAACAGCTGCAAGCGAAGACGATTTGTGGTATGAATGTAATCCGCCGCCACTAGCTACCCAGCCAAGTCTAGTTTTTTGAAGAATCGGTAAACTGCTTGACAAACGAATTTGGCCAACACTCATGAGGTCGAAGATTAACGATGCACCGATTAAAATATCAATACGTTGCGGTTTGTAAAATAATGAATCGGCTAGTTTTACGTTACTTGGAATGTTCAATCTTTCAATGTTGATATCGAGATTTGGCTGATAATCTGTGATGGTTTGAGTGACGATAGCTGGAAACAACAAAGTGAAATCACCAGCTTGTGATGTTGCAACGAAGTGTGCTTCTCCTATTCCAGTTATATGTGTTAAAGCTGATTTTACTTGAAGCTGTTGATTGTGTGCTAAGCACAAGGTTACAAAACTGATTTGTGTGGCTGAGTCGAGCAGGGCGCGGCATGGAACGAGGCATCCAATACGTTCTTTGAAGAGAATAATTGCTGTGGCAAGTAGCACAATATTTTCAGAAGGAAAACTTTTGACTTCAAGAGGAGGGCTTTGATAGTGTAGATATGAGTGACAACAGTGGTGATACTGAAGTGCTTGCTTGGGACTCGACATGCGCTGCATCCGAAGTTGTTGAATTCACGCCAATGTGAAGTAACGAGTAATGCTTTCATGATCAATGACGTCAGTGTCCTAACTTGCACTTTTGCAACGTATGTTCTTTGCCCAAGCAGTTGAGGCATAATGACAGCAGTTTTGCTTCGCTGTAGCGCAAAGTGGGCAAAAGATTACGGAACTCTGAACGGATATATACGGATAGATAACTCAGTATTCATTCGAATTACAAAACAAGCATTTAGATGGGCGTGATGAAGCCACAAGAGCGTGCCGGGAGTAGTTGACAGGTTGAGCGGACTTTTTGCCTTGAACTGATGATGAAGTCTATACGACAGCTTCCATATGTTCAAGCATGCGACACCTCTTCTCCTCTTCTGCCAAAAAAACTGCACTTTGATATCTCTTACGCTGACAAATCCTACTCCCACTTTGCTTGGGATTTGATATCAGGCTTGTGAGATATTAGATGAATGAGGAGTCCATCTGCAATTTGTTCTGGGCTGGGTTTTGAAATGAGACACTTGCAGCTGTATTTGTGCTGCTGTTAGAGCTTACATCTCCTAATTTCATTTCCGTTGCCATTGCAGTGTCTATGTACCCGAATCGAAACAAGTTTGCAAAAAAAAAAAATTAAACGGTACGCGAGCTTTCAGTAATTTAGCAAAAGGCAGAAATGAAGCGGATTTATTTTGAACGAAGGAGTCGAAAGTGTTGAATTTAAAATGTTATTTTAGATTGCTTTCCGAATTTTGATATTGCGAATTCAATATCACGTCGGGGCCACCAAATGTTTTGCGCAGACAAAGTCTTTTTTGTCAGCAGGTGCAAAAAATTAAAACGACCCCAACCCTTCAATCCTGAACAATGCAATGCAAAATTTATTCATTCCAATTATAAACTTAGCTTAAATAGTACAAGAAACATGTTCAGTTATTTAAATGGTAAATAACTAGGAGCAAGTAACTGAGCACTGATTATGATTATGTTTGTATATATCAATTGAAGTGAAAGAGCGCAACAGCAAATATAAAAAATGGAATATCAAAAAAAATGTATATAAAATGTTTTAACCCTTCTACGAGCAAAATATTTTAACCATTCTACGGACACAAGTTTAAATTTTTCTTAAAAATGATACTATCAAGTTTTGATTTCAAAGGTCGCACTTGTTTTGATTTCTTCATACTTTTTAGACCCTATGTGGGGTCTAAAACCATGAAAACCTCACCTCATAGTGTAACATTAGCGACCATAAGGAAAAAAAAGTTCCAAATTTCTTAAAAACTAATACATAGATCGACAAAAAAAAATCTTCAACTATGAGCAATCTATAAGCATTGTTGCTGTTTACCGGGGACAATAAGAACGCACTTTGTTAGCTTCAATGCGTTTTATTTTCCTATTTGCAATAATAAACAATAAATTTAGATTGAGAAAATGTTAGGAAATTAACTTACACTTGAGTGTGTCTCCCTCGGCGTGCAACTTCTTCGCTGGCTATTTTATATTAAATTTGTGCAAATCAGCGAGCTGTCAAACTCGGCACTACCAGTGTTGTATATTGCAAAAAAAAAAACGTTGCTAGTGTTGCATATAGCGAGTTACACACCGAGGAGGCACGTTTGTATTTTAGGGTAATTTAAAGTAGCGAATAAAAGTATATTGTGAATTAAAGATAAAGTAAATAATTATAACATCCCGACCTCCGTGAATACAAAACCCTAGGATTCACTAACATCTAATTTGGCTAGCAAACAAGCTGGTCTTCTTAGGATGCCCGTTCCAGTTTGAACCTCAGCAGATCGTACTTGTCCGTCTTTGCCTGGGATCGCCCTTATCACCCGACCCATCTGCCATTTGGAGCGATGTACCTTGCTGTCGCATAGTAGCACTATGTCATATTTAGATAACGGCTTCACAACTTGATACCATTTGGTTCTTCTGCACAATTCAGGAAGGTATTCGGAAAGCCATTTTTTCCAAAAAACTCTGCTGCACCTGCTGCACCTTTCGCCAGTGCTTTCTGGTCGCTCGCAATCTTTCTTCATCGGGGTGAGGCGTCTGTTCCGAGTTAGCTGTACCTATAAGAAAATGATTGGGGGTAAGATGTTCGTCGGTTGGTGTATCTAGCGCAATATGAGTCAACGGACGCGAATTTACAACGTTTTCAGCTTCGCATATTAAACTATAAAGCGCATGTTCCTGTAGGTTCACGTTGTACAATGCATGACCCATGGTCTTTTAACGCTGCGCACTAGGCGCTCCCAGCAACCGCCTGCACTCGGGTTCAACGGACAATTAAAAAACCATTCCACCTTTCGGTTGACGAGGGCATTCGCAATCTTATTATTTTTCCAATAACTTAGCTGCCGTTCCAGCTCTCTTGCTGCTCCTATGAAGTTTGTGGCATTATCTGAACGAATTCTTACCGGAGTTCCTCTTCTGCTCATAAAATTCCGTATGCACATAAGACAGGTGTCTGTTGTGAGATCCCGAGCTATCTCAAGATGTACTGCGCGAATGGTCATGCAAGTAAAAAGTGCTATCCATTGTTTCTCGGTTCGTCTACCAACAGCCACGTGAAACGGTCCCATGTAGTCTATGCCAACATATGAGAATGGCCTTATGAACGGCGTCATCCTGTCCTGCGGTAGCTGTCCCATCTGTGGATTTATCGGTGAAGCTTGCGTATTTTTACATTTCTGACATCTTGCGGTAGCTCGTCGTACCTCAGCTCTAAGGTGCGGAATCTTCGACGGACTTCAGCCAAGATTGTTTCTTGGTTTTGATGCCTCCATAAGCAGTGGTAGAAGTAGATTAGTAACGTGGTGTTTTTGTGGCATGATGATAGGCCTTCTTGTGTATTGCGGTAGTGCGATCGCTCCATCGATTCTTCCTTTAACTCGGATAACTCCTTGGTGATCTAGATATGGCGTCAGTGACCATAGCTTGCTGTTTCGATTGACTTGGTTGTTTTGCTAGAGCGACTCATACTCTTCAGCGTAGACAGACATTTGTACACTTTTGCATATCAGCTCTGCTCTCTCGATCTCAGTTACTCTCAGCCACTCGTATTGTCTCTCTCTCACGTTTCGTCGGCAGTTTTCTTGAAATCTAGTTATCCACGATACGACTCTGGTTAATTTCATGAACGAAGAAAATCTTTCGTAAATGCTACAAAATGTTTTAACCATCATGCAATTAAATTTAACGCAAAGCTCCTCACTGGTATTTAAAAGCGGTTCCGGTCGTGGCCATTGCTCCTCAGGCATTAATAAAAATTGTGGTCCATTTATCCAGAATGATTGTCGTTTTAGATCTTTTCTGCGCGTTCCGAAGTCAGCTGGGTTAAGAGCGCTAGGAAGCCATCGCCACTCCAGCACATTACTTCCCTCCAGAATCTCGTTTATTCGGTGCGCCACGTATGGCTTATAGCGACGATGATCAGATCTAATTCATGAAATAACTGTTTTTGAATCGCTCCACATAAAAATCTTAGCAGGCTGAAAGTCATGAGCGTTGATCATAAGTTGCCGGAGTCGCGTTGCTAAAACTGCTGATTGTAGTTCCAGGCGAGGAATCGATGTAAGCTTCATAGGAGAACACTTTGATTTGCCACATACAAATGCCAGTTTCATTTTGTCTCCATCCGGTAATCTCCAGTACGCTACGGCTGCATAGGCCATCTCACTGGCGTCAGAGAAAACGTGCAGCTCCACAGGCGATCTAGAAAACTCTGCTCCATAACAGCGAGGAACACTGATGCTAGTTATTTCTTTTGAGATTTGAAGCCATTGCTCCCATAATTCGTGATCTTTCTCTGTTATAATCTCGTTCCATTCTATGCCCTTCCGCCAGATTGATTGTAGCAGTAATTTTCCCAACAGCATGTATTCCGCTGCGATACCGAACGGATTGAATACCGACATCGTTACACGAAGTACTTCTCGTTTTGTCACTCTGCGTTCTCCCTTCAAGATTGCTGGATCAACTTTTCCGAACGACAGAACAAACTTCAAAGCATCTGCTTGTGTATCCCAGTGCATACCTAATACCTTCTGAAAATGAGCATCGTCGCCTCTTTCTAAATTAAATATGGTAGCATTTGGTTTCTCTTTATTCAATTTAATTGATCGGCTCGGAATTAGAAACAAATCTTTTCAGCTCAAACCCGCCTTGCTTATGGATCCATATAACTTTTTCTGTTATTCGCACGGCCTCATGTTCATCCTCAAAACTCTGCACAAAATCATCTACATAATAATTATTAATTATGGCGTCTACCGCATCCGGTAGCTGTTCACGAAATTCTAGTGCGTTCGAATTCTTCATGTACTGCGCTGAGCATGGTGAGCAGGTCGCTCCAAAAGTCATGACCATCATCTCATATTCCTCTATTGGATCCTTATGGCTAGCTCTCCATAAGAAAGGTTGCGATGCTCTATTCTCTTTACGAATTTCAACCTGATGGAACATTTCCACTATATCGGCGCATACGCCAACTATCTTTTGCCTAAACTTTAAAAGAATGTTAATTAAAGGTTGCCCTTGATCAGGCCCGCATAATAGAGCTGAATTCAATGAAACTCCATTTACCTTTGCCGCAGCATCAAAAACAAGACGTAGTTTCCCTGGCTTATTAGGGTTATAAATACCGAAATGAGGAAGATACCAGGTGCGAGGTTCGCTCATTATTCGCTCAGCTTCGTTTAATCTTCGTGAATAACCCTTTCTTTCATACTCTTTCATGATGAGAGTATATTGTTCGAAAAATTTTTCTTCTCGTTGAAACTTTGCTTCGAGACCCAAAAATCTTTTCATCGCCATTTGTCGACTAGCTGGCATAACAAAGTCATCACTCTTCCACAGCAATCCCGTCTCGTATCTCATACCCTTCGGTAAGGTTGTTTGCTTTAGCAATTGATTAGCGCGTACGACTTCAGCTGCCCCCACGGGTGCTGCTTGCTTTACGCCCAGATCATCATCAACTAATCGTTTCACTTGCTGCTCTAAACTCATAAGATTTTCGCTGCTCTCGCCTTGTGTGAAATATACACCATGTTGTTTTGCTCCATTATCGCCTTCGTCGCTTCCGTAAACAACCCATCCTAGTTTTGTTAATACTACAGCGGGTCCTTTCCAACCACTGGCCACCATTTTACGCGACACGCTTAAATGTACGTTGACCAAACCAATTAAGAGATCCGGTGTAGCTGCATTAAAACTTGATAATGGTATCTTTTTCATATAACGGTATTTGTAATGCAAGTCAGCCAGGTCGATTGTTTGCTTCGGCAGTTGGAGGTTCTGTACGGTTCTAACACCCTTTAAATCATAAACCTTGCATTTGTTCTTAACTGGTCACCGTATTATTGCTAAACCACTGCAGCGTCAGTCCTTTTTTAGCACCTTTGAGTTCGAGTTTATCTGCAAGGCTTTGGTTCATAAGCGATATCGCTGATCCTTTATCAAGGAACGCAAAGCACTCGACTTCCTTTTCATTTGCATACAGCTTAACGGGCAATATTTTGAAAAGTGGCCTTTCATTAAAAGGCTGCAAGGTCGTACTTGTGAATACCTGTTGCGCATTTGTATTATTTTGTTGCAAAGAATCTTTATTGTTGGTAGAATCTTGTTCATGCAACATCTTATGAACCTTTTTCGTGCACCCATTCACATAACACTCATGAAGTTGCTTCCAGCTGTCGCTACATCCAACAACAAATAAACAATATTATGAGTTAATAAATAAAAAAGTTTATGCATTATTACGAATAATTAAAATTTTTACTCTATTAAATAATTTTTGAAAATTTTTTAAATTATTTTTTTTAAATTGTTTTCATAAAATTTACTAAACTCTTATTTATTCCCGTTTTACTATATCAACTGAGTCTACTTCGTTGGATGAGGTAAAAACAAAAATTGCAAAACAAAAACATTTTGTCACTTCGCATTACTCTGAAAACTGAAGAGTTAAGTTTTCGCAAATTCTAATGATTAACTTTAATTCGATTCAGCGGTAAATTTTACTTATGAAACGGTTGACCAAGTTGATTTAATATTAATTTCAATATCCTTTAAATAATTAAACATGAGACTATAAAAAATTCCAACAAAATGGCAGTTGTTGCTTTGAGCTGCCTCAGTTTTTGAGATATTAAACTGAAATTTCGTGATTCTGCATTTTTTAACCTCCACCTTTCCTAATTTCTACAGTATTATTAAATTGGCTATACAGAACTAGATCGCGAAACTTTTTTACTTTTGGGGTCAGCCGGTTATTAAGAGGCTAACTTATTTAACTTATTTTTATTCGATGATTTTACTAATAACCACCCAGCAGAAAACCCGCTCAGGCCTCTAATAGTCACACTGGAATTCAGGACTGAATTGTAAACATAATCATGCCTCGATTATTCAGTTCAGATTTGAAGGCTGAAATTTAAAAATAATTTAGGCTTCCTTTTTACAGACTCGTATTCTTAAATGAAGTTTAACTAAAAATCAATGCTCTTTTATTTCAGGCCGGATTTCATATCTGAATTTCAAATAAAAATTGATATTCAGACTAGAATTCCAGCCTGATCAGGCATGACATTTTCTGCTGGGCAGATTTGATCTCACAGCACAGACGATAGACCGTGCTGTTTTATTTTTTTGTTATTTATGTCTTTTATTTATAAATATTTAAAAGAAGAAATTGACAAAAAACCTGTAAGGAATCAATTGGTTTTCCTACTCCGTGCTCGCATTGAACCGCGCACCATACGGCTACAGTTTTAACAAGCTGCCATCGCACCATTGCCTCTTTTGTTTTAAAGCGAACAAAATGTGAACAAAGCCGAAAGCAGGCGTTGTATACATTCTTAACTTAGCATACTTACTTTTGCATATGACATACTGAAGAAAATTCACAATTATGACATACTAACTCGACTGATTTTACTTTACTTAGTTTCTTTTATGGCAACGACTTACAGCAAGTAAATTGGACTCCAAACCAGAATGGCAGATGGCTAGACTTAGTCTTCACTAATGCCTACGATGTTATAAATGTTAGTCCGGCTATTGAAGCTGTACACCTTTTTTCTAACAGTCCTCACCACACAGCCTTATCTACGGAGCTATCCGCCACCAATATAACATTTGTCCACTCATTTGGTAACTCCATTGTATATGATTTTCTTAATGCAGATTACGATCGAATTAAAATCGGTCTTAATACTTTTAACTAGAGTGATCTCTCAGCATTGGATCTAGATTGTGCAGTTTCACTTTTCTATCTTCGTATCTTCACAATTATTGATAGACATGTCCCAAAAATAAAGAAAAAAAATAATCTTTCCGAACCATGGCTAGATCACAATCTCAGAAACCTTAGAAACCAAAGAAATAAATTATACAAAATAATCAAAACCACAAACAATGTAAGTGATGAAGTGAAGACGAGATATAAAGAGTTGGCCAATGTATTCTCTACTAAGTCAAAAGAAGCTTATCAATTTTATATTAACATTATGGGTGAAAAAATTGTTGATGAACCCAACAAATTTTTTGATTACATTAATATTAAACGTAAGTCAAACGGATATCCTACGTCCATGTTTAAAGGTGACGTAATTTCTTCAAACATACAAGAAATTTGCAATCTCTACGCAGATCATTTTAAAGAGGTATTCTGTATACCTACCAACGAACTCACAATCTCCCTCCATTTCCAAACACACCACCCATAATTAATCATATTCAACTTACGCAAGAAGAGATATCCAAAGAAATTAAGGAACTTGATCCATATAAACGACCAGGCCCAGACCTCATACCCCCAATCTTTTTAGTCCAATGTGTAGACCCACTGATCATGCCTTTATTTATAATCTTTAATAAATCCCTGTTTCAAGGTGCTTTTCCATTGTATTGGAAAACATCACACCTCACACCAATTTATAAAAAGGGCGACAAAAGGTCGGTTGAAAATTATAGGGGGATTGCAATACTATCGGCCATTCCAAAACTATTCGAAAAAATTATATCTGATAAACTAACATGTATTGTAAATCCTCTTCCCAATGAACAGCAACATGGTTTCCGTAAAGGTAGATAAACCACCACAAATCTTATGATCATGGTCTCTGATGTTTTAAGTAAAATGGAAAAAGGACATCAGGTAGATGCAGTATACACCGACTTTAGCAAAGCTTTTGATCGTGTTGATCATACTATTCTGGCTTGCAAATTGAAAAAATTTGGCATCTGGTTTAACTGGTTGAAGTCCTATCTCTACGGCCGTTCCCAATTCGTAAAGTTTCAAGGTACCTTATCTAAACAGATCTTAGTCACATCCGGCGTACCACAAGGTAGCCACCTTCGTCCACTTCTCTTTAATATTTTTATCTCTGACCTATCTGATATGCTTTGCGATATCCCACATCTGATGTATGCTGACGGCCTAAAAATATACCATGTTATTCAATCGGAAACAGATGTAATGTACTTACAGTCGAAACTGTTATCTCTTGAGTACTGGTGCAATCAAAATAAGCTGTATCTAAATGATAACAAATGTTACGTAATAACTTTCTCACGTAAAATTTCTGTTGTAAATAACAACTACTTCCTTAATAGAATTGAGTTTAATAGAGTCAATCATATCGTTGATCTTGGAGTAGTCTTAGATAATAAGTTGCGATTCAATTTACATTATGATAAAATTGTATCTAGGGCCAGCAAACAACTTGGTTTCATAAAGCGACGTGCAAGAGAGTTAAAAAATGTATGGGTAACTAAGACAGTATTTTGTGCATTAGTGCGCCCTCTTCTTGAGTATGGATGCATCATTTGGAATCCTGCTTTTGAATTACACAGTGAAAGACTTGAATCTATTCAAAAACAATTCTTGCTGTTTGCACTTAGAGACACTTATAACCCCCGTGATTACAATATCTTGCCACCCTATGAATATAGGCTTAGCCCCTATCATCACGAAGGTCGTTACTTAGTTCATGTTTTACCTTCGATGTTATTAACGGAGTTATTAATGGCGCGCATATATCAAATAGGATAAAATTCAACGATCCATTAAGACGTACAAGGCATACAAGACTATTAATTGAATATCAGCATCACACTGTCTACGCAAATAATGAGCCGATAAATAGATGCTGTAGGGAGTTCAATAATATCAGCGAGCACTATTTACCACCAATGTCCAAATTCACCTTCAAGAAAAACCTTTCTAAGTCGCTATTTCAGTCCTAATCTCGTACTACTTTCTCTATTTACCGTCTTAATCTTAACCTTATCTTGTTCCCTGTCCCTTTTCATTTATAATATAAATGTAAATAAGTTATATAATATACGCCACACCCCCCCAATATGGGGGGGAATCATTTTACAAAAAAAAAAAAAAAAACTTAGCTTCCCTCTCCCCTTTATACTTACATTAAGTTAAAATTGTAATTGTAACTATAAGATTACCGTGTTTGGTTAATAAATAAATAAATAAAATAAATAAAATTGTCGGTTTTTTCAACTACACCCGAAATAAATAAGGTGCTTATCAAAAAGATAAGTCACTCCAAAAATTTACATTCAACCCTCGCTTAAGCTGCGTGGTTTATGTTTTTGCAAAAACAAAAAATGTCGAATAAATCTATAAAGAATAAGCGATAAAAAAAAGTTGTGTTTATATTTTAAGCACAGCATTGGAAAAAAGCCGTTACTTTTAGTTTGAATGTACACATTTTTGCCTACTGGTAACCATATCAAAATTTTAAGACACATATTCAAAAGTGCAACAAAAATTAACACATCTATTAATCAGATTGTTTAATTAGAGAGAACGTTGTATTAAGCATTTTTCAATATAATGCCACGTTCGACACTTTTGACAGAAGAAGAAAAAGACTCAATTACGGCCTATTCAAATTCGGGATTCAGTGTAAGCCAAATTTCTAGGCAAATTGGTCGTAGTCGTACCGTTATTGCAAATTATTTGAAAAACCCGGAAAGTTATGACAAAACACGTAGAACACGAAGAAAACCAATCCTTTCTTCACGCGATAAAAGGACAATTTTGAAAAAAGCAAGCAATTCCTTTTTATCATGCTCTTAACTTGATGCTTCTTGCATAATTCTCTAAGTAGGTTATTTTTTCGGATGAGAAAAAATTCAATTTGGACGGACCAGATGGATTTCGCCACTATTGGCGTGATCTGAGAAAGGAACCCCTTATTTTCTCTAAGAGAAACTTTGGAGGCGGCTCACTAATGGTCTGGGGCGCATTTAACAAAAGTGGTGCGCTCGAACTACAATTCACGAGAATGAATAGTGGAGCATACATTAATGTACTGGAAAGTAGCCTGTTGACATTTTTGCTTGAAAATAGAGAAAAGCCTTATATTTTTATGCAAGACAACGTATTCATGCAAGTCGTCAGACAATGGCTTTTTTACAAGACTACTCCGTTGAGATCATGGACTGGCCTGCATGCTCACCGGACTTAAACCCTATAGAAAATGTCTTGGCACGGAGAGAATATGCTGAAAATAAGAAATACGAAAATGTTTAAAAAATTTCATTATTTTAAAGAATACTTATATAGAATTATTTGTTATTTTGTTATATCTGTAAAATTAAGATCACGTCTTATAATTTTATATGGTTGCCAGTAGGCAAAAATGTGTATATTCAAACTAAAAGTAACGGTTTTTTCCAATGCTATGCTTAAAATATAAAAACAACTTTTTTTTAAATGCTTATTCTTTATAGATTTATTCGCTACTTCTTGTTTTTGCAGAAACATTAACCACTCAGCTTAAACGAGTTTTGCATGTAAGTTCTTGAAATGGCTTATAATTTTGATAGGCACCTTATATATCGATGGTTCATAGAGTTGGGTCGTTCAGGACATGCATAGTTCATAGAACTATGTTCACTCCCGGACATAGTTCCAATCGTTCCTTCTGTACGATTTGAGCATGTCCAAACAGTTCCGACTGAAATGAAATTTTTTTTTCTTATGAGCAACAAAAGCTGACATCTCTTTCGCACTTACCGCACACACTTTACTGCTTAGGCGAATTGTTTGAGCGACGACAAGTTGAACCATTGGTTCAACTCACAAAGGTGACTAATGAAAAATTTAATATATATAGCAACGCTTATTTTGTTTTTGGATTTCTAACATTTAGGTACAAAACAATTATTTTAGCATTGTACTGATCATCTTGTACTAATATAATTTTACTCAATATAGATAATAACTTGGCGAGTTGGAAAATACAGTTAATCCATTTTCGTCAAAAGAGCACTTATCACTTTAGTGCGCTTAAAGATCAATATATATTGATCCCAGAACCAAAAGCTATCTGCGCCATTGATGTGGAGCAACTCCATCTGTTATGAACTCATTTCATTGTTCACATAAAGCAATTGTAGAAGGGTTCCAACAATATGGTTTAGCAACCCTGCATGCATGGATTAAAATGATCGAATGTTTTATTCATATTACATACCAAATGCTTCTTAAGGTATCATTACAGTTTCGGATAGGAAAAAAGTTAGCAATTTTTTAAAGATTAATATTAATATACATTTTTTTTTAAATTTATACATCCTTGAAGATTGAAAAAAAGAAACATTTTTTTACTTGATGACGTCAAAGTGAAGTGCTCAAAAATCCGGTGGTGGACAGTTAATCTCAGGATTGGCTGGGCCGATTAAGAAAAACCTTGTTTTATTTTCTTTATTAACATATTCTCTAAGGTAATCTACCAAAAAATCTTAAAATAAATTTTTAAAAAAATGGATTACCAAAGGTAAAAGGTCCAAAAATGTGGTCGTTTTTTTAAATAATTCCCACTTCTTTCTTCAATTTTTCAAATATTATGGTAGATTGCCAGGCGGAAGGCATGACTCTAAGACTCTTTTTTTTTATTTTGATTCAGACGTCCTATTCCAGAGATTAACTGTCCGCCATATGGACACCGGATTTTTGAGCACTTAACTTTGGCGCGGCGCGAAACATGGTAGTTAGTAGCACCAGATTTAAGCACCTCGACATCCACAAGGCCACCTGGCTGTCCCCGGATCAAAAAACGCGAAACCAAATTGATCATGTTGTAATCGACGGAAGGCATGCCTCTAGTGTTCTAGATGTGCGTACATTTCGGGGGGTCAACATTGACACCGACCATTATCTTGTTGCAGCCAAGATCCGCATGCAATTATGCAATGCGAAGAACATACGCACAGGAATGCAACGAAAGCTAGATGTCGCTAAGCTGCAATTACAACGGACTGCCGAACCCTACTCCGCTCAACTCTCGGTTAAGCTCAACCAACCAACCTCTGGACCCGACGACGCCGGCGGACTTTGGGCGCATATATACCACTCCATGCGCGCTGCCGCTGAAGAAGTCATTGGTTTCCAGCGCCCGCAACCTCGGAACCAATGGTATGATCAGGAGTGTCGCATTGCGACTGCAGTAAAAAACGCCACATATAGAAAAACGCTGCAGTCAGCTGCAACGCGAGCCGTGCTAGAAAACTACCGCGAAAAGAGGAAGGAAGAGAGGAGCCTTTTCAGACGCAAGAAAAGAGAGCAGGAAAAGCGTGAGCGTGAGGAACTAGAGGTATACCAGGGCAAGAAGGATGCACGAAAATTCTATCAACAGGTTAAGCGTCTAACCCAAGGTTTCAAGCCCGGAGCATCCGCTTGTAGAGTCGAAAATGGAGATCTGAATACGGATACGCAGTGTGTGCTGAGATTGTGGAGACGGCACTTCTCCAATTTACTTACTGGTGACGATTCCACCAATGCCGCCCATGGAGAGCGCAGTTCAGAGCTACCAATCAACAATGACGGAGTGGAAGTACCACCACCTAGCCATGAAGAGGTTCGAGTTGCTATCCAACGACTCAAAAACAATAAAGCAGCGGGTGCTGACGGCCTGTCAGCTGAATTGTTTAAAACCGGCGGCGACGAATTGATAAGGCGCATGCATCAGCTCATCAGCAAAATATGGCTAGAAGAAAGCATGCCCGACGATTGGAACCTCAGCGTACTGTGCCCTATACTTAAGAAAGGAGACCCAACAATCTGCGCAAGTTATAGAGGTATCAGTCTTATTTCCATCGCATATAAGGTTCTCTCAAGCGTACTGTGTGAATGATTAAAGCCGATTACAAAAACACTGATTGGACCTTATCAGTGTGGCTTTCGACCTGGTAAGTCCACCATAGACCAGATTTTCACGCTACGACAAATCCTGGAGAAAACCCACGAAAATCAAATTGACACACACCATCTCTTTGTCGATTTTAAAGCTGCGTTCGATAGCCCGAGAAGGGATTGCCTATACGCAACAATGTCTGAGTTCGATATACCTGCAAAGTTGATTAGACTTTGCAGAATGACGTTGAGCAACACACGCAGCTCCGTCAAGGTAGGAAATGACCTCTCCGAAACCTTCAATACCGAAAGAGGTTTCAGGCAAGGCGATCCACTGTCTTGCGATCTCTTTAACATCATCATGGAGGGGATCGTACGAAAGGCCGGTGTGCATCGTAATGGCACCATTTTCTACAAAGGCGTCCAGCTCCTTGCGTACGCTGATGATATTGATATTGTCGGCAGAACCAAGAGAGATGTTACTGCTGCTTTCGCCGCTATCGAAAAGGAATCAGCCAAAGTGGGTGTAACGATAAATGAGGGCAAAACAAAGTATATGCTGTTTACAAACAAGGGAGCTCGGCGTTTAGACTCCCACGTTTCATCCGGCAGCTATAACTTTGAAGTAGTCAAGGAGTTCGTTTACCTTGGCACCGCCATTAATACTAAAAACGAAATCAGCCTGGAGATAAAGCGAAGAACAATAATTGCTAATAGGTGCTACTACGGGCTCAGTAAGCAACTAAGTTCCAGAGCCCTCTCTCGATCGACAAAACTAACACTCTACAAGACGCTCGTTCTACCTGTGCTGCTTTATGGCGCTGAGGCATGGGTAGTTTCGCAAACTGACGCAGCCGCTCTGGGGGTGTTCGAGAGAAAAGTTCTTCGCAAAATCTTCGGTCCTGTTCGAGTCGGCGATGACTATCGCATCCGAATGAACCACGAGCTGTATGAGCTCTACGATGACATTGACGTAGTTCGGCGTATAACTGTGCAGCGACTACGCTGGCTGGGTCATGTCCATCGTATGGACGACGAAGCTCCAGCGAAAAAGGTGCTCGAGACGAGGGTCGCTGGTCAACGAAGAAGAGGGAGACCATGCCTCCGATGGATGGACCAGGCTGACGAAACCCTAACCGCACTTGGTGTATCCGATTGGAGAAGGCGCGCGCAAAGCAGAGGCGCCTGGCGAGAGCTGAGGAGGTCGGTTGAAACCCGGACACGGGTTTTTACGACCCCCTAAGTAGGTAAGTAAGTAACTTTGACGCCATCTATGACTCATACAAATTATGGAAATTATTCTTTTTATTTTTTTTTTCAGTCTTCAAAGAAGTGCAAATTTTAAAAAATACAATTGATGTTAATATCTAATAAAGGGCCCAAGTTATTAACCTTAGAAATTTGCTTACTTTTCCCCTATCCGAAACTGTAATGATACCTTAAATGTTGGAAAGTACGCGGCGATGGAAATAAAAATTTTTGTCTCAGAATAAGGGTAAAATTCAGAAAGATTTTATAGAAAAACTGGTCTTTATTATTGATAGAGTTAAAACTGGTTAAGGGACTTCAAATGATGGCAACACAGCCCGCAAATTTTTTCAAGTATTGAAGCGGTAGGTAATATTACAAATATTGATACCAATTTAGTTACAAATTATAGTTTGATACTGGGAATATTATCCAGTGGGAAAAAAAAATTAATATTACAAATTTTAGATCACTTTTAAATGAAACTTATAAAATATACATGGGGCGGCCCGTGGTGTAGTGGATAGAGTGTGTGGCTCCTACGCCAGAGAACCCAGGTTCGATTCCTCCATCTGACACGGAAAGTTTTTTTTCAATTTAATTAATTTTTCTGTCCAGCCGTCACCTCTCTGCAGACAATAGCAAGCCTCAGAAACTGCAATTAAAAGCTTCTTGAAAAAATAAGCCGTTCGGAGTCGGCATAAAGCTGGTAGGTCCAGTTCTCGATCATTTGTGTTCAAACATTTCACAACACACACAACACATTTGATCATCAGAAGCTCGGTCAAAGTCCTTTCAAGGGTTGAAATGGCCTTTTTCGTTTTATTTTCGTTTTTTTTATAAAATATACATTGATTATTATTCTTGGTAGTATATGCCAATAACAGTCCACAAAATATTCATCCATGGCTGCTGTGAAATAATACAGCATTTGAATTTACTCACCGGACTTTTATCTGAAGACGTATTAGAATGTAGTCATAAGATATCCAGAAAGTATTGGCTGGAACACACAAGAAAAAATTCGAATCGCGATTTTATTGTTTCACTTTTAATTAATTTTGACCCTTTCATTTCTTCGAATAGAAATATTTTCAAAAAGAAAGAAAACAGTGGTATGAATGTTTTGTTGCCATACATTGAGGAAGTTATTGAGGACTAAGAGACTGAAAGCTTTCTGGCCGGAATTCATTTAGAATATTAAGTGTCCAGTGATTTTTAATTGAAATATTTTTAAATATGAATTACATATCTACCGTTTCACATTTATCTCCTCTCTGCAGACAATAGCCGTTCTGAGTCGGCATAAAACTTGTAGGTCCAGTTTTCGATCATTTGTGTTCAAATATTTCACAACACCCACAACACATTTGATCATAAGACGCTCGGTCAAAGTCCTTTCAAAGGACGAAATGGCCATTTCTTTTTTTTTTATGTGTTCAGATTTGTTAAATCAATTTTTTGTTTACTTTAAAATTATTTGCGTTCATATCGCGGATGTTTATCCAGTAGAACTAAAATACATTTTGGTACATTTTGTTTGGTTGTTCTACTTACAACAATCTACATTACAACTTCTACATTAGTTTTGAAAAATGAAGGCGTAAACTTAAAAGGCATAAATGGATATTAAAACTCTTTAAATAAAAAACTCTATATATTTATATTTATTTAGTTAAAAAACTCTTATTTTTCTTAAGCGACTGCTTTTTTCTTGAGCGACACATTTTTTTGGATTATAATTATACAACAAAACCTTGATGAATAGTTGGAGAGCATTTTGTGAAATTTTGTATGAAAAATATTTATGAATATTGCAGCAATCAGGCATTTCATAACTTATTTAAAATAAGCGATAAACACGATTAATTGCGATTTGAAAGATTGGAATCTTCCTGCTCTAGTTTTGAGCCAACAACAGGAAATTTAAAAAAAAAATTCTAATGCATGGAATTGATAAATATTCGAACGATAGTCTATGTTATAATAGAAACTTTCTTCATGAACTGATCCCACTCTTCAGCTGTTGAACGTCCTTTAAAATAAAAGATTTCTAAAAATTTTTTATCGCAATTAGCATACGCAGAATCAATATTCAGGGTGTCCCGCAATTGAGTGCAACTATTTACGGAGCTGAAAGGTTATGTCGAGCTGAGCAAGAAATCGTATAGGGGGGTATATTTTCACATTCTTATGAGCTACAAGGTTAATTAATATTTTACGACTTTGGTTTACGTTATTGTTTCTAGCAGAAAAACTAACTCACATAAAATTTTGATAGCTCATTATAAAGACAATAAAATCACCTTTCTAGCGGTATATCAACAAGCCCCGCCAACTTAACCGTTATCGAGCTGTGCTCGTGTGAAGATGAAATTAATCGATTGAAACTACCAAATTTTGAATGAAACTTTCACAGAATTTCGCGTAATAAATGAATTTTCTTTTTAGATCAATTTTTTAATTTATTCAATTTTCTTTTCAATGACACCTAAAACATAAACATATCTTAAAAAATAAAAAAGTTGGCTGCACTAAAAAAATTATACTACTTATTAGAAAACAACGATATTATCTACTGCATAACTAATTGTAATGTCATTATTTATCATTATTTTCTAATAAATATAATTTTTTAATACAGCAAATTTTTTATTTTTAAAGATATGTTTATGTTTTTGGTGTCATTGAAAAGAAAAGTGAATAAATTACAGAACTGATCTAAAAAAAAAAAATTTCATTTATTAAACAAAATTCTGAGAAATTTGCACTCAAAGCTGAAATTCGGTAGTTTCAACGGATTGATTTCATCTTCACACGATAACAGCTCGGTAACAGTTAAATTGGTGGGGTTTGTTGATACACCGTTGAAAAGGTGATTTTATTGCTTTTGAAATGAGCTATTAAAATAACATTTATGTATGTTAGTTTTTCTGCTAGAAACAATAACGTGAATCAAAATCGTGAATTAATTAACGCTGTAGCTCCTAAAAATGTGAAAATAGACCCCCCCTTCCCATACGATTTTTTGCTCAACTTGACATAACCTTTTAACTCCGTAAATTGTTGCACTCAATTGCGGGACACCCTGTATGTAACGTCGAAAATCTTTTATACAAAATTAAATTCCAATATAACACCTTCTTATTCCGAAATGTCCTAAATATTACGGTGTTCAGAAAAATATTTTTATTTTTGTTTTCAATTTTGAAGTCGATTTCAATAGATTTATTATCGCTGATTCCGAATATATTCGATGTTGGAATATATAGTGTTGAATGAAAAAATACGCATTTTTAAGGCCTATCTGCGCAATTATTACAAAAGTTGTATGTTATGTGGTTTTATAACTGTAATAATTTTTCAATTATAATTAAGGAATAATTAATAAGGTCTATGTTGCTTTCTGAAGAAAACAGCCAACAAGAACAAAAATACCCTTATATAGAGTAGTAATCACAATCGAAAAATATAACTCAGCTCGAAAGTATAACTCTTAATTAATAATTGAAAAATTATTAGAGTTATAAAACCACATAACATAAAATTTATGAAAAGAGTTCGTAATTAATTTGCAAAAATTAATTATTACAAAATAATAAATTATGGTACAAATTCTCATATAAGTTTTTTTAGATAGAGTGAAACGATAATTTACGATTTAATTTTTTTCGAAAAGCTTGCAAATGCTGGAGCAACTTAACTCAAACTTAACATCGAATAAAGAAAAAAAACAATCTTTTGCCTTATTTGGAATCTGTTTCAACACTATTATGTTTAAGTTCATTTTGAATAGGAAGATGTTGTTATATCATATCACCATGCATGGCTACTGTAATGTAAATAATTTTTAGAAATTTAGACCCTCTGGCCCATATTCAGAACACCATATTTATGCTATTTTAAAAAATATTCAAGGACAGCAAGATGACATCGAATCGGTACAAATTTTATATAATCAATATTCAGCTAAGTACTTCAGCTAAACACTATTGCAATATAACTGTCTTTTATAATTTACGTCATTTTAGAGCAGAAAAGTGTCATCACAGCATTGCGAAATTTTTTCTTGCCCCATTTCATCTTTGCACTAATTGAACCAACCCTTAAGAATTTTCATACATTTAGTTTTTTAAAAATGTCCTGTTTTTGTCCTACTGAAAGAAAAGTTTGTAGTTTGCATGAATGTTATTATAATACGCGTCGAATGAGCCTTGAGCCAAATCGATACTATGCAGTTTTAAAATTCACTCCGGCGAATTAAAGTATATAGTTAATAGTGATATATAAAGTATTGTAGTAATAAATAATGTTCTTTACTATCCACATATTCGAGGGCTTTAACACATTTTAAAGTGCACCAAATTTTATGGTATTTTTCTTTTGGTATTCACTCTATTCTTGAATTGCTTCTGTTCCTGAGGGGAACTCTTTAAGAGCTAACCCTTTGTTGGGTGTTTGTTACGTATTGCTGTGGCTACGCTACATTGTACACTTAAAAAAAAAAATCATCTTGACTTAGTTTAGAAATCACATTATATGAGCATTAAAATTATGGTCAATAGGGTTGATGAAGTTAAGTCGAAAAATAAGTTCTGAAATAAAACTTTGACGTACACTTGTTCTTGCAAATGAAACGAGTTAAATCATTCTCCGCATTCTTAACACGTTTAAATGCTGATTTATGTAATTGCTAACGTCAGAATAGCTCTTTTTGCATATTGAACACTGCCAAACCCTTAGGTAGACCTTTCTTTAGAAAAACTTTTTTAATTTCACATTTTCAATGCTAAAAAGTAAATTATTTGTAAACTCTATAGAATTTTTTAGAACACAAAAAAAAATTTTTAAAAATATTATCACAAATATATCAGCGTAAATAAACCAAATATGCATAACTTGAGTTCATGTTACAATGATTGCGCAAAAATTAACAGACCTATTCTGACTGTCAATTTACAATAAATAATTTGCCAAAACTTTGTCAACATGGCATGTAAAACCTATTCATGTAAACACTTGACAAATTAAAAGTTTTATTTATTCACCACAAGAAGGTGAAAAGCACGTTGTCAGAAAGCAGTCGTTAAGTGTTGCACTATTTTAAACAAAAAATTACCTCAATTTTTTAGGTTAATTTTTAATAATAATAATATGAGTTTAGAGTTGAGCACTTGTTATATTTGGTATTTGTATATTGAAGCATTTACAGCAATAGTAAATAAAATGTCTTTTTATTTTTTTTTTAAAGTTATATTGGTTCAAAGTTATATCTAAAAAGTAAAATAAAATAATATATGAGCTTTTCCAAGCTGGCGTTATGTTCGTTTTGTACGAAAAAATACTAAAGAAATGAAAGAAAAGTCAAATTCTTAAAAAGGTTCATTTATATTTGTGTAGTAATTAAGAAGCACTATATTAAGTAAAAGAATAACAACAATCGACCCTAAGGATTTAAAGATATAAGCAAAACTATGCTCTGGCGTGACGTTATAAAAAGCAGAAGAAGTTTTCGACTTGGATTAAAACATTTGCAAAACTCTGCGAATTGGGCTAGGCTTTTTGTATAAAACCTTTTTTAGAAGAATTGAAATAATATTAGTTTATTTTCCAAGTTATCAAATTTAAAAATCTTTTCCCGTTTTTTTTTTTTTTTGTTATAAAGCTAAGTCATCTGACGTAACGTTACGTTACTTTAATTTCCATTGTAATTCAATGGGGTAATTAAGTATTTAGATAATTAAGTAATTATGTTCTTTAGCAATTAAAAAACAAATTTAATATATTCGGCCTCTCCTTGCCTCAACCATTTTTTATTATTTTAAGCCAATTCCTTCCATTTTTACTAAAATAAAAACTTTACGAAACATTTACAAATACATCCGGCAACTATATTGGAAAATAACAAGTATATCCAAAACTTTTAATAGACCCTTAGTTTAACACCAGGCTTATTGCACAATGCCCGTTTCAGTTTCCCAGTAGCAGGACATCACCAAATGTTAACTCCATTCTGAGTTTCAATGTTCTGTGACTTTTACTTCCAAAGCTATTCGTTATCAAAAATTTGGCTTGCATGGGCGGAGCCACACCCCCTTGTCCAACGCCCGTTCCAGTTTTCTATTAGAAGATTTAGATTTGGAAAGTGCATTATCGGGACCATTAAAGAAAATTCCGGGATTTTACGAATTATACTGGGATATCTTTTGAGCAAAAAAAAAAAAAAACACTTTAAAACTAAAGACATGTTTGATTTACAGTTAATATTTATTAAATGAATATAATTATGTATTTACATGAAAAGCTTACCTCACTTGTTTACATTTGGTATTAAATTTAGATTGCTTTCAACCCATGTCAAAACACCTTAAAAACTATAACATTACTTTTAAATGATCAATTAGCCTCTGACAATTTTTAACGGGTACTTTTTCGGTTGGATGTTAGTTTAAGGAATGCATTTAAAATGTTTTTTTAATTTGAGCTATTAAATGTACAAAAATTGTCGAAACCGGCCCGCTTCTGCTCGAAAATCCATTTTATTTTGGGATTTTTTATATATTTCTTAAATTTGAAATTATGCATTTGAGATTTGCGGAAAAAACACAAACCATCTATTTCGATGTTAAATTTGATGAAAAATCTGACTCTGGACTTGGAATTATCGATTAATTTAGTCCGGTGCCACCGGGCTCACTTCAAAATTAAGATTTTTCGATTATATTCATACTATTTTTTTCATGCATACCCATTAGGTTGATCCTGATAAATCTTCAAAAACTTTTTATGCAATACGAAAGGCCATTTTTAACCGACTTCAAAAAGGAGGACGTTCTCAAGTTCGTCGGTTTCTCTGTTTTTTTATTTATTTTTTTTAAATGTATGTACATCGATAACTCCTAAACCATATGCCTGATTGCCATAATATTTGGGGAACAGATAGATATCATAAGCACGGAGGTGCCTGTAAAAAAGTGGGCGGTATTTGAGAACTGGGCGTGGCAATACTAGATCTCGCAATACTAGATACTAATGTATCTCGAAAACTATTGACACTAGGGTACTGCAATTATGTGTAAGGGTAGGCAAAATTATTACAAATTATGGTCAATAAAGTGGGCGTTACTCGACAAATGGGCGTGGCAATATTAGATAAACAGTGTCTCTTGAATAATTTTGAGATTAGAGTACTATAATTTAATATAAGGGTAGGCATTATTATTACAAATGATGCTCAATAAAGTGGGCGTTATTCCACAAATGGGCGTGGCAATATTAGAAAAACATTGTATCTCGAATAAAATTGGCACTAGTGTACTGGAATTTCATGAACGGGTAGACATAGTTAATAAAAATTACGGTCAAGAAAATGGGCGTTATTTGACAAATAGGCGTGGCAATATTAGAAAAAGAGTGTATCTCGAATAATATTGATACTATTGCAATGCAATTCGGTGTAAGGGTAGGCAGTATTAGAAAAAATTACGGACAATAAAGTGGGACTACTGGGCGTGGAAATATAAGAAAAACAGTGTATCTCGAATAATATTGACACTAGAGCACTGAAATTTATTTAAGTACAGGGGTATGCAGAGTTATTAAAAATTACGGTCAATAAAGTAGGCGCAATTCGACAAATGGGCGTGGCAATACTAGATAAAGACTATCTCAGTTAATATTGACGCTGGGGTAGTACTGAAATGAAGTAAAGGGGTAGGCACAATTATTACAAATAACGCTCAAGAAAGTGGGCGCTTATTTAACAATAGGGCGTGGCAATATTAGAAAAACACTATTCGTGTTGACAAAAAACACGTGACATCTGATTTAAATTTAAGGGACAGATATTTGAAATAACCAACAAACTTTCAGAATGCAATAGAACAATTTTTTTAAGAAAAATTGTATTTATGTAGTTTAAACACTTTTTTAGAAAATTCATCATATTCTCTAAAAAGGAAGATATAAAAACTTTTTTAAAAAAAAATAAACCGACTACAAAATCACTACAAAGTAAAAAATAATTTTAAGGTTTTCCTTTTAATTTCTTGGTCATATTTGACAATTTATTTAAGCATATTATTACATTGGAAATCTTATTATTTGAATTGTTTTCTAATTCGTTTTACTATCATAAAAATATTAATTTCCTTATAAATACAAAAGCTTTGTAGTTGGCGCTTCTGATTAAAAGTCTGATTATATAAGCGCCGAACTTAAAGGCTTTATATTCATAAAGAAATTAATATTTTTATGATAATAAAACAAATTAGAAAAAAATTCAAATAATAAGATTTCCAATGTAATAATATGCTTAAATAAATTGTCAAATATGACCAAAAAATTAAAAGGAAAACTTTAAAATTATTTTTTACTTTGTAGTGATTTTGTAGGTTTTTTTTTTAAAAAAGTTTTGTGCACACATTAACTAAGATAAAAAGTTTTTGAAAAATCATAACGAATGGCAAGGGTACCCGGACACAGGGATATCGAGTAAAATAACTTGGCAGACATATTGGCAACGAAGGGTACGACCTCAAACACCCTATTAGATGAGGACTTTATTGGTATACCCATATCCTCCTATAAACTCCAGTGCAGGAACAAATCCTTAAGTCTTGCACAAGAACAGTGGAAACACCTTGATACATGTAAGACTGCTAAGTTAACGTGGCCTTCCTACGACTTAAAACGCACCAGCTCACTGCGTGGATTAAGCAGGGTAAGCCTGTCAAAAATAGTAGGAATCCTTACGGGTCACTGCCTAATCGGAACGCATGTTCTTCGGTTAGGACTTATAGCAAATGATTTTTGTAGAAGCTGCAAATGTGAAATGTGAGGAAGGAAATGCCGGCCCTTGCTAAAAGGAGGATGTTAACTCTGGGTCATTTCCCTTTCTAAATGGACTTTCTAAAGTCTCATGCCTGGAAATCAGGCAAATCCTAAAATTCATTATGCGTACGAACTGATTTGAGGAGGGACATCTCTTGGGTTCAAAAGAGATTATGTGGTATCACAACGGGCCTGCACTGGCCTAGGTGTCGAGTCGTTTTTTGACTCAGCCATTTTACCCTAGCCTAACCTTACTTTTTATGTATAATAAGCCGTATAAATTTAAAAAAAAATAATAACTTCTTGTGTCTAAAAAAGTTTTTTGGAAAAGCTGTTTTTTTTTTTTTGTTGTTACACGTATATTATCACTTAAATCTTTCCTTTTTTACATGCTAATATAATGTATGAACTTCACGAATTTTTACTTAGTTTTTATTTTTTTTTAGTGCGGTTTTCTTTTCAAGAGTTTTTTCCGAAATCGGCTTTTTGACGCAAGTGACCATTTTTCTCAGAAACTTTAAATCTGATCTTGATGAGGTTTTGTGAATTCGTTGTATTTTTGGGTGTACAGGCACGAATCTCTAGAACTCAAAAGGAGGAAGAGGGCAAAAAACTAAGGAAATAAGTTATTATTCCAGGTGCTTTTTTGCAAACTCGGTTCATTTTAGAAATGTTCAATATTTATATTTTTTATTAAGGTTGAGTGCCTGTTAAGCCCAAAAATATGGATGTATAATTGTATACAAAAAACCAACTTCGGGGAAAACCCGTTGAAAAAATCATAGAAAATAAATTAAAAGAAAAATTTAAGCAGTTGAGATTTCCTTGGAGACTTGAATAAGACCATAAAACCGTTTTTAATGGGCATAAAGTATGCATTTTGAATCAAATAAGAACTGAATATTTGGCGGAGACCAATACTAATTTACCGTAAGTAATGTATTTTAAATTTAAACTACACAAATAAGCTTACACTTTATTGTCACATGTATTTCGCGTTTGATTTTTGGCATTTTTTAATGAACAATACTTTGAACAATACTGCCTCAATCAAATCAAAAGTCATTCGGTTGCTATTTTTTTTTAACGGAAATTAATTAGAAGAACAAAATTTTTTTTCGCAATATGCATTGCTAACAGGAAGTAAAATATAAATGACATTAGTTTTTTATTTCAAATAATTCCAGTGTTGAGTTCCTAAAAAAATGCGTCCAAATTTTTTTATTTGTAACATTTTTTACGCGGTTTTAATTGCATTTTTCGGTTTTTGATGAATTCCGGGCCTGTAGGACAAATACCGGGACACGGGACACGGGACACCATTTCGAAAACCTGGAAAATACAAGCCAAACCGGCAATCCTATAACCAAATGGTTGCTCCATTCTGAGTTTCAATGCTCTGTGAATTTTACTTCCAAAGATATTCGATATCAAAAATTTGGCTTTTATGAGTGGAGCCACGCTCGTTTTGTAATGTCCATGCCAGTTTTCCATTAGAAAGATATGGCCAATTAGTAACCCCGTACTGAGTTTCATTGTTATGAGACATTTAGTTCCAAAGCTATACGATATCAAAAATTTTAATAGTACGGATGTTGCCACGCCCCCTTGTCCAACTGAATAGTATATCCAATTGAATGGCATAACTAAATAGTAAGTTTGATCCGATTTTCATTGGTGTACGGCGGCTTATAGTTCGAAAGTAATACCAAAAATTTGGGATGTGGAGAAAGTGCCGCGCCCTACGTTCAATGCTAAAGAAAGGAGGGTAAAAAGTACTTTACTTACCAAATATAAAAAAAAAAATAAAATTCACTAAAATAGGTCGAGCCGTTTCGGAGGAGTGCGACCAAAAACACTGTGACACAAGATTTTTATATATTAGGTTGCAATATATTTAAAGAAACAAAAATATATTCTCCGTACCTTAAGCTGAAAATTTCATTTTGCCCTTGAATTATCCCCCGCAACATATTTGATCCCGCAATTATTTCAAGAAAATTGACGAGCTATATAGAAAGCATGTTCTTATTGTTTTTTTGTTTTATTATTATATATTAAAAGAGGCCTAGGAGCTCGAGGAAACGATGATGATGATGATTATATATTACGTATACTCATGGCAGAATTATAAGGTAGGGCCGAGTCCAAAAAGTATATATATAGCAGAGAATTTTTTTCGCTCTTGAGTTTTAACTCAGTCAAATCGTGGTTAACAAATAAAGGGACACCGAAAAATGTTCGAAAACAGCGCAGTCGGTATTTGTGCGTCGAAAGATTTTATCTTCGAAAACAGCGCTCTCGGTATCAGGGATGATATTGGCTTTACTGTAAAAGGGCAAAAATTCATTTAAAAATAGGGCCAATTTGACATTAATAGGGCTTTAAGATTTAAAAATTGTAACTCAATATCAGAGGCCGTACCAATTATGCATTTTATAATAAAAAGCAAAAAATAATAATTATATTTTGACTTTTAAAATTTTGAGCAAAAAGTAATAATTTTTTCTAGTTTTTATTTGTTAGGGCAAAAATAAAAAGCAAAATCTAACCGATAATTTTTTGAGCACTAAATAACTGGTAAGTTTTAATTTTTATTTTTTAAGACAAAAATGAAAAGCAAAATGTGGATCTAAGGTTACGGTTGAACCAAAATTTTACTAATTTTAAGGCAGGAAATGCACACTTCACGCATGATAACGATGATGATGATGACTCATTTAGAACTGTAATTTAAATGAATGATGAAATGAAATCACTTCCATCTTAAATCAAAAATTTTGGGTGAAAGTGATATAGTTTCAGGTTATTCTTTCAAAATATTTTATTTCACGCTTTGTTTGTAAAAGTTATAAAGACGCCAAAATTAATCTATAGATAAAGTGCTTCTAAAAGAAAATTTTTAACAAAAACATTTTTTTGATAAGTCAATCCTAAATTGGATAAATAAAAATAAAAATTGTAAAGCTTTTCCACAAAATCCACACACCAGATATTTCCATCTTGAAATAGTCGTAGAATATCAGAAATGAATAAGCAATTTAATGAAGACTCTCCGTCAAGTCTTGCAAGAAGTCTAATTAATGAAGCGGGACTTGGGTTCACTCTTTTCATCTAAACTCAACTTGGGAAATAAACTAAGCTTGTTGAAATTACTAAAAAGTATGCTCTTAATGGGACAATGACTGTATTTAACAAAACTTGTTTTACTGAGAACAATTTTAAAGGCGTAGGTTATCTCGCCTTTACATAAAATACAAACAATAAAAAATAACATAAGAAATGAAATGAAAAATCACCCAACATTTTTCATACGAAATTGGGGTGAATGAAATAAAAAATGAATGGGAAATTCAAAGGAAAAATCACCGAAAAAATTGGACAAATTTGCACATTTTTTAACGAAATTTCGCTTTTTGCTGAGGGTTTTTTTTATACAAAAATCACCTACTTTTTTGGATGCAGTTTCGCTTTCTGCTTTTAACTGATAGTTCACATTGACTACTAGTGAAATGGTAATTATAACTCTTTTTTATTTTTATCACTTGATCCTTATGTTTTTTAAAAATATTAAATAATTTACTTAAATCGGTCGAGGGCTATCTGTCACCTCTCTTCCCCCCCCGCGGTTGTCTTACCTTTACATGATCACAAAAAGATAACTTTTTTTCTTTCTCCAGATATTTCTATTTACGAAATAAATCAAAGATAGCTTACAATTGGCTTCCAGAAATTACGAACGAAAAAAATTACAAAAAACCCGAAATTTTCCACACAAAATCGGGCTTAATTCGTCGAAAAACAATTACCGAAATTTCAACCGATTATGTAATTTTTCTGGTGTTTGTACCAATAAAATTAGGATCTTTTTTGCAAATACTTGAAAAGGAAGAAAGGCCCGAAAAATAAGCTTGTAATTGAGGGCCGAAAAAAATTCGGGCATTTTCGCCAAATTAAAAATAAAAAAACGCCCGAATTTTTGTTTACCGAAAAGTTAAGAAATTTCAAAATTATTACGATAAAATGGTTCGCCCTTTTACGGAAGGTAAAAGAATATTGTTCCGTAAAAGAGCAAATCATTTTATCATAAAAAAACACCATCTGAACCTTATATAGCCTTATAAAGCGAGCAAGAACCCGTACATAATGTCAATGAACCCCTTGTTCATGAATTACATCAAAAAACAAATAAAATTAATGAAATCTTTGCAGATATTTTTACAGGGGAACATTAATTTACTACTCAAATCTGTTCTTTTATACTTTGATAATCTTATTTGGAAATAAAGACCGAAAAACTGCTGAAAACTTCGGTCGTAATTTCCATTTTCTTTCGAGTCTTATTTCCAAACCATTCGAGCATTATTTCTTTCTTTCGGGATCAATTGCCATTTCAAATTCGGGCGTTTTTCCCGAAATTTAATGCTTCCAAAATTTCGGGCTTTTTTGCCATTTTTTTCGGGCGTAAATTCTAGAAGCCTTATAATACTTGTTCGTCGTCGTCTATACAAGCAACAATATTTTCAATTTAGAAGCAAAACCCTTTGTGACGGCGGATATTGGATGTGTCATTTTATTTTTGTCAAGCACTACAACGCCGCTGAATTGCGTTTTAGAACATTTTTCCAAAAAAATTTTTAACATTTTTTCGTTTTTATAGTTTAAAAATTTTTTATTCTTTTCGTTTGGGGGATTTTTCATTTTATTTTTTCGGCGATTTTTCTTTGGCATATTGAAATCATATAGAATTTTCCAAAAGGGCCTAAAATGAATAAGAAGGGCCTCGGGGCTTTTGAAATGAAAAAGGGCCCAAAAAAGCCCTAAAAGCCCCCAAATATCATCCCTGCTCGGTATGTGCGCATGCGCCGCCATTATTGTTGTGCGCTCTCAGAATGTATGAAAGTGGTTTGACTGCTTTTTTCCTTTTATTGAAATAGATTCTGCACAATGTTTACATTTTTGGCTGGACGGACTTGCATGGATTTATTTCAATATGCCGATTGGATATTTGCAAGATTCTGGCATTTGTGTGAACTTATGAAATGATTTTTTTTCTATATTTTTATGTAAATTCCTTTTTTTTTAGGTCAAATAGGAAATTTTTCATTCATTTCAAGTCTAATTTAATCGAATTTAATTTGAATAAATTTTTCATTTAATCCAATTTTTATTTTCAAATAAATTGGATTAAATGGAGTTTAATGTTACATTTTTTAGCTTTAGATAAGTTCTTAATTATCTGAATTTAATCGAACTTATTGTAATTTTAAAAAAATTGCAACAAATAAACTTTTTTTACCACATTGCTTGCATGCATTTATTTCTATATGAATATATTGAGTATGAAAATGATTTCTTTCCCAATATTTCTATTTTTTTTAGGTCAAATAGGAATTTCTTTCATTTAATCCAATTTATATTTTCAAATAAATTGGATTAAATGAATTTTAATTTAACATTTTTTAGCTGCTTTTGCTTGCATAGATTTTATTTCAACTTGTCAATAAGATATTTGCAACTTTTAAATGTTTTCAATCCACTTACAGGTATTTTAGAAATTATTAAATGTCCTTTTTTTAATATTTGTAATTACCTCTAAGTTAAACCAGCAAATTTATAAAAAAAAAAGAAAAAAAATGCGCCGCCACCGGACTTCGAACCCGGCCACTTTTATTACAAGGCAAAAACGTTAGCCAGTCCGCCAAAATCTAATTTAAGAGTTGTTTTCTTAATAACAAATAACAGCAAGTTCGATGAAATGAAATCAATATTTTCTTTAACAAATTTATATACGCTGAAAAGAACGTGTTGTATGGAAAACATTTCCTTTTTTGTTCAACTTCCCAATTAGATATTTGCAACTTTCAAAGGTTTTCAATTAACTTGCAGGTATTTAATTGGCAAATTGAAGTATGGAATATTAAATGTTATTTTTTTAATGTTTCTTACCTATATGTTATTTATTTCAAGTCAAATAGAAAATGCTTCTATTTCTAATTAGAAAATTTATAAATTTATTTATTTATTTATTTACAAGTACTAAAATATTTTTCTACGATGATACAAACAAAAAAAGACAAATTCAAAGAATAAGTTTGTTTTTGTTTTTGTACGCATGCGTGTGTGTGGGTAGCTGAAATGGAAGAAAGAAATTTGCATGCATTTTTTTATATTCTGCTTGACCGCTTGTTGTTGCTTCAACTTGCAGGTATTTAATTGACAAATTGAAGTATGAAAAAATTAATGGAAAATGTTGCATTTAATTCAATTTATTATATAAGTTTTACTTCACTCAATGCAATTTACATATTATATTTTGAAATAAATTGGAATAAATGTGGAAAATATATTGTAAATATTTCAAACATGTTTTTAAAAAGTGGTGGAATAAATTTTCAACTTGCAAGGTATAACAATTTAACACGAGATTTTTAAAATAATCAAAACGTTTTCGAAACGAGATTTTTAAAATAGTCGCATCGTTTTAGAAACGGAATTGCGGAAAATTTTCGGATTAGCTCATTTTGATTTTTTTGGAATTCATTTCAAATGCATAACGGAACCGACTTTTTAATATGAAAAAATTTTTTTTAAGAAAAGTATTTTTTTATCAATCTTTTATTGTTAGTTCGTCACTTTAGCGAATATTTTTTCAAAACTTTTATGATAATTTTTTGTGATTGATAAAATTTATGCAAAAAAGAAAACTTTTACTTCCAACATATAACAAACGCACTTAAAACAACATTGTACACTTCTTTCTAATTTTCTAGTGAAATTAATTTTCAAACAGAACGAATTAAAATAAAAAGAAGGAGAAAAACATATATGTATATTTTAAATTTCATTTATTTATTATTATATTTATTATTTATTATAATCAAATATTGGCCAATAAATTATATTCAAAATATTTTAAACACTTTTCAAAAGCTTACTTTACAAAATATGTGTAACTATGTTTAAAATATATATACAATTTTATTTATGTAAAATTTAAAATGTTTCATTAAATCCAATGCATATTTATTCAAATAGTAAAGAATAAATGTGGATAATATATATTAATATTTCAAACATTTTTGAAAAACTATCTTCACAATATATATATGTGAAATATGTACAAACTTTAGCTAAAGCAAAATTAAATGGAATCTAAAGTTAACATAAAAAAGTGCACTGAAAAAACAATTTTTCATCGATGAAACGTACGTGCTACTTGTAAGTAAAGTTTAGAGTAAAATTTGGGTGCTATTTGACCCAAATGTCAAATTATTGCCTTATTATACAATATAATAACTTAAAACTAAAATGGAATCGTATTATATCATATAATAACTTCCCAAGTGAAGTGCGTGAAATTCTTATTATATAATATAATAACTTACATGCTAACGTGAACTCTTATTATGTCATATAATAACTTCGAAAGTGAAGTGCATTCTTATTATATCATATAATAATTTCGATAACGAATGAAAATCAAATACAATACATCAATATCAATACAATACAAACTAAATGAAAATCTTATTATATCATATAATAACTTGGGGTAATATGCGGCAAGCATTTCGACGGAAATTACTGTGAAAAAAATTAAAGCCAGAAGTAGATGATAGAAAATTTGGAAAAATAGAAGTAATTAATGTTTTGAAAATAATTTAAAACCAGAAATAGAAGATAGAAAATTTTGAAAATTATAAATAATTGTAACGAGCCCAAAGTTGAAAATGGTCATTGTAATGAGAAAGTTTGTGAGCAATGCCACAAGAAAGTTCTGAAAGTGCTTAAAGAGCCTATGACACGAGTTTTGAAGATGCATAAAGAGTTTGAGGAGCAAATTGTATGTGGGAAAAGGCGAAGAAGATGAAGAAGTCAAAAGGCCAGGAGAAATTTTAATTTGGAAAAAAAATTTTGACTTTTTAAAAGTGTTAAGAATACTTTACATATTCCATACAAACATTCAGTCATACGACCATTCATTAAAACATACATACAAACGGACGGACATTCGGACGGACGGTCGGACGGATATCGGAACCGTAGCGAATGTCAAACATATTATTGAGGGCTGAAACCCTATGACAATGATCCTAACACACTTCCCAAAACAAGACCTCTAATAAATAAAAAAAACCATGGACTCAATAGGGCTCCCGACCAATTTAAAAAATCCGAAAGGACGAAATTACTACTTTACCGCAATGTTATTTTCATTGAACACAAATGAAATTGAAAATGCAATATATATCTAACAGCCAAGCGAAAATAGGATAGACAGGCATACATAGAGACAGGCATTCACAAATTAAAACACACACACATTCACCCATTCATACTGAGAGATATTCGGACAGAAATAACAGCGCCGGTAAAAAAAGAATTTTGCAAAAAATATGTTTCAGAAGGTTGATTACGAACCGTTCTTTAGGTGATTGACTTGATGATATACTGTGGCATAAAAAAACTGTTAAGCTAAAAATCTAAAATCTAAACGAACAAATTTTGACAACAAATTTTAATTATTTATACTAAACTAAATCCAAACCAAATCTAAACCAAAAATTTTCTAACTTTGTTTCCTTCGTTAGTTTTGTTTATTTCTTTAAACACTCTTTTATTCTTAAGACGTTTAGCTTCGTCAATAACAGTTTACAATGACCATTTTCAACTTTGGGCTCGTTACAATTATTTATAATTTTCAAAATTTTCTATCTTCTATTTCTGGTTTTAAATTATTTTCAAAACATTAATTACTTCTATTTTTCCAAATTTTCTATCATCTACTTCTGGCTTTAATTTTTTTCACAGTAATTTCCGTCGAAATGCTTGCCGCATATTACCCTAAGTTATTATATGATATAATTAGATTTTCATTTAGTTTGTATTGTATTGATATTGATGTATTGTATTTGATTTTCATTCGTTATCGAAATTATTATATGATATAATAAGAATGCACTTCACTTTCGAAGTTATTATATGACATAATAAGAGTTCACGTTAGCATGTAAGTTATTATATTATATAATAAGAATTTCACGCACTTCACTTGGGAAGTTATCATATGATATAATAAGATTCCATTTTAGTTTTAAGTTATTATATTGTATAATAAGCCAATAATTTGACATTTGGGTCAAATAGCACCCAAATTTTACTCTATACTTTACTTACAAGTAGCACGTACGTTTCATCGATGAAAAATTGTTTTTTCAGTGCACTTTTTTATGTTATCTTTAGATTTCATTTAATTTTGCTTTAGCTAAAGTTTGTACATATTTCACATATATATTTTGTGAAGATAGTTTTTCAAAAATGTTTGAAATATTAATATATATTATCCACATTTATTCTTTACTATTTGAATAAATATGCATTGGATTTAATGAAACATTTTAAATTTTACATAAATAAAATTGTATATATATTTTAAACATAGTTACACATATTTTGTAAAGTAAGCTTTTGAAAAGTGTTTAAAATATTTTGAATATAATTTATTGGCCAATATTTGATTATAATAAATAATAAATATAATAATAAATAAATGAAATTTAAAATATACATATATGTTTTTCTCCTTCTTTTTATTTTAATTCGTTCTGTTTGTAAAATTAATTTCACTAGAAAATTAGAAAGAAGTGTACAATGTTGTTTTAAGTGCGTTTGTTATATGTTGGAAGTAAAAGTCTTCTTTTTTGCATAAATTTTATCAGTCACAAAAAATTATCATAAAAGTTTTGAAAAAATATTCGCTAAAGTGACGAACTAACAATAAAAGATTGATAAAAAAATACTTTTCTTAAAAAAAATTTTTTCATATTAAAAAGTCGGTTCCGTTATGCATTTGAAATGAATTCCAAAAAAATCAAAATGAGCTAATCCGAAAATTTTCCGCAATTCCGTTTCTAAAACGATGCGACTATTTTAAAAATCTCGTTTCGAAAACGTTTTGATTATTTTAAAAATCTCGTGTTAAATTGTTATACCTTGCAAGTTGAAAATTTATTCCACCACTTTTTAAAAACATGTTTGAAATATTTACAATATATTTTCCACATTTATTCCAATTTATTTCAAAATATAATATGTAAATTGCATTGAGTGAAGTAAAACATATAATATATAATAAATTGTATTAAATGCAACATTTTCCATTAATTTTTTCATACTTCAATTTGTAAATTAAATACCTGCAAGTTGAAGCAACAACAAGCGGACAAGCAGAATATAAAAAAATGCATGCAAATTTCTTTCTTCCATTTCAGCTACCCACACACACGCATGCGTACAAAAACAAAAACAAACTTATTCTTTGAATTTGTCTTTTTTTGGTTGTATCATCGTAGAAAAATATTTTAGTACTTGTAAATAAATAAATAAATAAATTTATAAATTTTCTAATTAGAAATAGAAGCATTTTCTATTTGACTTGAAATAAATAACATATAGGTAAGAAACATTAAAAAAATAACATTTAATATTCCATACTTCAATTTGCCAATTAAATACCTGCAAGTTAATTGAAAACCTTTGAAAGTTGCAAATATCTAATTGGGAAGTTGAACAAAAAAGGAAATGTTTTCCATACAACACGTTCTTTTCAGCGTATATAAATTTGTTAAAGAAAATATTGATTTCATTTCATCGAACTTGCTGTTATTTGTTATTAAGAAAACAACTCTTAAATTAGATTTTGGCGGACTGGCTAACGTTTTTGCCTTGTAATAAAAGTGGCCAAGTTCGAAGTCCGGTGGCGGCACATTTTTTTTTCTTTTTTTTTTTTTATAATTTTGCTGGTTTAACTTAGAGGTAATTACAAATATTAAAAAAAGGACATTTAATAATTTCTAAAATACCTGTAAGTGGATTGAAAACATTTAAAAGTTGCAAATATCTTATTGACAAGTTGAAATAAAATCTATGCAAGCAAAAGCAGCTAAAAAATGTTAAATTAAAATTCATTTAATCCAATTTATTTGAAAATATAAATTGGATTAAATGAAAGAAATTCCTATTTGACCTAAAAAAAATAGAAATATTGGGAAAGAAATCATTTTCATACTCAATATATTCATATAGAAATAAATGCATGCAAGCAATGTGGTAAAAAAAGTTTATTTGTTGCAATTTTTTTAAAATTACAATAAGTTCGATTAAATTCAGATAATTAAGAACTTATCTAAAGCTAAAAAATGTAACATTAAACTCCATTTAATCCAATTTATTTGAAAATAAAAATTGGATTAAATGAAAAATTTATTCAAATTAAATTCGATTAAATTAGACTTGAAATGAATGAAAAATTTCCTATTTGACCTAAAAAAAAGGAATTTACATAAAAATATAGAAAAAAAATCATTTCATAAGTTCACACAAATGCCAGAATCTTGCAAATATCCAATCGGCATATTGAAATAAATCCATGCAAGTCCGTCCAGCCAAAAATGTAAACATTGTGCAGAATCTATTTCAATAAAAGGAAAAAAGCAGTCAAACCACTTTCATAGATTCTGAGAGCGCACAACAATAATGGCGGCGCATGCGCACATACCGAGAGCGCTGTTTTCGAAGATAAAATCTTTCGACGCACAAATACCGACTGCGCTGTTTTCGAACATTTTTCGGTGTCCCTTTATTTGTTAACCACGATTTGACTGAGTTAAAACTCAAGAGCGAAAAAAATTCTCTGCTATATATATACTCATTGCTTTTCTGTTTTTTTATGTTTTCTGTGCTTGCTGAGCAGAAAAAGAGGAGAGTAGAAAACAACATGGAGTTTATTGAAATTCTTGCAGCACAAACACGTGAAAAGAAAACGATCAAGCAATTCGTGGCATCGGTGATGATTTCTCAAAAAACTTAACACTTTAACTAAAAATACCTATTATTAAAATTTTGAAATAAAAATACCCCTTTGCCGTGCTGTAGCACAAATATGAAATTTTTTTAAATTTATTTCATAAAAATCGCTCTAGTACTTTTGGAGTTTACCTGGAAACAAAAATTTGCGCATCAATCTTCAATCATCAATCTTCTTCTTCTTTATATATATATATTCCTGTAAAGATCCCCTTATTCCAGCAAATCTACAAACGCTACAGCAACACTTGATATATAATTGATATATAATTAGAAAGGTCTTGAGCTGTAGGTAAGCAGGAAATTATTAGATTTTTGATAAGTTGAGCGTGAATGAGAAAGTGCGATTTCCAAAGCGAAGTAGCGAAGTACACCCGATTTTTGGGGCGTCACTAGTTTTATATAATAGTAAATTAACTTATTAAAAATTAATATAAAGATATAGATAATTAATTTATATTGAATCATTTGATATGGCGAGCACCTATGAGCGAACAACTAAGCAGCAGCTGTATTTCTAAATTCGCACTATAATTTGCACTCTAAAATTTCTTTAAAAATTAATAGCCCGAACACATCACGCGCGACTAGCGGCAAGCGGCAAGCGCCAATTGTCACTTTTCATTTACATGTATTTCTTATGGGACGAATTTTGGAGACTTGTCGCGCAACATTGTCGCTTGCCGTTGCCGTCGGCTTCAATTTAATTTTAATTTGACAGGCAGCAAAAGCAAGTTTCTGCCATTGTTTACATTTGATATTGCTGGTTCGCATTCAGCAAACTGTATGTTGTAAAATTTCTGGTGAGTAAGGGATGTTTTGCTTGAACTTCACAATATTAAGTACAACTCAGCATAATGGCATAAGAATCCATAATGAATGCAAAAGTGATTTATAAATAAATTTTTAATTTCAGTGACTTTTTGTTTGAACTGGTGCATAGTTGATTCACCAAAACTGCGCAACTAGATTATTATTTTTAAGTACTCTTTATTACTATTATGCATTAAAGCATTTAGGAACTCAGCCATACTTTTGGCAGGCGATAATTTCGATAAAATATCACTTTCCTTTCATTTTATCATACAATTTTGTTGTTTTTTATAACGTGCTGCCACATCGATAATTCGAAAAAAAGTGAAGTTATGACATGTCGACACAGAATAATTAATGAATTTTTTTTTTCATATGAATGCTATTCACAAAGAATTTCAGAATTTTCAGATATTCTTTTTTTATCCATCCATCTTTATTATTATTACGCAATCGCATTTTTTGTGATGACTATCAAATCTATACTATAGACGCGATTTTTATAAATAGGGTAGCAATTGAAAGGTCTTGCTTTTTATATGAGCAATAAGGTCTCATTTTTTCTTAAATATTGTGTTTTTTTTTTTTTTAAGCTGAAACAATTTTCTATGAAAACCAACCAAATTTCTTTGTGATGCCTAAAAGTATGTGATAGATTTTTATTATAATGCTTTAATAATGAATAACTGGGTTACTCAACAAGTCAACAGAAACATAGAAAGTTTCTATGAAATCCTTGGTTCATAGGTAAAAATAGTCCCCAATATAAAAACAAAATTACCTGTCACTAAATATTTTTTTTTGGCGCTTAACCGCCACACTGCATTACTAGTTATTCATATTTTATTCACTATTCATTTGATACTAATTATTCATTTGATACTAATTATTCATTTGTTATTAATTATTCATTGGTTATTCATTGTTCATTTGTTATTCTTTACTAATTTTTTATTCATTATTGATTTTTTATTTATTAATTGATATAAATGAAACGAACAATTATTGAATTTTTAAAACTTGCAAAACTTTTAAAACTTGACTTGAATAAGTCTTGCATTCATTGAATCAATTCTCATTCACTCATTCATCTCTTTGAAAATAAAATTAAATTGTACAATGCACGCTCGGTTTTCCTTCCGTTTTGATTATATTTCAGTGTTTTATTTTGTGGTTACGTTTTAATTATTTTAATTTATTTAGGCGTTACTTAGTAATCAAAATTTATTTTGTTTTGATAAAAGATTTTAAAAACAAATAAATTTAACAAATTTAAATTTTTAATTTTAAAAATTTGCCGACGTTTATCAGAGTGTTTGTCTGCTTCATGGGGGTGTCTTTTATTAACTATAAAACTATAAAAGACGCCCTGATGATGCAATATGCGAAACGTCAACTTTTTAAAATAAAATTAAAAAAAAAATTAAATTTAAATTTGTTAAATTTATATTTTTCTTCAATCTTTTTTCAAAAAACAATAAATTTTGGTTACTTAATAGCGACTTAATAAATTGAAATTCATTTGAATGTATTTCTTTTTTAGCTCAGTGTTGTTATTCAAAACGGCAAACTGTTGAGTCGGCTGAATGCAGCCATTGTTTTTTGTTTACTATTCTTTGGCTGTTGAAGTGCTCGTATTTTTGATTACTTTGTAAAAGAAGTTTTTTGAGATGAAGTTTTGAAGGTAAGTTCATAAATTATAACATAAAGAATTTAATATGTATTATGTGTCTTCTATTGCAATATGGGCTGAGATAAGCAAATAGTTGAAGAGCAACTGAAGTTTGCTGCTGTCGCGTTTATTATAATCAAGTCGCTCAACATTTCACTACAACGACAGAGTGGAGACATGTTGCTTGCCGCTCGTCGTGCGTATTGTGTTTGGGCTATAACTGCCAACACCTCCTTTGCTATTGATAACCGTGTCAAGAAAAGAGCGTTTAGACATTTTTTCTTCTTTCCCTCTTTTCCTCTTTCTAATAATATTATGTTGCTTAAAATCGGACGAAAATAAATTTTTGCCGGCAATTTTTCAATTTTAATGCAGAAATTTCGATTTTAAAATAGTCGTAAGTTTTTTTATGATGGTGTGATGGTGTACGAGTAGATACAATACAGGGCTTCTGGGGCAGGTGGCGGGTGGCGCAAGCCGATGACGTCACGCCGGGAACTCAAGTATGAACGGATTTCTGCTTGTGCTGGTGGACGGACAGACAAAAAACCGCAAGTTGTTTTTGCTTTAAGCGTTGATCATGTTCTTATCAGTGTTTGTATGTTTTATGATTTTTTTTCATAACCCTAGCATTAGTTATAGCAATGACTCACATAAATATATATTTATAAGACTTCTAACGTAGACTGCGTGGTGGCATACTTATCAGAGTTCGCATGAGTAAACGAAATACATAGCAACCAGGAAGAGTCAAGAAGTTTCTAGAAGCTTCGAGATGTAGAAACTTCGAGAACATTTTAGAAGCTGACAACAACATCACCAAAAATATTTTTTCAAGTTAAAGGTGTTAAGTCCCAAGCTTCATAGTTCATAAAACCACAAGTCGGTAGTGGTAGTCAAGCGAGTTCTTATCAGTGTTTGCATGTTTCGTTTTTTTTTCTTAACCCTCGAATACCTAATAGCAATGACTCAAATTCTGCTGGCTGACTTTAGCTGAAGTGATATGACTTGCTATATGAAAATATGTGCATTAATATGGGTTGAAGCAATTTAGGTACGGAGACGGTTGAAGGGTTAAAGAAATGTTTATAAATTTATCATAATGGTGCTAAGTATAAGGTGCGTGTATTAGATTTGCATAAGTAGTTTAAAAATTGGATAACAACCATTTGAAACATAGGCGTATAAAAATATCTATTCGTCAGTTGGGGGACATCGAGGTAACAAGCCCCGCTTAATAACCATCGGCCAAGTCGCTTATACCCAGCAACTTCTACGCCGCTGTATTTTATTTTAAGTAAACGAAATACACCGCAACCAAGAAGAGTCAGGAAGTTTCTAGAAGCTTCGAGATGCAGAAACGTCGAAAACAATTTAGAAGCCGACTTATGTTATTGTATGCCGATGACGTCACCCATCCCCATCCCGATACGGATTTTAATTTTATTTAATTTCAATTTCAATACTAATTTCAAGGTTAAAGTGATAAGAGCCAAGCTTCATAGTAAGCGCACTCATAACCCGCAAGTTCAAGATAAGGCAGCAATGTAGAAGTTCAACATGTTTTTGTGTTACTTCTAAAATAATTTTGGCGTGTTACATCAACAACAATAAGTGGTGCAATAGCCTTGAATCCAACGACATCTAGCAATGGTTGAGATTCCCGTATATAATAACTTTGTTCAAATTTTGTATACATATCATATAGTACAGCATACTGTCCCATTTCAAAGCGACTATTAAAATCATCATAGTGATATGATTCAGAGTTTATATATATATATACTTTTAAATTAAATATATTACAATGATCAAATTTATTTCCTTCCTGTTTACTTTTTTCTCTTTGTAGGCCGATTATAAGAAATCGTTGTCTTTAATTTTGCGGTGAAAGCTTTACCTTCCATAAAACTTTTGTTTCCTTTGATAGTATAGGATTTATATGATAGTCCCAACTTCTAAACGCCATTGGTATTACCAAAATTTCGTTTTTAATTATCTTGTACATTTCCAATTTAGCAAAGTAACCCAACCCGCGTTTTTTAATGCGCTACTTTCAGCTTTATTCAATGATACGAAATTTTTCGTGGTTGATGAAATTACAACATTACGTGTACGATCAACTTCAAAGCCACTAATTTCATATCGAATTTCATCGAACAGATGAAATGTACTTCAACAACCTATGTATGATGAGAGTATTCTTTACTATAGTATATGAGAGTATACTATGATATGAGATACTATGATATGAGAGTAAAGAGACTATCATACTTACTTTCCATACCAAAAATCGTTTAACAATGACGATGAGATTCGTATACCCATTCAAAATCAGTATCTCTTTGTCTTACCAAGTGAGAGTATGATTTACAATCATGGGTTTATAGTAAAACAGGAAGGAGGAAATGATACAGTAACAACAGGTGTGAAATTTAAAAACAACTTTGTTTCATATCTGTTCGATGAAATTCGATATGAAATTAATGGCTTTGAAGTTGATCGTACACGTAATCTTGCACTTTCATCAACCACGAAAAATTTCGTATCATTGAATAAAGCTGAAAGTGGCGCATTAAAAAACGCGGGTTGGGTTACTTTGCAAAATTGGAAATGCACAAGATAATTAAAAACGAAATTTTGGTAATACCAATGGCGTTTAGAAGTTGGGACTATCATATAAATCCTATACTATCAAAGGAAACAAAAGTTTTATGGAAGGTAAAGCTTTCACCGCAAAATTAAAAACCATGATTTCTTATAATCGGCTTACAAAGAGAAAAAAGTAAACAGGAAGGAAATAAATGTGATCATTGTAATATATCTAATTTAAAAGTATATATATATAAACTCTGAATCATATCCCTATGATGATTTAAATAGTCGCTTTGAAATGGGACAGTATGCTGTACTATATGATATGTATACAAAATTTCAACAAAGTTATTATATACGGGAATCTCAACCATTGCTAGATGTCGTTTATATACGGGAATCTCAACCATTGCTAGATGTCGTTGGATTCCAGGCTATTGCACCACTTATTGTTCTTGATGTAACACGCCAAAATTATTTTAGAAGTAACACAAAAACATGTTGAACTTCTACATTGCTGCCTTATCTTGAACTTGCGGGTTATGAGTGCGCTTACTATGAAGCTTGGCTCATAACATAATAATATAACATAATAACATAAGTCGGCTTCTAAATTGTTTTCGACGTTTCTGCATCTCGAAGCTTCTAGAAACTTCCTGACTCTTCTTGGTTGCGGTGTATTTCGCTTACTTAAAATAAAATACAGCGGCGTAGAAGTTGCTGGGTATAAGCGACTTGGCCGATGGTTATTAAGCGGAGCTTGTTACCTCGATGTCCCCCTACTGACGAATAGATATTTTTATACGCCTATGTTTTAAATGGTTGTGATCCAATTCTTAAACTACTTATGCAAATCTAATACACGCACCTTATACTTAGCACCATTATGATAAATTTATAAACATTTCTTTAACCCTTCAACCGTCTCCGTACCTAAATTGCTTCAACCCATATTAATGCACATATTTTCATATAGCAAGTCATATCACTTCAGCTAAAATCAGCCAGCAGAATTTGAGTCATTGCTATTAGGTATTCGAGGGTTAAGAAAAAAAAACGAAACATGCAAACACTGATAAGAACTCGCTTGACTACCACTACCGACTTGTGGTTTTATGAACTATGAAGCTTGGGACTTAACACCTTTAACTTGAAAAAATATTTTTGGTGATGTTGTTGTCAGCTTCTAAAATGTTCTCGAAGTTTCAACATCTCGAAGCTTCTAGAAACTTCTTGACTCTTCCTGGTTGCTATGTATTTCGTTTACTCATGCAAACTCTGATAAGTATGCCACCACGCAGTCTACGTTAGAAGTCTTATAAATATATATTTATGTGAGTCATTGCTATAACTAATGCTAGGGTTATGAAAAAAAATCATAAAACATACAAACACTGATAAGAACATGATCAACGCTTAAAGCAAAAACAACTTGCGGTTTTTTGTCTGTCCGTCCACCAGCACAAGCAGAAATCCGTTCATACTTGAGTGCCGGGCGTGACGTCATCGGCTTGCGCCACCCGCCACCTGCCCCAGAAGCCCTGTATTGTATCTACTTGTACGTTATGTATATAAGCATTATAGAGGCCATAAGCTGTATTGAAGAAGTTTTTTTTAACAAATTCATAATGTGCATGGCGACCGCGGCAGAGTGAGTAGAGTGCGTGGCCCATACGCCAGAGAACCCTGGTTCAGTTCCCACCTGACAGAAACCTCATTAGCCGTTTGGAGTCCGCATACAACTTGTAGGTCCAGTTCTCGATCATTTGTGTTCAAACATTTCACAACGCGCACAACACAATTGATCATAAGAAGCTCGGTCAAAGTCCGTTTAAGTGCTGAAATGGCCATTTCGTTTTTTTTTTTTTCATAATGTGCATGGGCCTCGATTGTACCTTTACATGTAAAAAGTAAATTAGGAAATTTCATGGAAAAATATTGATATTTAAACGTGCCTGTAGCGACCTTTTTTTGAAATGTTGTTTTTCCAAAACAAACCAAATTAAATTTTTTTAAGATCAAATTTTCTAAAATCTGGTACGCATTCGTTTTTTATTTAAAATTTTGTTTAAAATGAGTTTCCAAATATGAAAATCGGACTTAAATTACCAGAGTTTACGTTTTTTTTTGTGTTTTATATGCCAGAAAAAAAGCCAAGTTTCAGCAGCTATTTCTTATCCGATTTTTGGTTTTTTAAGATTTTGCACAAAATAGCTCAAAACTATTTCTAGTTCATTTTTGGATTGACTTTTTATAATTTGTATTTTTGAGTTTTTGGGAATTTTTTTCATAACTCTCAAACTTTTTTTTCATACTCAAACTCGATATTTCCCAAAAGGCATACTTCTGCAAAAAATTTAGTAATGACCAAATTATTAAACGTAATCCCACCATTTTTTTGTATCTGTATTAGGTATAATTTTAAAAAATATTTCCATGGCATTTTACTGAATTTTTTTAAAATTTGGAATTTTGCGATTTTTTTAATGCAGCAAAAAAAAAATGACATTTTTGAAAAATGAAAAGTAAAAAATCATAACTCAGGTAATTATATCCGATTTTCATGTCTGATAACTTATTTTAAAAGAAAAAGGAAATTGAAAACGAAGTGCGTACCAGTTTTTAGAAAATTTGTGCTTAAATAAATGTAATTGAGGGTTTTTTTTTTTTGGAAAAACAGCACTATTTTCCCATACATAGGAAATTAAATTTTCAATATAGAGGTCGCTACAGGCACATTTAAATATAAATATTTTTTTCTCAAATTGTTAGATATTACTTTTGCATAAAGAAACAATTCATTAGTGTACCAATTGGGGGATTTTGGGGTTAATCAAAATGATTCACTCGAAAAGTAAAGTTTTTATCAAAAGAATGAAAACCCAAAATATAAATTTCAAATCTATTGTTGTTGAACCGTAATCTTTTAAACTATCTATGTTTTATTCGTTCAGAATACATGTGTTTAAATTTCTTTAGTTTTAATTCTGACCTTTTAAGCATTTGAGTATAGTGTGTGAAACAAGGTGGTAGCGTATTTTCTCATTCTATTTGGTAGCGTATCTCTCTCATCTAAAATGTCCCTAGATCTGTTAAGAACATGCGATGGTTAATTTAGGGCAAACCCCATTAGCAAAACGAAGTATTTAGTAATAAAGTAAAGTATTTTTTGTTAACTTTTAACAATATACGAGTATTTAATTTAAAAGTGCATAAATTATAATAAAAATTAATTAAAAAGTGCATAAATAAAACAGTGCATAAATTTAATTTAAAAAATATGTGGAAAACAACACTGCAATGACGCCACCCATTGAATGACCAACTAGGGGGAAAGGGCGTTTAGTTCCATTGATAGAGCTGTGGTTAAAGTATTAATACTTTTTTATTAAATTATCACACATTCCATTTGTTACTCCAAAATGTATAGAATTTATTTATTATACTCAAAGCATAAAGCCAGCAAAATAAAAATTGATTTGAAACTAATCAGCAGTTGGCTGTGTCTCTGTCAACATTTTTTGACAAGCGTTTGCCTTATCTCAAACTAAGAGTTAGATTTTTAAAACGTCTATTTCCACTATTCATTTCAACACTATTTCCTGACGATACAAGCCCGCTGGATATGGAGCTTTAGGAGTTTTTGAAAAACTAATTGGATTTTATTAAGATGATTTGGAAGGAGATTTTGAAGATTTTAAAATGACACTGAATGTTTGCTATAAAGTTAGTAATAAAACTAGCGATGGAAAAAAGACTGTGATTGAAGCTTTAGAATTGTGCAATAAAGAAATATTTTCTAATATATTTAATTTACCAATGCTTATTTAAGAAGCACGATGTTACAAGATAGATTAAATGGTCTTACATTGATAAATCTGTACAGAGATCTGACGCCATCAGTGGATTTTATTTAAGATAAACTCGCTGAAAGTAAACGTAAACTGAATTTGAAAATATAGTTTTGGTTTATTTTGTTAATATTAATCACAATAATCCTGTAACTAATGTTTTTTCTGTAAAAAGCAAACAGTTGATCGCAATTTTTTAAATTTTTAATAATTTTTTTATACAAATAAAACACTTTTTATAAAAACTTATTTTTAGTTATCATTAGCTGCATTCCCGTGGTCGTTGATCTAGTTCGTGGCTTTATTTTATTCACAATGCAAAAACAAATATTAGAACCATCTCTTTTCCTGGCTCTATTTCTGATCTTAAAATGCTTCCAAGTTTAAAGCATTTTTTTTAAAACGAACATAGTTGGCAATTCTGAAGCACTCTTCGACGAGTTTTCGTCTTACTGCTCGCACTCGTATTTTGATACTTCATCGCGAGTGATGCCAAATTGTAATAAAGATGAATGCAGCTATTATGTATGTTACCATTGTAGTGGAATTCTTTGTTTGTTTGGTAACTTTATCATATCACTTTGATATGCAAATATGACTCCCAAAAGTTGCAATTTACTACTGTGAGGTGAACAGTGACGGACTGGGGCCTAAAACTTGACCTGGAAAATAATGACTTGACCGGCCCTCTCACCTTAAGGCATGATTCTTCATTACGTTTATATTCAAAAACGTTTTACAATGTTTTTAGATACTTTTAAGGCTCAGAAAAAAAAATGTTTGTCAATATTAGTCAAAATTTCAAAATAAAAAATTACACGCATATCTAAAAAAATTCACGCAGGCGTAAAAAAAACAACAAATGACATTTTACCAGCCCAAAACCGCTAAAAAAAGTGGGAATAAAATTTAAATAGCATACCTTTAAAAATATGTAAATTAAGGATCTTCTTCCTTTATAATTTGTTAATATCAAACTTGTCTATTGACTTTTCAACATATTCCTTCAGAAAAACATCATATTTACTTATTAGCTGCCTCCTGTTCCTTTTCTCTGAAGCTAATTCATATTTTGTATATTATTTTTATAATGTAAATAATTCTTTTAGAATATCACGCCTATTTGTATTTACTTGAGCCAAAGACTTTACTTCAGATATTTGATTGAAGCAACTTAACTTTTCAATGTTGGTCTTAAAAAATATAAATAAGCTTCAGAAGAGTTTAAATGTCAAGAAGTTTTTGAATGCTCTTCTACAGATTGGTGCATATACCATCTAGTATTTTTTCTTTGGATTATAAAATAAATACAGTAGCAATTTTATCACTTTTATCTTCTTTCGATGCTTTTTGGATATTTCTTAACGTTTTTGTTGCATTTTTAGCCGTATTTTCTCGAAACCTCCTTTAATTTTTTTGTGAAGACATTTCTATAAAATATTTATTATATTATTTCTAAGAACTTTATGGTCCACTCATCCATAAAAAAATATCAAGAATACCAGTAAATGCTATGTAATTAAGTTTTTATAAAAGTATATTACAAGTTTGTTTGGAAAATTGTTTCCATATGATGTGTATATTACTAAATGTGCTTTAAAATATTAACTATTTAAAAGCTATGTCATAAATGCAAATATAGAACAAAGACTAAATTTTGCTAATTATAACTGTTAGGGATCATTTTCTTATGTGCTATACGGCAACCGGCCCCAAATTGCACCGGCTCTTCTGGAATTCTCCAGATCCTCCAGTATGGCCAGTCCGCCACTGGAGGTGAAGAAGTTGAATGGTAAGATGTTGCTTTCCCTGGCTGAGGTTTATACCAGAAACTATTAGCGAAAAATTCGGACTCACTATCCAGTGCACAATGGCCGCTGTAATAACGTGTTTTTTATATGTAAAATGCCCCCAAAAAAAAAAAATTCTGGTTGCGCGCCTGGGCCACTCTAATATGCATAGTATATTTATTAAATAAGTAATTACTAAATCAAATCAACTGTGTTTTAGATTATAAAAAAATGTCGATTACATTTTCGCAAGTTACTTCAACGTCACAATGAACGTTCAACAACGCCAACCCATTCAATCGATCTTCACTTGTTTCGCTTCGCAGATACATTTTTAATCTGCGTAGAGATGAAAATGAGCGTTCACTTGAAGCCACGGAAATCGGATGGGTTGCCCAAATTTGTAGAAGCCGATGTATTTATGGGTGGAATTGCTTGCTGCAGTTGTTGAGAGTATCAATAAATGATTTTGCTAGTTTTTCTTTTGGATTCTTCGAAGTGTCTGCAAAAATACGGAGTACATATGGACTGTGTGGTATTTGGATATATTTGATCCAAAAAATGCGGTGTTTTTGTGGCTTAAGGTTGCTGTTGTATGTATGAATGCTTAGAGCTAAAGGCGCGGTATCGAAAAAATCTTGAAAAAACAGGAGAGGGGGCCCTATTCCCTTACTGTTGAAAAATCAGTGTACACTAAATATTGTGTACACATACAGTTTCCGATTCACTAGCTTTGAAAATGAGTTTTTAACTTTTAAAAAGTGTACACAATAAACAAATTTTATTCACTCAGGTTTTCTGTGAATATTTGATTTCTGTTGTAAAATTATTGTTGTAACATGCCCTTCGTAATTTGGGATTATATTCTTAAAAATGTTGTCATCAGTCAAGGAATAACTTATTTCCTTACTACAATCAAATAATATTTTCCTATAGTAATGTTTGTTTATATATACGGTTGAATTTTTTTTTTTCAAAAATTCATATATTTTCATCACTATTTTGAAATTGATAGCCACAAATTTTTATTCAGCAATTTTATTTTTTTATTCAACATGTCTGTGTACACTTCAGTTTACAGAACCACTTGAAATTAAAAAGTGTGCACTTGGAGTGAATATGAAGTTTTGAATTTTGGGTACATAAATTTTGTGCATAGTTACGGAATAGAGCCCCAGAACTCAGTGCATTAGAAAAAGAAACAGCCACAAACGTTTGCATCATTATGGTATGAATATTTAAAATAAATTATAAAATTATGAGCCCCATAATGAACACAAGTATATCACTTTTAAATGCAGGTTCTCCGTGAATTTTGGGGGTTTCAACTCCCAAACTTTCCCCTGAATCCGCACCTGGTGTGCTTTAAGTTTTTAGTGCTAGTTTTTTAAAAGCACTCTACCATGGTACTATAATTAGGATAATAAGTCTTAAGTCTTTAATGATTTTGTTAGGAAAGAAGAAAAAAATCGACTGAACAAATTGGCGATTTTTTCATCCAAACGTAGTCGGACCATTTTTCCATTTGTTTGGACTGACATTTACCCATGAAGACATCTTTTGCACTTTTTTTCAAAAGTAATGATGGCATTTTATGGTTAATAGCTTTTTGAATAGGTAATAGCATAGCCTTTCTTTAAATACCCATTTTGCTTAGTTTTGTATACAAATAAAAAAAAGTAAGTTTTTCGAGCCCATTTTTCTAATTTTTGGACCCCTATAACTTCTAAACCAGATGAGAGCGGTCATAAACTTTTCCAGATTTGAGATTAGAAGCCTAATACATAGGGTAAGCGATATAATTATTGACATCCTCAATTTTCGGTATAGTTATTGACAACCTTACTTTGCATAATGTTTGCTGTGAATTTGATGAATGCATCTGGCAAAAATTTTTTTTTTTTTTAAATATTTGTTTATTTTTCTATGGTTGGCTGACCTTTCTGTTGTTATTTCTCTTTTAGTGCTGTGCAAAACGTTGTAATTACTATTCTTATACGAGCAATTTAGAGCAAAGGTATTTTTGTTGTTATTTTATTAAGAAAAGTGTAAAGCAAACTAATCAACTAAAGTTACAACAACCTGTTTTGTTTTAGAATTTAATAATTTATTTATTTTGAAATGTATTTAATGTGAAAATATATTGAAATAATATTTTTTAACACAAATATAATAATAAATGCGGTTGCCAATAATTGTCTTAAATTATTCACTAATTTCAGTAGTTACCAGATGGCTGTCAATAGATGTCTTATATGAAGAGTAAATTATTGTTATTGCTAATCTATATATAAATAGGCGAAAGCAAAAGAGCTTAGTACCATTTTCTCCTGTGTTTCTCAACCGATTTTGATGATTTTTTTTTACCGAAACAGAGTAGAGAGAAGCACCAATGAATTTTTAAAGAAAAATGCTAGCTGGAATACCCGGCGTTGCTGGGGGTTGGTATGTCATTCAGTGTTATTCTCAACCGATTATGATGTTTTTTTTTAATCGAATCAGAGTAGTAAGAAGGAGTGCACCTAATAGTTTTTAAAGAAAACATGCTAGCTGGAATACCCGGCGTTGCTCGGGTGTAGTATGGCGAAAAGGTCGAGTTTCGACCACTAGCATACTCTACTTATTGTAATTGTGTATGGCCAATAATTGTAAAAAAAATTTTCAAATTTTCTTAGAACAATGCCAAAAGTAATACATCCTTACAATGAAGAAACGCTTAAGTTCGTTATAAATCAAATAAAGGAACACACTGCTCATTGAAGAAATGAGTATGGTTGAAATTTTTTTTATTTTTTATTTTTCATTAATGCTATTTTTTGTAATCTTTGAAATATCTATATAATTTTTAGCATATTTAAATAATCATTTAAATGCCTATATACGGCTGAAAAAAACTATTTTTCTATTTGATGCCAATAACAATATATTAAGACCATAACAATACCTATACCATGCTGCCAATAATCGTACTAACGAGATTGTCAAAAATTGTACAAAGTGGCCAATAATTGTACTCTTTCAAAATGACATGAATTGTATTCACACTGTCACTATATATCATATTGGATATATTTTCAAAAATCATTAATTATCTATTATTTAACAAAATTTTATAATAACTTCATGCATATATTAAAATTAAAAAATGAATAATGATATAAATGAGAATTTGTCTAACTACTAAAAATAATTAATTTATAAATAGAGTGGGTTGAAATCTACATATTCCTTATGGTTTTCACCAATTATACCGCGTAGCCTATGTTCTACGAAAAAAAATGTTTAAAAAAATTAATTTTTTAATTAAATTTTTAAAAAAATTAATAAATTATTAATAGATTATTGTGATCTGCCACAACATATCATTAGTTGCACTTAATATTGAATCAATAACTCTGTGTAACGAAAGTGTTTGGATCGGTGAGTAGTGTATAGAACTATGAATCAATGTGGTACAAGTTCAAGTCCCGCGGTGGGCCAAGAAATATATTTAATACTTAATATCACATTTTCTTGTTACGGAAGCGACCATAAAAGAGACATCAATTCTAAGAAAAACGGTGTCGAAAAAAGAAAAAGGTGTCGTTTTTAAGATTTCACTCAAGCAAATCACAGAAGGAGGCGTAAAAACCTTCGTTACAAAAATATCGTCTTTTTTCAGATTTTCTTTAAAAAAAAAACATTTAAAGACTTTAACATGCATACTGAATTGCTCAACCTATTTTAAAGTATCGTTATAACACGAAATATGCCACTAATTTTGAAATAGTTGTATCCTTACACGACAACATCGAAAAACTTGAAATATGTCCATCTCTTAAGTGAATAAATGTAAAATTTATTAAGATGATGAAGTTGTAAAATTTCTTCTCTTACAATTATAATATTTAATACGACGCACAATTTAGTTCATATTCTGCAAAATGTTTCTGCGACTCAATTCTTACATATGTTTATTTATAAAGTGATTGAAGAAAAGAAATAATTTCGACTCAGTGCCAGTAAGTTTTGATCTTAAGCGTAAGTAAATTTTAGCGTTTATAAATGAGTTCTAGTTAAATTGTGTGTTTTACTTTTGTTTATTTAATGTTTCGCATAAAAAAAATTTAAGAGCGCAGACTGAAATTTTTGTGTATATTCTGCCAATCTTGTTTTAAAGATACTTAAAAAAGGCAGTATATAAAAATCTTTGGATATATATACGAATTCATATCCACTTATTTGATTAAAATATTTCTAGGTACTTATTGCGTATATTTTTTTTGCAGTTTTTTTCATTTCATATTATTTTATTTAGAAAAGAAATTTTAAGCACTTGCAAAATTTTTGTATATTTACCATGGCCAATAACATAGCGTGAATTGAACTCGGAACCTTTGTATCGGTAGCCGCATGCTCTATACAGGAATACACTCGAATTACGTTAAAGTTCAATTACTATTTTCTTAGAATTTTCCTAAGTACAATTTTTTAAAAGCCTCAACTGCAATTATTTCGTACAAGCACTTAACTAACAAGTCATAAATTCCTTCTGTAGCCCTGCGGTCTAAGGAGACAGATTATCGGCAGGGAAATTCGCAGTTCGATTCTAGGCTTAGACAAGATTTTTTTCATTTTTTTTTTTATTTAAATAAAAAACATGTGATGAAAAGTTTTTTCTATGATAAAGAAAAATTTTTCATTCAGGAGTTTCTAATGTTATTGTTATCACGAACTGAAACTCTGTTTATCTAAAAACAATCTAAGCTTGAGTAAAAATCTTCTTGAATACTTCCTAAAATGTAACATTGAATAAGGCCTTACTTATATAAGAAATTGTACAAGAAAATGAAATTTTCAAGGCTTTTACAAGGCTCTTTCGAGCAAAACATGAATTATTACTTTTATACAAGGCTTTTTCAAGTTGAGCATGAATAACTTCAAATATTTAGCTGAAATTCTTGTCTGGGATATTTCAGAATCTTTCGAATCTAATCACAATAACGATAATAACTTATTGTTTTTCTTTTGAATATTCCCTTTAAATATTTGCAACTCTACTTATATTGATAACACTAGTCTACAAGGTTTCTTATCGAGAGATCTGAAATACTTTTATGAAATAACTTTTTACGCTGATTCTACGTCTATACTCTATTTTTCCCTAATAGGTAGAGTTTTTGAGAAAAAGGGAGAAAGGGAGAAAGGGAGAAAGGGTGATCCAATAATGCTTTAACCATTTCCATGGGCGTCCGCAGGATTTTTCCTAGGGGGGGAGGAGTGGGAAAAGGCTTGCGTGGAAAGTTCACGTATTTGGTAATTATTCAGGAATGCTCCTTGTAAAAGATGACACCGTTCCACTGTGTGAGATTTGACCAAACTATCACGACAAAATTGAAAATTTTTGTAATATGATTATGTGTTCATAAAATTGGCTATACTGAAAAATAAATTCTTAAATATTTATTCATATTTTTAAATGTTCAACCTTGAAACAAAAAATTTAATTTTGAAATTGTGAGATATTTTCATTTTGTAGGACATCGTAGAGTTTTTAAGAAATAAAGGTATAATTTAAAATAAAAGTTGCACCTTAATATAAGTTTTATCTACTGGACTCAAGATTGGTAAAACTGTCTGATTGCTTACATCATTGCTTACATATGTGGTTAAAGTTTATGACATCCTAACAAAATGCAACCCAATTTTCTTTTTACTTTTTGCTTTAATTCCAATAGATAATTTGAATATTAATTTGGTTTATTAAGCTACTTATTATATTGAATATTAATCGACATGCCTTAACACAAAAACTGCTTACTTGAGGCAAAAAAATAATTTAATACTACACAACAAACAGTTTTTCGATTGCCCTCTAAACATAACGGATCAAGCGATCGTTCTGAAATTTTCGGCATGGCTTTGTATGTTTATGTGCTGTATTTTTGAGAAAATAAAATTTATTTTTTGGCAATTTTTTTTTATTTTGTCCCGCTAGAATGAGAGCACGCTGTGCGTTCGATACATGCTTGCTGACATAAAAAAATTCAATATATGTTGAAAGATGGGCTCAAAAGTAAAATTCGTCCCAGTTTTCTTGTATCAGTTCAGAAATATTTTTTGACTACATTGTGATTTTTTTGCTATTGGAAGCATTTTCATAATTTTTGGCAAAAGCAAATATTGCTATTTTGGCTTTTTTGGTAGTCAGTGCTTAAATGTAAAATTGTATAAATAACTATGAAGCCACCCAATTCTGAAAACTGCTAAACAAATGCAGCAATTTTCCGATTTTAAGCAATATAATTTATGATTTCAAACATATAATAAGGAATTCAGACCTGTAAAAGTTTTTCTTTAATGATGTCGTGGATCACCTACTTTAATGAAGTCAGTTTAAGCTATTTGTCAGGATGCTCGATTTTTTTAAGAAAGCATTCATGTGATTGGAATATTCTAGAAAGCTCAGGTATCAAGAACCTACAAATATGAAGCAAATAGGCTTGAGAGTGCAACCTTAAAAAGTAAAATATTCATGACTTAAATATTAAAATAAATATTTGACATATAATGACACAAAATATTAAAAATGTCATATATATTTAAGACAATTTAAGCACTTGTAGGTCTTAAATAAACCTAAGCTATTTAATTCAAATATTTTTTAAATAAACTGTATTTAAGCAATAATTTTATTTTTAAACTAGTAAATTATTCTGTTAAAAATATTTTATTGATTTAGTCAGATGCTTAAGGAAGTGTAAAATCACAATGAAATTTCAAAATACTTCTGACATGATACAAGAAATTTAAAATGCACCGGTCAATATTTTAATTAATTAAATCACACCTAAGAGGGATTTATCTTGTGTGAAATGCATAATATAAATGATTTTAAATTCTAAATACGTTGAGTATAGGCATTTGCTCTGTGATGCAAATTTTAAAAAGAATATAAATATTATATTATTAATGACAAAGGATGCAAAGGGTTGAAAATTTAGAGAAAAAGAAATTAAAAGATACTGGCAAATTTAAACTTATAAGAATTGTTCAACTAAGCAAATGATTTTATTCAGACTACTCTTTTTTTATAATCTTTAAGCAAAGCCACAAAGCTATGGAGTAAATTTCCTATGAATGTTACTTAAAAGTACATCTATTATTTGATTGTAATACTATTATAAATAAAATAATAGAATAATATTAATGATTTTCATAGAGAATTTAGTATACCTTTGCTCATACTACAATTTTAAAATCTATAAACCGGATTTTTTTAGTTTAGCTAATATGCATAAATATATCCCAATAAGTACAAGTCAGTGACTTTATACTTTTTTTATTATTATGTTACCAATGTTATTGCATGTTATATAAAAGAATATATTTTTTTTTCTGAATTCATTCCAAATTCTAAAAAGATTTTATGATTATGTAATATATATAATATACTAATATAAATTTTTTTGGCTGAGCTCTAGGGGGGAAACTGCCCCTCCCTTTCTCCTATCCTCCCTGTGGACGCCCATGACCATTTCTATGTCATGTTTCTTCACTGACTTATTTAAAGTTTAAAGTTCAAATTTTAAGTTTTTGGTTAAAAATTTGGAATTTTGACCGTCTTTTCCATAATGCTTTAAACAATTTTTCAAATATGTTTTAATATGATTTTTATATGAAATTCCCTTCATTAACATGACAGTAAAAATATATAGAGTTAGGAAAAAATTAAACAAATTCAAACAAGTCTTAAAGCCATTTTGCTTAATCACTTTATTTGGAACCCCAAAGAACAGTTTGTTTGTAAAAAAGGAAATTTTTCAGGTATTAAGAGTAATTCTGGGGCTGCTAGCTGCAACCCTTAAAAAAGCGTTGGTAACAGACAGATTGACTGATCGGCAGACAGATTTTAATTTTCATATATAAAATTAAGTATTTCTTTCCCTATTTAAAAATGTCGAAAAAATTGTGTAAAAGTGATTCTAATCATTTTTGCTATGCTTGTGGGCGATAAATAATTGCAAAATGTGGTCGACAAATCTCAGAAAAGCTCAAATTGAAGTATCTAAATTATTTTGGGTATCCTGTCAAGAACCGAGCAAAGTACTTACTTAGGTGGCCGTCGGAACCCGTGTTCGGGTTTCGGGCGACTAAGACATGGACTGACAATTGCCATAATTGCAGAAGTCGCTTTAACACTTGAAAAACATTTTTTTGCATTCGCACCTAGATTTTTTTCTAGAAAACTTAGGTGCAACAAGCGATGAACAAGAAGAACGTCTCCATTAAGACATGCTAAGAAATCGATGCATAAAAAAAGAAGTTCTACGTCTATTCATTTTTAATTTTCAATCTCCGCTTTAAGAACTCCTTTTAGCTCTTCCGCCCCACACCCTTAGGCAAATCCAAGATTCGCCACTGGCCTTTATTTTCAATTAAATAATGAAAATAATTAAAAAACTATTTTACAAACAAAATGTTATTTGGGATTTATATAAATTGATTGGGCAAAATGGTTTTAAAATTTGTTTTAACTAACTCTATTATACGTTATTGTTATTGGCATATAAATAAATGGAATTATACAAAAAAAAAAACATCATATCAAGATATATTTGAAAAATAATTTAAAACATTATGAAAAAGACGATCAAAGTTCAAAATTTTTAACCAAAAACTTAAAATTTGAATTTTAGGCTTAAATATCTCAGAGAAAAAACATGAACATGGTCGCTTATTTAATTCTCTGTCAGGTGACATACAAATGATTGCTTTACATGTAACAGTTAAAGCACATGTAACAGTTTCTAGAGTACAAAAACTGGATCAAAGTCTATAAAATACAAATCACCTTGTGTCTCAAAAATTCGATCTATTAGGGGAAATCTGAATTTAGACGAAGAATCAGGATAAAAAGCTCTTCTAGATAAATATTTCATGTCTCTAGATAAAAAAAATTTCCTGTTATTTTAAAAAATAAGATCCAACGGGACGAGCTTATTCGATACTGTACACTGGATACACTAGGTACCTTGGGGTACCTTGGTAGTCTAGGGTTGATCTAATTGCTCTCAACATGTAAATATAAATTAAAATGTATTATTAGTTTTTTTCTTTTTCATATACTTTGAATAACTATTCAATACAAGGAATGAGAACTCTTTACCATATTTTGCAATTAAGGCGGTCTTCTCATTCAAAACCCGTTTTTTTGGACCCTTTTTAAAAAAATTCTTATTTGAAAACGCAAAGAATAATTGAAAACTTTTTTTATTTATTGTATTACAAAAGGTTCAAAGTAAATAAAAAAATTTTTTTTGCCTCGATACGTGGGCTGTTCAAAAAGTAATGAGACTTCAAAGTAGGTGGTGAAAAAAAAGGTGTCGTCACAGCGGCCACGATTCCGGGTCTCCGGAGCGTCTGAAATGAAAAATAAAAACGGGGTTAAAATCAGTATAGATGTAATTCTCGGGTGAAGCTTAATTTTGTGATTTTTTTTGACAAAATGGCGGCCATTCAAAAAAAAAATTTCAATTTCGGGTTTTTTTTTTTTAGTTTAGTGTAAAAAAAAATAGTAAAATTTTTTTTAAAATTATGGTCGAGGTTCACCCGAGAATGGTGACAATTCTGCGTCGATTCCATTTTGTTTCATGAAAATCGGTTCAGTTGAACTGGAGATATCATGGCCGCCAGTTCGAAAAACGTGGGTTCGAGATAAACGCGTTTAAAGTTTGAAGTAATTTTTTTGGGAAAAAAAAAAAAATCAAAAATGTTTAAATGCAGTTTTAAAGAGCTGACAATTTTTACTTACAAATATTAGTAGGCGATGCCAGCTCCATACAGGCCACCTTCCTCTTTTTGTAGAAACTGCTTTCTGCTGCCCTCTCTGCTCTGCGAGCCGTTCTGCCAGCTTTTGATGATGCCGCAGCTCGACTCTCTGATCGGTTCAATCTTCATTGCGAGATAGTGCGTATTCGTATGCGTTTTTGCCAATCGCAATACCCATCAAACCCATAATTTTAAGTATGGGTATAAAACCGTCGTTGAAGAGGCACGTTGCAATGAAATTGGCCACTTCGATGGTGCGTGCGCCTGAGTTGATGTGTTTGGGCGAAAGTGACCAAAGAACAGAATTGTAGGACTCATTGAAATTCTGAGTTTCAGATCCAAGGCATCTTTCAAGCAAATTATCTGCCGACAGTGCTTCGTAAGCTGGTTTTATTACCTCCATTACCTTCTTGTCCATCAGACCTTGCTTCACAAAAAAGGCTGTATCTTCTAAAGTATTTCGAATTTCTAAAAATCCTTTTAGGGGCATATTCACAACTACCCAAGCTATAGATAAATGCAAAAAAAAAGTTGAAAAAAAAAGTTGCTCAATGAGAAGACCCCCTTAAGGCCGGTGATACATGTAGAGGAGAGTAAAAAAAAGAGTGATATTGAGGTGATGGTTTTTATTAGAAGAAATTTGTTTAGAGTTTTAAAATTTTCAAATTTGGTAAAATTAACATTTTTGTTTAAAAAAACATATTTTGTTGTTTTTCAAAAACAAAGATGGCGCTGGCTACAATGATTGCTGCAAAAGACATCTTTTTGCATTGCGGGCATTCTGCTGGCTTCTAGATTGCCCGAAAAAAATTTTTTTTAAATTTTAAAACGTAATGAAAATATCATCTATCTGAATAAGACAGAATTTTAGAAATAGTCTTTTTTAAAAATTTATACGTACTTAAAAGAGATAATCGCATTTTTTACTATTTTTTTGTTTTAAATATTGAATAAAAAGATTTTAAAAGGCTATTTTAAAACTCAGTTTCTTTCAGATAGAAGATATTTGCATTACGTTTTAAAATTAAAAAAAAAAAAAATTATCGGGTCAACTTAGGAGCCAGCAGAATGCCCGCAGTGCGACAAGAGGTCTTTAACAATAATCGTGGTAGCCAGAGCCTTCTTTGTATTTAAAAAATAAAAATATTTATTTTTAAACATAAATGTATATTTTACCAAATTTGGAAATTATAAAACTCTAAACAAATTTTTTCTTATAAAAACCATCACCTCAATATCACTCTTTTTTACTCTCCTCTAAATGTCTCGCCGGCCTTAAAAGAAAATACGATTGTCATAAAGTCAGAAGTTACTTATAGGCAACTATTGTCCTAAATGTCATATATAGTAAGAGCTTGCTAGTTTTTAATACCTTTTTTTATTTATCATAGGTTAATCGACTTTAATAACTTTTCATACGTGTAAAATTTTTTACGTATTTTATTACAAAGCTTGTCATATTATTTGAACGCAAGCTTTTGTTTTTCTCTTTGTGTACAAAAATTGCTTTACTAACATTTAATACTCTCCAATTCGTGTTTTCTTCATTCTTACACGTACGAATGCTCTTTTCAAAATCAAATTAATTATGTAAACAGTTTTACATTCCCTTTGCCTTAGGGATGGCTTAAGGTAGTTTCTTGTTTGTTGTTTCACAATGTTTCTACCCCAGAAAATAAAACTTAAATAAAAGTTGGCAATCAAAGAAACTAACAATGTTTGTGCTATAATTTAATTTCCATGTATTTATTTTAATGTGTGTGGATAGTTGAGTTATAAGAAAAACATTTCTGATCCCCAATCGAAGAGTTGTAAAGAAAAAGAGGATTGTTTAAATTATGTTAATAACCCGCTAATTCTTAAAATGTTACTTTTTGGGTAGAGTATGACACAATTAACAAATAGGTATTTTGACTATATATAGGGTCCTGAAAGACTGGATTTGGATCAACTCATTACAAAGAGCATATATGGAATATCTTGATATTCTTGATCAAATAATATATTGATAAGACCACAGACACAGCGAGGCTCAGGAAGCTACTTTCAAAGCAGACCCCAATTCAGAGCCAGCTACGTAAAGACAACGGTGAGTGGGCGGAAAGCAGTCAGGAAGCACTTGATGTGCTCTTGAAAGCACATTTTCCTGGCTGTACAGAAACCGAATTCACAAACACTTATTCAATACAGAGACACGTGGCAAACCTGCTACAGTTTCCAAATGACCTTATAATACCAGATAAAATCCTGTGGGCTACAGATTCGTTCTCAGAATATAAATCTCCAAGACCAGAAGGCATTTTCAATGCCATGCTGCAAGCGGCCAAACTACGAGTCGCTCCTTGGCTTTTGGCGATATACAAAGGATGCTTCAGGCTGAATTATCTTCCTGTAGCCTGGAGAGTAGCAAGGGTTGTATTCTTGCCGAAATCAGGCAAGAGCAGCCACCTGTATCCAAAGGACTACAGGCCCATTAGTCTTACTTCATTTGTACTTTAAACTCTAGAGAAACTGATAGACCTGCACCTAAGGAACGGTGCAAACCAGTTCCTAGCAACTAACCAACACGCATACAGGAAAGGGAAATCCGTTGAGACGGCGCTACACTCCCTAGTAGCACCCATAGAAAAAGCCCTCCACCACAAAGAATACGCACTTGGTGCATTTTTGGACATCTCAGGCGGATTCAACAATGTATCAACTGCTGCAATACTCAAGAGCTTACGCGCAATAGAGGCACCACCAGCAATCAACCTATGGATAGATAATCTTCTAAATTGTAGAAGGGTTCCAGCTGACCCAGCGTCTACACCAGACAATTTGTCTTAACAATCCCAATACACTCGCATATTTTTTGAAAACACACTCACATTTTCTCAGTCGGCAGCTCTATTGTCTTAATTGTCAGGCAGACAATTGAGCTGACAACGATTTGACGTATGCTGACAATTTTTGACGTTTCCTTGGAAAAAATGCTGAGAAATTTTAAAAAACTTGAAAAAAGCACTTCGAAACAGAAACGCAGTGTGAAAGTTAAGTTTTCCGCACAAAATTTAATTTTTTCGTTGGCCAAAACGAAAACAATTTTCTTTTTTCGTTGGTTTCCCGGAGCAGTAGTTAAATTTTTCTTAAACATTTTTGCTAACATCCTCCAAGTGCCACCATCAGCAACAGAAGCAAGTGCAACGCAAATTTCTTGCTTCTTTCGCTGGCCAACGTCCTCCAAGTGCCATCACCACCAGCACAAATCAGTGCAGCGCAAATTTTCTGCTTTCGCTGGCCAAAGTTCTCCAATTGCCACCACCAGCAGCCTAAGTAAGTTATGCTAATAAGTGTTTTATTATATAACAATTTAATAAGTGTTTAACAATATAATAGTGCAGCGTAATTTTTGTTAACTTCTCGAAGTGCCACCACCAGCAACAGTAGGAAGTGCAACGAAAGGAGCAAGAAAAATGCTTTGCACTTGATGTGTTGCTGGTGGTGGCACTTGGAGGATGTTTACAAAAATTAACGTTGCACTTGCTGTGTTGTTAGTGGTGGCAATTGGAGGACGTTGGCCAGCGAAAGAAGCAAGAAATTTGAGTTGCACTTGCTATGTTGCTGGTGGTGGCACTTGGAGGATGTTTACAAAAATTAACGTTGCACTTACTGTGTAGTTAGTGGTGGCAATTGGAGGACGTTGACCAACGAAAGGAGAAAGAAATTTGCGTTGCACTTGATGTGTTGCTGGTGGTGGCACTTGGAGGATGTTAAGAAAAATTAAAGTTGCACTTACTTGTGCTGCTTGTGGTGGCACGTGGAGATCGTTGGCCAGCGAAAAAAAATTGAATTTTGTGCTTAAACTATACTTTTTAATCTCACAGCTTTCACATCGAAAAACAGAGTTTTTTTATTTTTTTTTAACTTTCACAACCAAAAACTGCGCTTTTTTATTCTTTTCTATTATTTTTTCCGCTTTCAAAGGAAACGTCCAATAACGAAACAAATGTCATTTATTGTCTTGTAATTGTCTTGCCCACCTACGTCATAATCAGACAATTTCCTTGCAGCTGACAATAATTTGACAAGTATACAGATTAAAAATATTTATGGCAATTGTCTGGTGTAGACGCAGCGTGAGTGGGGCACTACTAACATGGAAAGGGAAGTTAGGAGGTGTACAACCCAGGGGGAGGTTCTATCGCCTTTACTATGGAATCTAGTCGTTAACGAATTACTCAAAAACTTCAAAGGTAGAGCTCCGAAGATAACAGCTTATGCAGACGATATAAGCATAATTATAATGGGGAAATGTCTACCAACAATAAGTTCAATAATGCAAAGCACTCTCAGGGAGGTGCTCAGATGAACTAACTCAGTCGGCCTTAACATCAACGTCGAGAGAACTGATCTGGTTCTAATTACGAAAAGGTACAAGATACCGCCGTGGATACCACCAAAAATAAATAATATACACCTCATCCCGAAAACCCATACGAAGTATCCAGGAGTCGTCCTGGACAGCAAACTATCATGGAGAATCAATGTCAACGAAAGAGTGAAGAAAGCCAAAAATGCGCTATACGCATCCAAGAAGGTGCTGGGCAGCACTTGGGGTCTCTTTGATACATTGGATCTACGTAACGGTAGTTCGTCCAATTCTACTCTATGGAATTATCGTGTGGTGGCCGGCGATGGAAAAGTCAACATACCTTAAACACTTGGATAAAACACAGCGGCAGGCAATGATCTGCGTAACAGGGGCGCTGAAATCTACTTAAACGAAAGCACTTAAAACAATATTATGTATGGACCCCCTAGACATACACGCAAAACTAATAGCCGGGAAAGCGGTACAGCGCCTTACGGCGGCAAATAACATACACAAACAAAGGTTTGGGCAATGTACTATCAGCAGGGATATATCCAGTAGCACGGACTACATGATACCTCGCACAGTGATAGACTCAAGAATATCAATACGCCTAGGACCAAACGGTGCCACGATATAGAACAAGCACAGCGGGCGGTCAACATATTCACTGATGGCTCTAAACTGCACTCGGAAGTTGGAGAGGCAGTCTACTGTGCAGAACCAGCGATAAGTCAGCCTTATAAACTGCCGGACCACTGCAGCATCTTCCAGGCGGAAGTGTTCGCTATAAGGAAGACGGCAGAGACTGCCCTTGACATAAACACACATCACGCTCCATGTGCTCCGCTACCATCAGGTCCACAAATGCCCTGGTAAGCAGGGAAGCACTAGATGCACTATACGCTTCAAAGAGAGTGCGTATCTACTCGGTTCCAAGCCAACAGGGCATTGACGGAAATGAAAAGGCAGATAAACTAGCAAAGGACGGCGCCGGGCTGGGACCAGAGTCCATACAACATGTACCTATCCCATTGCAAGAGCTGTACAGAAATCTCGAGGATAGGGCCGCACAAGCAGTGAGTCGTAGATGGAGAGATACGACAACATGCAGAATCGCAAAAATCATGTGTGTTACACGATGCAATAAACGGACTATGTTCATCCTAGCACGACCGCGCAGAGAATGCAGGACACTGGTTGGTGTCATCACTGGTCACTGCATGGCGGCAGCTTACGCGAAGAAGATGGGCATCACGACGGATGACAACTGTAGGAATTGCAAGGAACCAGGCACGGCTGAAACCCTGGAACACCTACTATGCACATGCCCCGCTCTACTTAGATCGAGACTCAAATACTTAGGCTCACCGACGTTTCCGCCACTACAACATGTGGCCAAAGTCTCTCTAGAAATTCTCCTTAGATTTGTGAATTCAGCACAAATCTTCACCGATTTTAACTAACTCCCTACAGGCTCCTTACACTCGGTACCACTAAGGACCAGAATTGGTCTACGCGAGCCTCCGCCAGGAGGCGGCCGGATTAACCTAACCTTTTCATTTAATTTTTTTTAATAACTGTATTCTTTCAAATCAAAAATTTTTAAAAAACTGTAATTTGCACTAAGAGGTAATTTTAAAAACTGTGGACTTGTCTAAAAAAACTGTATTTAACAGTTTTAACTGTAAGTATGGCAGCACTCTGCACAGCTCTTTTGAAGTATCTGCGATTCTCTCGCATTTTACTCTAGCTCGTGTATGCTACAACAACGATGTTTAACAGGGATGATATTGGCTTAGTAGTAAAAGGGCAAAAATTCATACAGAATAGGGCCTTTTTGACGTGAATGGGTCCTTTAGTGGTAAAAAGGAGCTAGCACTTTTACTTTTTTCAAAAAGTTTGAAGAAAATTTTCAAAAATACTGAAGACTTTCTATTTAAATATTTAGCCATAATCACACAAATAGCACACGTTTTTATAATCTCAACAATGTCAGTTTTTTCACTTTTGCTTAAAATGTTTTTGTCAATGTAAAAAATTCATTTCGAATTAACAGTTTCGGGAATTCAAAAAAATCCTGTGCATTTTTCGCTTCGCTGTTAAACCTCGGCAGGGCAGATTTTGGTTTATCACAATAATGGCGCACTTTATTTTAAACGATCAGCATTCAATCCCGGATCAAAAAATTGTAGCTCAAAGTCATTTAGCTTCAGTTAAATAGATTTTATTTCATATTGCACTTCAGACAAACAGAGGATGTTATATGTATTGTTTGCAAAAGTCAAAAATATGCCAAATACACAAATACAAATATTCAATACACTTAATTTCTCCAAGAAAATTTTTAACAAAGCTATTAATTTTTGATAAGTTAATAAATAAAACAGCAAACCAGATCGATATATTCATGGCTTAAGAGTCTTAGGAGTATTTTTTTCGAGTCCTTAGTTATATACGTAAAAATTTCAGAAAAAAATGAGAAATTGAATGCAGACTCTCCACAGACTTATTCGTCTTGTAAGAAGAATCAGTGATGCAGGATGAAAAGCACATGATAGCAGGAAAAAATCCGCTCCTATCAATGAATTTTATGAACTTAACAAATAATAAATCCGTAAATCTTCTACAATTTTGGAATATAGAGCCTTGCAAGAACAAAATTAATTTAAATCACATCGAATAAAATGGCACAAAGTTTTCCATCGCAGTTTCCGCATTTATGCATGTTAAAATGATGTAAGGAATGTATCGTGTATGAATCTGTCAACCTGACATTCTATTCTTGAACCCAGAAAAAATTACTTTGGGATGCTATTAAAAGTAAAGTTAAAAAATGTAGACATTCTTTTGGTGGGTGTGCAGGAATCTTTATACTCCCTCCATTGTAGAATACACAAAATGTTTGTAGGAAATTCACCGGCAGATGTCAATCAATAATAAAAAATATTGGTTATGCTACATAACACTTATAAATACAAGGAAATTAGTTTTTTTTTTTTAAATGTCTCTCAGTCTTAATAGGTTTTTACAAGTGTATACTTTTATAGCCAACCAAAAACGTAACTGCGTAGGCTTATGTAGCTTAAATAAAACAAAATTGAGGAAAACTGTTAAGAGTTTTTTGTGTTTCCAAATATATAATTTCAAAATGGATTTCTTATATTAAAAAATTTAAAAGAAGTAATTTTACTGAGATGGACTTAAAATCATTTTAAAAAAATTTGAAAATTTGTAAATTTATTCGACCTCTTTTTCATAAGTTTTTGTGTAATGTTTATAACTTTAATAATTTTTCAATTATTAATTAATTTGATATATCTTCGAAAAGAGAGCTTAGAGCAAGTAAGTGTGAATCTAAAAATTCGAAGAACCTTAGCTGCTTTTCGTATCATTTGTGTGCGCAATGTAATTCAGAGTTATTTTCTCTAAAATTGACGAAATACAAATAGACATGAACAGCTAGATTTATCATATAAATGCTACTGATGAGTTGGTGTAGCGGCCAACGAAACAGCTGTCTAGTCTGCTGTATGATTGCTACTCTATACAAATTGTTGTAGTTGTTAGTTGTTTTCTTCAGAAAGCAACACAGACCGTGAGCTCGAAAATATAACTCTTAATTAATAATTGAAAAATTTTTAGAGTTATAAACACAACACAAAAAATTTGAAAATTTTACATCAATGTCATTCTATTTAGATAATATTTTTTCAGTAGAATTCTTCAAAAGGGCTTAAAATTAATTGTAAGGGCATCGGGGCCTATGAAATCAAAAAAGGTCACAAAAAAGCCCTAAAAGCCCCAAATATCATCCCTGATGTTTAATAGAGCTGTGCCGCTACATATTCTGTTGCTAGTTTCTAATTGTCTCATTGGGGAAAAAAACCCAGCAGAACAGTGGACCAAATTTGAAATAGTTCTGAGCTAGTTCCAAAAAGGACCAGTACTACTTCCACTACAATACCATTTGAACGAACTGACGCTTTCTGCAGGTTGATGTCATAGGAAAAGACAATTGTCCCCATAAACCCTCCTTTTCCCCATATTTAAACTAGTTGCATTAGGAACATTTTTAAAGTTTTTGCTTTCGGAGAAGTTGTTTTTTTAACTAGTTTCAAAGTGAACATTTTTTTAAAATGTAAAACTTTAGTGTACTGGAGCAAAGGTCCTAAAGACCTGGATTGTACGATCTTTTCCATCAATTTTATTAACTGAAACTTGTGGCGGCCGTGGCGCAGTGGGTAGAGTGTGTGGCGCATACGCCAGAGAACCCTGGTTCGATTCCCACCTGACACAGAAAGTTTTTTCAATAGAATTAATTTTTCTGTTCAGCCGTCACCTCTCTGCAGACAATAGCAAACCTCAGACAGTAAAGACTGCCATGAAAAGCTTCTTGAGAACATGAGCCGTTTGGAGTCGGCATAAAACTAGTAGGTCCAGTTCTCGGTCATTTGTGTTCAAATTTCACAACACAATTGATCATAAGAAGCTCGGTCAAAGTCCGTTCAAGGGCAGAAATGGCAATTTTTGTGTAAGTATTATTTAACTTTATACCAACTCTATATGAAACAAATCTTTTGAGGCAGTCTTTTCTTGGAACAAATAATTGTTTTGGTGCTGTTTAACTTAACATATCTATCTTAAAAAAAAATTAGGTGTGTTACTGGAATCTGTATCTAAATATAAAGTTGGAATAGTTGCCTTAATGTATTAAAAGCAGTTTTATAATTTATTTTGGTTTATTTTTTTAAGTTTGAAAATCTTTCTAAATTAACTTTTCGAGGTGGTCCTTCAAAATTGGCATTTGCAATTTTTCCATTGCGTTTATATTAGTTTATTAACGTAAAAAACTATTGGTACTAAATTAAATAATATTTTGATATATTTTAACTACAAATACCGCCGTTTTAATAGTATGTAAACATAATAATTAACATGTTATGTAAACATGATAAAAAAAAAAAAACCAAAAAATTCAATACAACGACTACTAACAATGATTGAAATGGCATAATTAATTCCCGTTATTTTTCAGCTTATCAAAATAAATTGAAAATGAACCAAAGTAATGCAAATTGTTCTTAAAATGTAGTGGCACAAGTAAACGTTGCTTAGGTTTTGCACATCCTTTTATGGACTTTATTTTGTTTTTGATTTTTTACAAACCGTTACTAATGGAAAAATGTTTTTATTTTTTAATAAATGTACTTATAACTGTATAATAGAGGGTCCCGAAAAAACTTTTTTTTTTGGCTCTCCTTAACGCAAGACCTCTTAAAATTGGCTTAATTGATTGTAAATTACGAAAATAATTTTAAAATTAAATAAAACCATATCCTCAGGGTTTTACCGATTTTCAAATTTTTGGAAAATTTTAATATGTATAGTCATATTCCGCTATCCTTAATTTTGGTTCATGGACTAAATTTCACATGAATCCCTGCATGTGGCAGCTTTCACCTTTGACAGAAAGACGGCTACCTTATCGTTTCTCACAGTTGCCAATCTGATGTGCCATTTTTCGATTGGCCTTCCGACCAAACACTCTAAAGTAAAAAAAATAAATCTGAAATTTCCTTTTAAATCTTTTTAAAATAAAAAACTTTCTTTTCTATTTGGGAGCAATATATATACGATGTTTCGGTTCGAGAGCAACAACGCATAATCAGGCCTATCATGAGTAATTTTTTCGATCGGAATTGGAAAAGAGAATTTACGTTTTTTAAGATAAGGCTCAAGATCTTTTTGAACTTTTTTAATGCAAATATGTTCATCAACCGTCGAAATTCATGAGTGTTAAAGTTTTACCTGTTATCTTAAAAATGGATAAAACCTTTTCCGATTCCGGTTCTCATCATAGGCCTGAATGAGTTCGAGGCGTAGTGAGACTACTTCTGCTATATTGGAAACATACAAAGAATTGGACCATCGTCAGCTTCCAACTAT
>OU612043.1:125508858-125593978 GCA_914767935.1 Coremacera marginata
AAATATAATATAATATAATATAATATAGTAAGTTAAGAAATGCATTTCTTACATGCAAAACGTTCCCACCAAAAACTGCTGACGACAGTTCAGACAGCGAACACCTGCACAAATTTCTGAAGAAAAATCTTGGCACTGAGAACAACAACAACTGGGAACAACACAACAGAAAGAACAAGAAGAAGAAGCGTATCTGTACATTGCGTACATTGCAATAAAAAGTATCCTTGGAATAAAATAAGGAGAAATAAAGCAATAAGTTTAACTTTAATATTTTCTGTGCCCAATGAATTTTGGCAATCAACCTACTTAAATTGAAGAGGATATCAAACATTAGTTCGAGACTCATCAATCAAGTTAGCCTAGATATCTGGACAATAAGGACCTCCGAAAGGAGTTTTACCGGACGTCGCAACAATCAAGTATCCTGCAAACAAAAGGAGAAAAGTAAAACATAATTTTAGTTGTAATTTTAAGAAGTGAATATACTAAATAAAGCAATACTTAAGTGAAATTTTGTGAAGTGACAAAATGGCTTCTGATGATAACAGTGAAATGTTGGCACAACTTATTTCAGTGCAAACACAAGGTCTAAAAACAGAATAAGAACAATTGAAAAGCCAGCTAAGACAGTTAACAGACGCACATAGAGTAACAGAATTTGAAAAACAAACTATTACAGAAACAATTCAATGTAATGAGACCTTAGATATTGTAAAATCCTTACCGGAATTTAACGGGAAAGGATATGTAAGCTGGAAAGAAGCGGCTAGTAATACAATGTCGTTGTACGTTCAAGGAAGCAAAAAATATTTTACCGCCTTGACTATCTTGCGAAATAAAATAACTCAAGAAGCCAATGATACCTTAACCAATCATGGCACTGTCCTTAATTTCGACGCGATCATCAGCCGTCTAGATTTTGCCTACGCAGATAAGCGTCCTCTGCATATATTAGAACAGGAGTTGAACCTAATTAGACAAGCAAATTTGAACTTAGTAGATTATTACAATAAAGTAAATTCACGACTGACACTTATGATTAATAAAACCATTATGACCTACGGGAACAATTCAGAAATAACTAAAGAGTACAATAGAAGACATCGCTCAGATGCACAACGAGTTTTTATAACAGGATTAAATCATCCTTTAAACAATATCTTAATGTCACTTAACCCCATAGATCTACCCAACGCACTAGCGAAATCCCAAGAAATGGAGTCTCACCAAATCAGAATTCAATTTGCCAATGGATTTAGTCAATCTGGAAGACAATTAAATAGTAATAGAAATTTTAATAATAATTATGGGAATTCCCCAAGACAAAATAATTATAATCAACATTCAAATAATTTACGTTTTAATCAACGTCCCGTTCAACAAAACAACAATTATAGAAATTATGGATGGCAAAACCAAACTAAACCAGTACCGATGGAAGTTGATAGTTCAGGCCAATTTAAACAACAACCTAATCCTCGGTTTAGACCGAATAACTCTAGACCACCCTTACAGTATAATAATAACACACAAGAACGAACCATAAAAAGAAGTTTCGAGTCAGGTAACAGTTATCGACCCGATATTAAACAACAAAGGATTAACAACATACAGGAGAATGCTTTTTTAGACGAAGCCATCCCTTACCCTACATATTCAGACAATTACGAGGAACAAACATAAATTTAAAAATTTTGATAGACACAGAAGCAACAAATTGCTACTGTAGACCAAATATTTTACCTAATAGACAACAATTACAAATTGCAAAACGCGTAAAGACGATAAATGGGTATACAACGATTACCCATTATCACAATGCACATATTTTTAACCATTTAACACGATTTTATGAAATTGGTAATCTACAAAGCGATATGCTAATTGGAATAAATCTACTGAGCAAAGCAAAAATACAATTGAATTTTGAAGAGAATTCACTTTTGATTAATAATCATAAAGAAAAATTTTATGTACTTGATGACATTCAGTTGGGGCAAATAAATAACATAAAGGATAGCAATGAGGATAAAGTAGCAAAAATTAAATATATAATTTTAAATGAACATGGAAAAATAGACACGTCTCTACCCTTTAGAACAGATGTAAGCGCAGAAATCAGAATGACCACAGATAGCCCTATTTGGAGTAAGCAATGCCCCTACCCGCTGTCTGCTAACGAATTTGTGAATAGGGAAGTAAAGAAATTGTTAGAAGAAGGTATAATAAGAGAAAGCAAAAGTCCTTATAATTCGCCCATATGGGTAGTTCCTAAAAAAGGTATCCATGAAAATGGTAGACAAAAAATGAGAATGGTCATTGACTACAAAAAGATAAACGAAAAAACGATAGCGGATAAATATCCAATCCCAGATTGCAGCGTAATACTTTCAAACTTAGGAAAAGCAAGAGTGTTTTCTACAATTGACCTGGAATCAGGTTTTCATCAAATAGAGATGAAACCAGAAGATGTTGAAAAAACAACATTTTCTATAAATAACGGCAAATACGAGTTTGTCCGAATGCCTTTTGGTTTGAGGAATGGTCCTTCAATATTTCAAAGAGCAATGGATAACATCCTCCGCCAATTCATAGGAAAGTTTTGTCACGTCTATATTGACGACACCATAGTTTACTCTAGCAACGCTGACGAGCACTATGAACATTTAATGAAAATAATAAATACAGTGCAAAAAGCGCATATGAAAATATCACTTGCGAAATCAGAATTTTTCAAGTCAAGTGTAGAATTTTTAGGCTACCAAATAGCGCATAATGTTATTAAAACAGACGAAAAGAAAATTGAAACCATTAAAAACTACCCTGTTCCGAAAACACTGAGACAACTGAGAAGTTTCTTAGGTATGACTGGGTATTATAGGAAGTTTGTGCACAAGTATGCACATATAACAAAACCATTAACAAAATATTTAGCTGGAGAGAACAGAAGAATCTCTCAAAATCAATCAAAAAAGGTTATGATTGAATTCGATGAAGAAGCATTAAACGCAGTAGATAAACTTATAAATGAGTTAATTCAACAAGTAGAATTAACACAACCGAATTTCGAAAAAAAATTCATTCTGACAACAGATGCGTCAAATGAAGCCATTGGAGCTGTGCTCTCACAAGAAAATAAGCCCATTACTTTTATTTCAAAAACGCTAAATAAAACAGAACAGAATTACGCGATCAATGAAAAGGAACTCTACGCGATTGTATAGCCCTTAAACAATTTAAGGAATTATCTATACGGGGTAGCGGATTTGGAAATTCATACGGATCACCAGCCGCTAACTTTTGCAGTGTCAACCAGGAATCCGAATGCCAAAATGAAAAGGTGGCACGCGTTGATAGAGGAGTATGCTCCGAAAATTATATACAAACCGGGAAACACAAATCATATAGCAGATGCTCTTTCTAGGCAGTTTCTAAACAATAATAGTTTAGAAGAGGAAAGCGAAGATTTAGCAGAAACAGTACATTCGGTAGAAAGCTTAGACATCTTTCACATTAAAACAATCAATAAACCTCTAAATTCCTTCCCGCAACAAATAGTATTAAACAAGGATAATACTAATGAACATTTTAGAACAACAAATTTTAATTCATTTAGACATTTCATAAAATATAAAGACTTAGATTTTTTAAAAGAAATAGTAACAGAACGATTAAATAAAAATCTATTAACAGGAATAAACTGTAATCTAGAAGATTTATATGAGGTAAAACGAATCCTAAGGAATAGAATAGCAAAGAAAATCTTCCACACAGACATAATAGCAATCGATGTTCTCAACGAAGAAGATCAAGAAAAAATAATTAGACAAACCCACACCAGGGCACACCGAAATTACAAGGAAAATATCAAACAAATTTTTAAAGATTATTACTGGCCTGAAATTAAAAAACAATTTAAGCAATTTATTAGAAACTGCGATATATGCAATAAAAATAAATACGACAGACACCCTAAGAAAATACCAATTGGTGAGGCACCAATACCTGATAAGGAGGGGGAACATATCCATATTGACATTTTCTTTGCACTAAATCTAAAATTCTTAACCCTTATAGATGCGTATTCGAAATTTCTAGTGATTAAACACATTGATGATAAAACTAAACTACATGATAAAGTATTAGAGGCATTACAAAACTTCCCAGAGGTAAAAAGAATTACCTGCGATAACGAACCAGGATTTAGCTCAGCACAATTTAAATCTTTTGCAGAAAGAATGAAAATAGAAATTAAATATTGCGATCCTAAACATTCAACAACAAATGGACAAATAGAAAGAGTGCATTCAACGATAATAGAAATTGCCAAATGCATTATAGAGGAATTTGAAATAATAAACAGTTTAGAGGTAGTAATTAGAGCAGCCCAATCCTATAACCAAACAATACATTCAGTTACAGACAAAAAACCATTCGAAGTTCTCTATAACAAAAAAAAACATACCGATTTACCTAGAAAACTTAAAGATGCACAAGCGACGACACTAAATAGCAGAAAAAAAAAATAGACAAACGCGGACATTTAATGAAAATGAAATAGTTTTTGAAAAAGATAACCAATACCAAAATAAACTGAAACCTAGATATAAAAAACAAGTAGTCAAAGCAGATTTAGGAAATAATATAATGATCCAAAATAGAAACAGAATAATACACAAGGATAATATCAAATCTTAAAATTTTTTGGGTTCACAATGCTACACCTGATAATAATTTGTATGACGATCCCATTGATCACAGCCCAGATAGAAATCATAGACCTCAATCACGGAAACGGATATTCACTCCTGAAATTAAGCGACGTAAGATTAATTGAAAGATACGATAGAATTACTTACTTAATAAACACAACAATGTATAAAGAACAAATTAACAATTTGGAAGCACTAGTATTTAAGGAAACAGAACCTAACTCACTTTTGATAGCTAAAATAAAGCATATTAGAATTCAGATAGACACTCTTACCCCACATCATAGAATTCAGAAAAGAGGATTATTTAACTTTTTAGGAACAGCATTAAAATATATTTATGGCATAATGGATGATGAAGATCGTGAAGAAATAGAAGGAAAACTACAAGTAAATACAGTAAATGCACATAATGCAATTGAACAAATTAATTTGCAGAAAAATATTAATGAGAAATTTAATCATGAAGTTGAAGCTAATACTTCTAATTTAAACCATAATTACAAAGAATTGATACAAAATATGAACAAAGTTGACGCGGACTTAAGAAAATTATCAGAGGAAAAATGGACTAATAACCTTTTAGAAATTTAATGTACATTGAAACTAACATTATTAGAATTAAAGAAATCTTAATGACAAGTCGAAATAACCTTCTAAGCAGGGATGTAATTACAGATGAGGATATTGTAAACTTTAACATAACGTTTGAATAATTAAGTGAGATAAAAATTTTAATTGTCACTCATAATGAAAATATTGTAATATTAGTTAAAATCCCTTGTTTTACTAAAGAAGTCTATCAATCAATATATATTCAACACATCCCTAATGCTAACCAAGCAGAAATTTATATTCACGAAAATAAAATTCTATCGCTAAATGATGTTACGTATAAAATGACTACATTTAAGAAACAACTTAAAAAATATAAAGATGCATGTATCGAAAAATTATTCAAAGAAAAAATGCACTGCAAATATATAAATAATAATCAATCAGAAGTAATAGAATTAGATACTAATCATGTTTATGTAATCAATGCGAAAAATCAATCTATTTATCACAACTGTAATTCTAATAATTTCACTATTAACGGAAATTATTTGATACGCTTCGAAAATTGTAATGTTAGAATCGATGATATAACCTATAAGCACCGTAAACCTCTTGAAATCCAACTATTACCAAACCCAGTTAGATTAATTAATGTTACTATCATGAATAATTTTACTATGAAAGAATTGCATTTTAAAATAGTATAATATAATATAATATAATATAATATAATATAATATAATATAATATAATATAATATAATATAATATAATATAATATAATATAATATAATATAATATAATATAATATAATATAATATAATATAATATAATATAATATAATATAATATAATATAATATAATAAATTATATTATAATATAATATAATATAATATAATATAATATAATATAATATAATATAATATAATATAATATAATATAATATAATATAATATAATATAATATAATATAATATAATATAATATAATATAATATAATATAATATAATATAATATAATATAATATAATATAATATAATATAATATAATATAATATAATATAATATAATATAATATAATATAATATAATATAATATAATATAATATAATATAATATAATATAATATAATATAATATAATATAATATAATATAATATAATATAATATAATATAATATAATATAATATAATATAATATAATATAATATAATATAATATAATATAATATAATATAATATAATATAATATAATATAATATAATATAATATAATATAATATAATATAATATAATATAATATAATATAATATTATATAATATAATATAATATAATAGAATATAATATAAATTAAATTATAATATATAAGAAAGGAAAAAATTGAACGACGGCGCAATTTAAAAGCTCTTCGAAATGAAAATGATTCATTCATTCTATCTATCTCTTTATCTATTTTTTTATTTCTATCCAACTCTAAATACAATTAGTCCCGAAATGGAAAACCCAAATATAATAATATACGTATGTCAGCCAAAAGTTGAGGGTGCTGCCGACAAAAATTGTATATAAAATAGGAGCTGCTCCTGCGTGGTTCACTCAAACTTTGTTTAGCTATTAAAAAAATAAATTTGTGTTTTAAATATTTTGCATTTTCATTTTGCTGATATAATAAACAACAAAATTTCATCGAAAAAACAGCTGGCGTTTAAATGCTGTGGGTTTCACATTCTCACCACGCGTGGTGAACTTTTTAAAGCTGTTTAAAATGATTTTTTTTTTAATATGAGCATTTACATTACATAACAATAATATTAACAAGAGAATCCCTTGTTAAGTTTACAAGCAGAATAGAGCTGTTAGAGAAGAGTACGTTAACGTTGTGTAGCCTAGGTGGCTTCAATCATTATTCTGTAGCGTTATAGTTTGTGTACTTGAACGCAAACACAAACATAATTATTACCATCCCGTTGCTGAGCTACACAAAAAGAAACCTATGTGTTGCTCCTTTCTCTGCCGGGGTGCCCCCTAGAGAAGTAAAATGTGTGACTACATACAAATCATACAAATTCAATATTTCGTCTCAACACACTTACCTCCTATCTGCCACCTTTCTTTGGGTCCCAATACAAAAAATACAAGGACTGCTAAAACTGTCGAAAATAGTTTATATCTCTCGCAAATGGACTCCTAGAGGGATTAACAGCCCTATTCTACCAGCCTAACTAAGCTCACCACATTAACAAAATAGTTAATATTAACAAGTTGTTAATGTTCCGTATTCTGGTGAAAATTTAAAAGCTCTTTTCTTTACAATTTTGTTAATTGCACAAAGTATCTTAACAACGACAACATAACCTTAAAATGTATGTGTTTAGCTAAAGAATTGTTGTGCAAACAATAAAAATAATATAAATTAGAATATAATATTGAATTAATATAAATAAAACTGTGAAAAATTAAAAAGTTTTTACGTGTTTTACGTTTTGATAATGAAGAAAATCACAGAACGGAAAAAATTTAACGATGGCGCTATTTAAAACGTCTTCAAAATGAAAATGATTCATTCCATATACCTCTTCATTTATTTTTTTGTTTCTATCCAACTCTAAATACAATTAAATATCGAAATAAAAAATCTAAATATAATTATATACACTGAGAAAAAAAACATACTTTAAAATTAAACAAAAAAATTTAAAATATAAATTTAACGCGTTTGTGTTTTTACAGAACAAATTTAAAAACAATCGTGTTTAATTTTTTTTTTTTATAATTCTCATGTCATATTCTCACTTTTTTTACAATTTTCTCTTATTAATTCTTTTTTATAACAAAAAATTCGTCGCTATCTGACATTGAATTGAAAAAGTATGTGTAGTAGAGTCATTATCAGACAATTGAGACCACGTTGAGAAAAACCATTTGATTGTTTGAAAATATTTTTTAATTGGACTTACAAAATTTAAAGGTAAGATGAAATGAAAACTAATTAATTATTTTAATATATAACATATTTCAATATTTCAAGCCGCAATAAAGCAAACGTCATCGAATGGAGTTTAGATTTAGTATTCGAGGGGTCCCAGGTGTCGCTGATCACGAATCTGACGGCAAAAAAGCGAAAAAATTTAAAAAATGGCATCGAAAATATGGGTGTTTAAAATATTTGTTTTCAATATAAAAACTTTTGTTTTAAATTTTATTTTTAAACAAATGTTTTTAAACTGAAAATGTTTACATTAAAAGTATATTTAAAAACATTGTTTTGAAAACAAAAACTTTTGTTTTAAATTTAACTTTACAAACATTTGTGTTTATCTTAAATGAAATTGTTTAAAGCTCTATTTCAAAAACATATTCGTTTAATATGAACACAATTTCATTTAATTTTAACACATATTTCCCCCAGTGTACATATGCCAGCCAAAAGTTGAGGGTGCTGCCGGCAAAAATTTTATATAAAATAGTAGCTGCTCCTGCGTGGTTCACTTAAACTTTGTTTGGCTATTGAAGAATGTAAATTTGTGTTTCAAATAAAAAAAAAAAATCTTGAGATTACTTAATTCTTTACATTTTCCATTTTGCTTGCTGATATAATAAACAATAAAATTTCATCGAAAAATCAGCTGGCGTTTGAATGCTATGATTTTCACATTCTCACCACGCGTGGTGAACTTTTAAGCTTTTTAGAGCTTTCAAATTGTAAATGATTTTTTAGAATATGAACATTTACATTACATAACAATAATATTAACAAGAGCTCCTTAACAATTCCTTGTTAAGTTAAGAAGCAGAATAGAGCTGTAAGTATATGAGTCGGTCGTACTATTTTTTGCCCCTCAAAATTTCTTTACAACACACCTACCCCTATCTGACACCCTTCTTTTGAAATTGTAGGTGACGTAGGTAGATGGCCTTTCGGCTACGAAATAAATTTGTTTGACATTGGATGTTATGTAAAATTCCTGACGATGATTCACACTACCAGCTTGGTGGTCAAAATGACTATCTGCTTGACCTAAAATACACCTGATCAGCAGTTATGTATATTGTTGTCAGCGGCTTCAACTTTACTTACTTACTTAGGTGGTCGTAACAACCCGTGTCCGGGTTTCAATCGACCTCATCAGCTCTCGCCAGGCGCCTCTGCTTTGCGCGCGCCATCTCCAATCGGATACACCAAGTGCGGTTAGGGCTTCCTCAGCCTGGTCCATCCATCGGAGGCATGGTCTCCCTCGTCGTCGTTGACCAGCGACCCTCGCCTCGAGCACCTTTTTTGCTGGAGCTTCGTCGTTCATACGATGGACATGACCCAGCCAGCGTAGTCGCTGCACAGCTATACGCCGAACTACGTCAATGTCATCGTAGAGCTCATACAGCTTGTGGTTCATTCGGATGCGATAGTCATCGCCGACTCGAACAGGACCGAAGATTTTGCGAAGAACTTTTCTCTCGAACACCCCCAGAGCGGCTGCGTCAGTTTGCGAAACTACCCATGCCTCAGCGCCATAAAGCAGCACAGGTAGAACGAGCGTCTTGTAGAGTGTTAGTTTTGTCGATCGAGAGAGGGCTCTGGAACTTAGTTGCTTACTGAGCCCGTAGTAGCACCTATTAGCAATTATTGTTCTTCGCTTTATCTCCAGGCTGATTTCGTTTTTGGTATTACTGGCGGTGCCAAGGTAAACAGCATATACTTTGTTTTGCCCTCATTTATCGTCAAACCCACTTTGGCTGATTCCTTTTCGATAGCGGCGAAAGCAGCGGTAACATCTCTCTTGGTTCTGCCGACAATATCAATATCATCAGCGTTCGCAAGGAGCTGGACGCCTTTGTAGAAGATGGTGCCATTACGATGCACACCGGCCTTTCGTACGATCCCCTCCATGATGATGTTGAAGAGATCGCAAGACAGTGGATCGCCTTGCCTGAAACCTCTTTCGGTATTGAAGGTTTCGGAGAGGTCATTTCCTACCTTGACGGAGCTGCGTGTGTTGCTCAACGTCATTCTGCAAAGTCTAATCAACTTTGCAGGTATACCGAACTCAGACATTGTTGCGTATAGGCAATCCCTTCTCGGGCTATCGAACGCAGCTTTAAAATCGACAAAGAGATGGTGTGTGTCAATTTGATTTTCGTGGGTTTTCTCCAGGATTTGTCGTAGCGTGAAAATCTGGTCTATGGTGGACTTACCAGGTCGAAAGCCACACTGATAAGGCCCAATCAGTGTTTTTGTAATCGGCTTTAATCATTCACACAGTACGCTTGAGAGAACCTTATATGCGATGGAAATAAGACTGATACCTCTATAACTTGCGCAGATTGTTGGGTCTCCTTTCTTAAGTATAGGGCACAGTACGCTGAGGTTCCAATCGTCGGGCATGCTTTCATCTAGCCATATTTTGCTGATGAGCTGATGCATGCGCCTTATCAATTCATCGCCGCCGGTTTTAAACAATTCAGCTGACAGGCCTCCAGCACACGCTGCTTTATTGTTTTTGAGTCGTTGGATAGCAACTCGAACCTCTTCATGGCTAGGTGGTGATACTTCCACTCCGTCATCGTCGATTGGTGGCACTGAACTGCGCTCTCGATGGGCGGCATTGGTGAAATCGTCGCCAGTAAGTAAATTGGAGAAGTGCTGTCTCCACAATCTAAGCACACACTGTGTATCCGTATTCAGATCTCCATTTTTGTCTCTGCAAGTGGCCAAAAACTGAGTTGGCCAAAAACAGAATATCGGACCAGCAAAAAGAAAAAGTCCAGGTGCAAGCAGAAGGCTTACTGTATGCACCTGGGATTGCTGACGACTGGTAAGTTAAATAACAAAAAATGTTTAATTTTTACCAAAAAAAAAATTTTGGTTTTTTTTAAACCACGTTTTTACTCTTTCTTCTTAACATTTCTGCATAAATACTTGACTGATTTTTATGTTTATGCTCTAGACTTTTTTGTTATGAATTTCACTGAATGAAATAAACAAATTAAATATTAATTTAATCATTAAAAGTACCGAAAAACTTGTTTTGAAACTTTAAGAGCGTTTTTCTCGAAACAGGTTTCTTAAAATCGGTGTGCAAGATAGCGCAATAACTTTTAAACCGATTAACTTCAAAATTGCTGAGTAATTAAAAAATATATTTTTGAGGGGCTGACTTCGAGTTTTTTTTTTTAAAGTTCTCAAAAAATGTTTACAGCTACTTTTGCCCTAAAATTTTAGGCATTTTTTGAAATTTTACTTTGTGTATCCGCCATTTTTTACTTATTAATTATTTTTTTTTTAAAAAACTCTTAGTCAACCCCTCTCATAAGGTTTAAACTCTTAAACAATTTTTTTTTCAGATAAGCCAATCTCTATATATAATACACACCGTTTTTCTATTTATTTTTACTGCTTCATTTACGCACGTGTGACGCGGAAATGACGTCACGAAAAAAAAAGTTTTCTTGATTGTAATACTTATAGGCGGGAGCCAGCAACCCTTAAAGTGCACTTACATGAATTTCAAAATTTTTTGTATTAAGAGATAGTAAATAGCAATGCGAATAAAATAAGCCCAGTACGACGGGGTTTATCCTGGCACCAGTATATTTTAAGGATTTTTTTATCATTAACAAACAGTAAAAATTTGCACTTATCGCGGAAATTAATTTTAACATGCGTATTTTAATGAAAATTTTATGTACTTTTAGAAAACAATGGTATGACGACTTCCATTGTGGCGAAAAAATTCTACCACTGATGTGTTTTTAAAATAGGTATGACAGACTTTTTCGCCACAATGAATACCGAGAATATTCTATTCGTATTGCTATATACTATCGCTTAATACAAAAAATTCATGTAAGTAAGTAAGTATTAAGTATAAGTTTGAAAATTAACAAAAAATGTTTTTTTGTTTTATTTTTGGTGACGTAACTTCCGCGTCACACGTGCGTAAATGAAGCAATAAAAAAATAGAAAAAACAGTGTGCAGGATATCTTAAGCTTGGATTATCTGACACTAACTTATCTGAATCCATGTAAGTGCACTTTTAGGATTGCTGGCTCCCGGACTATTATGTTAAACAATAAAAAAAATTATATACTCAAATAACTCTAACCGTTTTTTCACAATCTTTACTTAAAAAACTCCTAAAAAAATTGCGACCCTTATTTAACATGTAAATGTATTATACATCAGTGATGACAATTTCCTTTCTTGATTTCGTATCCAATCGAGTTGAAAATAGTACTAAAATGGACCCAAACGCATCAAAAAATTTAAAATTATCATTCAAAGGTCATTTTCAAATTTCATAGCTTATTACATTACTTATGTTACATTTTTTTGTACATCCTCGTTTATATAATAACATTACAAATATTTTTTTAGCTCAGCTTAAAATATAACTGCAAAATATAACAAGCGATAAAATGCAAAAATAGTCGATAACTTAAAGAACTTTCGGGTTACAGAGCTGTAAAATCTGCATTTCTATTCTGATTTCAAGTACAACTGAATAACGACATAAGAATACTTCCAATGAATGCAAAATTGATTCATTAATAAAATTTTTAAATCACATTATATTTAAATGATTCATTAAAGAATCATCATTTCATAATAGCGAATGAATTTTTTGTAGTGAAACTTTTATAGCCGCACTAGTTGTATAAAAACGAAAAAATTGCTAATAAAATTTTTTTCTTATATTTTTGCTTCCACTGAGGATTGAACACATTACGTTTGTATCCATAGCCGGCTGTTCTTACCACTCGGCAACGTAGACATATTTTTTCGAGTAGCTCATACTTATTTTAAATCAACAATCAGGACTTCTCTCTTTCTTTTATGATTGGATGGAGTCTTTCGTTCAATACTCTTAAAGTACAGTACGGTTTAAAAATTTGAATCTGAACGTAGCTTTTCTCAGAAAAGCATACTTTTGGGCATTTCTAAAATTGAGTTTTGATAAATTCAGATTGACTGCATTGACTGATTTGGAAATAGCACATGCTGCAATATTAACGAATGCAACTTTTAATTTAAAATTTGTAAAATTTGTAATTCTTAGATCTGTGAATTCACATATAAATATCGTATCTTTCATACAATTCAAATGTAGTTCTGAACTTTATAGTTAACATTTATATCGAAATAAAAAAATATTCGCATGCTGCGGTATTTTAACACACAAAATACTGGTTATAAGTTTATTCATTACCAACTGAGCTATCAGATTACCTACGATATGTTAGTCGAAACTAAAAAATAAGAAGGATATGTTATTAAAATATTGTGCAGATAATTAACACTTGTCAATGCATATGTAACCCACTCGGCGAAAGTTCGTTTGCAATGAACTTTTATCAAAGAAAAATTTCATATTATCCCCTTATTGGCGATCAAAAATCAAAAGTTATTTTATACCAGTGTTATCGCGTAAGTAATAATAAAAGTAAGTCTGAAAGTGCTAAAAAAGTTATCCGAAATTTTCCATATTACAGTAAAAAATAGAAAATATAATAATCTTCGCATTTGTGTTGAAGAATTAATCGCTTTGGAATTGTAAGCGAAAAATGTTTCGAAACATAAGCGAACCTTCGCTTACGAAGTAACCACTGCGTTCTGAAAACGTATCTTTTTCGAATCGTAATCGATATCGAATCCGATTGTTATCATCGCGAACTATTCGTAAATTTTTAAATCTTCGATATCGAAGTCGGATTTTGTGCCGTGTGGGAAATAGCACAATTTTTGTGATAATGTCTGCATCATTTAGCGTTAAATATCATCGCAAATGCAACATAAAATACGCTGCAAGTTGTGCTACGAAAAACGCATCATTTGTAACTGTGTAGGCACGGTTAAATAAACACAAACAAATATGCGCGGTAGCATAAGGACAGAACGTCTGACCACGAAGCGAAGGTTAAGATGTCCTAACAGCGGATGAAATTTTGTGTTTTTTTAAATTAAAAATATTTTCAATTTTATTTTTTGTTTCAAAAATTAAAAATAAGTTGTATAAATAAAATGTGCATGGAAATAGCACATGCTGCAATATTAACGAATGCAACTTTTAATCTAAAATTTGTAAAACTTGTAATTCTTAGATCTGTGAATTCACATATAAATATCGTATCTTTCATACAATTCAAATGTAGTTTGAATTCCTATGAAGATCGCTGTTTGCTTCTTAATTTAAAATCGCTTGAAACAAGGCGAACTATTCAGTCTCTAAATATTTCTGTACGACATTGTTTGTGGTAATATTAATTGTCCTTACTTGTTAAGCTCAATTAATTTTAATATTCCAACAAGAAACTTGCGTCATTTCGATTATTTCAAAATTAACTTTTATAAAGCAAACTATTTGATACATGAACCTTTACAAAGAGCCCTTAAAGAATATAATTCACTTTGTTGTATAATAGATATTGATTTCTCTAATAATAAGAATGTATTTATTAATGCTCTTAATTCATATTATTGTTAACTAATTGTATATTAGTTATAATTTAATATATAAGTATTAAATTTTGTATGCTATGCTTGTCTGAAAAAATTTTTTTATAAATTTATTGACAATAAACTAAACTAAACTAAAAAAAACCCAAAATATATAATCAATTGATGATTATTTTGGTTAAACCATACATTATTTTTGGCATCAATCCTATGGAATAAATTGGATAAAATTTCGGTTTATTCGTATTTCGTTCGCTTTGATCACACTTCAAAAACAAAATTGTCCATGCCTACCTGCTAAGCCTACTAACATTGAAAAACAAATTAGAAGTGAACGACTAAATCGATTTGAACAAAATATGAATCAAACAATTCTGATTGCATTTAGTTGACACTATTTAGAAACGCTCACAATATTAAAAAATATAACAAGAAGAGAACTGCTTAATCGATTTGCAGTTTGCACATTTGCCGCTTAAAAAGTCTACCTGCCCCACTCACCCTATTAAAAAAAGCACATAATAAAACGTGAACAGCTAAGCCGATTTCAGCAAAAATAAAATCATTTAAGTCTATGTGTAATTGCGATTGTCATCCCAGCAAAAAAAGGGCTTCCAAAAGAAGGTAACGTGGAAGGGAAGTATTGAATTCCATCCCTTCCACTTTTATACCCAGAAGGCATTCTTTCAACATATGCATGTAATTGGGTCATTCTCCAGAAGAGCTTCCAGAATGTTTTCAAAGGTTTTTCGTTTCTATCAACCGACCGAAGACTTTTGTAGAATTAATATATCTATATACATAAAAATTAATGCATTTATGTATGTGGACGTGTCAGTCAGATATAGACTCCGAAACAACTAAACCAATTTTTATGAAATTTTCCGGGAAACTGTAGCAATGTCCTGAGAGTGTCTTGAGTTTGGTGCCGATCGAACCAATGGGCAGGCATTATACAAGAGCATGCCACCTCACTTTGGAGTTATAGGTCACACAGCCTTGGAATTCGGTATTTGAATAAGGGAAAATCCGCCCTTTATTAAGGCGACTATCCCGGGTTGAGGCGTGTTTTTAAAGTCGACTGTTATAAAAACTTTTTTTTATTATTTTAACCTGAATTGTCCCAGTGGCTCCATATGGAGCCACAAAATAGGCTAGTGAAGCTTATTTAAGTTTTAATTAGGAGAATGTTATTTCATTGTACTAAAGACGTCTATTACTTCTTAAAACATGTTTTTTAGATCTATTTAGTAATTTTTGTGTCTTTAGGTTGCATAACTTTTTCATCAGGCTTTTGATAAAAGACATTAAAAAAAAAAACGCAGAAAATAGTAGTTTTTACAAACATGACAATGAAAAAGTTTTTTTTTTTCATTTTTACGCAAATTTTTTGCCAAATATATGTATGTGATTTGAATAAAAAAAAAGCATTTACTTTTCCAAATTAATCTTTTTTGATACTTTTTTACTTTTAGTGCAAGCAATCTAGTGATTTTCTTTGCCGGATACTAGACTTTCAGGAAATTAAATATACAGTTGTGCCCAGCGGTTCCATATGGTACCCCAATAGTAGATTGCTTAAAGCTAATACAGCTTTTGCAAAGGTTACCAACCTTTGTAAAGTTAAAACTAAAAAAAAATTTTTATTGTATATAATTCTTTTGCATTTGTAAGCAATACTTTCTTAATACTCGCCTTAAATTTGGTTTGTGGAAACTTACAACCACAGAAACTAGTTTTCTATAGCAAGTTTTTGCGAAAATGCAAATAAAAAAGAACACACTTTCAATATGTGAATGGAAGCTTTCTTAACATTTTCCCAAAAATGTTTTCAGCGTAATTTTCTGGTTGTAGGTTATCTGCACAACAGTTTCAGAGTGAAAATAATGTTTTTTTTTTCAAATCCGTCAAACTGATAGTTATGTATTTTTTCACGTATGAAACTATTTGTTGCTATAAGATAATTATGCGTACCAAATTTTATTGATCTGGATAATTTTTCTGGTAAATATAAAACATTACCGAGTTCGGTTATATTAGAGTTAGGCGTATTACTCAGCCGATTTGGTTTATTTTAACACCAACTATTGCTTTCTGTAAAATAATTATTCATACGAGTTTTTATTGATATGGAATAATTTTTACGAAAATATACCAGATTACCCATTTCAGTTGTATGGGAGCTGAGCGTGTCATTCGTCCGATTTCAACAAGGGCACAATTCCGTTATCATAAAACTTATTCTCGCAAAATTTCATGTTCTAAGGCAACTCCTATTTTTATCCCATCGCTATATGGGTTCGTCATACTGTGCGGCATTGCTCCGGAAGTTCCTGTTGCAGGATTCCCAAACGCCTGAACGACGATTGTAGCTGTAGTTAACTAGCGAAAACTGTCACTTACTATGAAACTGCGCATGCACAATGACCGATAACGACAACTATGATTATCGTTAACTGTTTGGGAATCCTTCTACTGGTCCAAGCCGGAAACGAAAAGCTAACGATAATCCAGAACATACATTACGATACGACAGCCTGAGCATTGCCTGATACAATCAACTATAAGAAGAAGATGCGTTGCAGATTGTTGCACATCTCGAAGAAGAACTGAATGTAATGTTGGTTTGTGCATTCCTTGCTCTGGAAAGTACCACACACTAAAATAAACACTATTTAATATAAACTTAAAAAACACTTATTTCTTTTTTACTTTTCTTTGCATAAAAACTATTTATTTCTATATTTTTTTCTAATTGATTTTTCTATCTTTATTTTTTTTCTAATTGATTTTATTAAAATATACTAAAATACCTAAAACTTATTATATTTTCCTCTTTGAAAAGTGAAAACCTCAGATGTGTCCAGCGATCCCATATTGGACCATGCTTTCCAAAAAAACCAAGAATAGAAAATTGAAAACGATTACATATTTATGCTTTCTAACGACAATTGAGCTTAATTTATGCAAAAAAATCACAAAATTTAAAAAAAATGATTGTGGGAAAAATAGGGTTAATCAGGTATTCAAAAAAACAAAAAAAATTTTTTGTCACAGGTGGCGTTGCAAATTGGCGTTCAAAAGTTCCGGTGGGACAAATAAATCCATACTGGGTCATCTGAAAAAAAAAGTTTGTGGTTAATTTAACGACCTAACTCTTGGGATCACCATGGCCCGATTTTGATTTTTTCATTCACAAGAGAAAAAGGTGGCAAAAAAATCAATGATTTTGTCCACAAAATGTCATCAATTTAGGGCTTTCAACTTTGAGCTCAAAAATATATTTTTTAAAAATCAAAAATTTAAAAATCGGGCCGCGGCTATCCTAAGAGTTAGGTCTTTAAATTAACCACAAACTTAGATGACCCAGTATGGATTTATTTCTCTCACCGGAAAAGTAGTTTTTTTTTTGGACGCCTTTAAAAGTCGTCTTTAAAAACATGCCTCAACCCGGAACAGTCCTTAATAAATTAAATTGAATTAAGATGCCAATTTAAATTTTAGCCTTTTTGCAATATTCGCAGTATTGCAAGTGGCTGATACGCGGTATTACACGCCCAACGACGATATATTGTTCTTTCCTTGCCTAAATAATTTTATTATTATCTTTAGCCAATACCTTCCATTTTTAATAAAGCAAAAACATTTGCAAAAACTACATTTGTGAAACAGTGCGGGCATTTGATCATCATGGAAAATGAATTAATGTATAAATTGCTTAAATAAATAAAATTCAAATGTTTCTCCGAGATAATCGTCAATCGTAATAGAGCTTACAATCGATGGAAAAGAAGTCGAACTGCATCAAATTGGGAACAGCACAAAAGACTAAGAAACGTAGCTAACGCTACAGTCAAATCAGTAAAGCGTGTATTTTTTATGTCCAAGCTGAGCTCAGCGCAATCATCTAAAAATTTATGGAATAATTTAAAGCAAACGGGAGTTTGCAAAGCGAAATCTGAAGGCTGTGAGCTTGTCGCCAATATTCTTAATGAATATTTCATTTCCAATTCTACGTCTTCTAGTAATGTGCTAGCCTTTGACACAAGATCGTTCCCATCTGACTATCTTTTACGTTTTGAGTTTGTTGCTGTAAGAGAGTATGATGTTGCCAGAAGTGTTAACAAGATTAAATCTAACGCAATGGGTGAGGATAATATATCCACCAAATTTATTAAACTGATTTTACCGCACGTCCTTAGCCCGTTTACTCATATATTTAACCAATGCTTCACAAGTTCTTACTTTCCTGATGTCTGGAAAGCAGCCACAATCATCCCCATTGCAAACAAATCCAATGCTTGTGTTCCGTCTGACTATCGTCTTGTAAGTTTGCTATCATCCTTATCTAAAGCATTTGAGTCTCTCATGGCCGTTCAAATCTCAGAACACATAAGAAGATTTGACCTTTTGTCTCCGTTTCAGTCCGGTTTTCGACCTAGTCACAGCTGCTCCACTGCCATATTAAAAACCTTAAATGACATCAGAGTGCCATTCGATCTTGGGCACATAAGTTTGTTATGTCTCTTAGACTTCTCGAAAGCGTTTGAATCGGTTGACCATTCAATACTGTCAAAAATTATATGTAAACTTTGGTTTTTTAAGCACGGCGGTCCGTCTGTTATATAGCTACCTAGTCGGGAGGTCTCAAAGAGTCAGGGTTGGAAATAGTCTGTCCGCGTTCTGTTACTTATCTTGTGGGGTGCCGCAAGGCTCAGTTCTTAGTCCGCTTTTATTTTCAATGTTCATGAATGATATCTTTAGCAAATGTCGTCATGCTACCATGCATGCATATGCTGATGACCTTCAACTGTACTTGTCCAGCCCGTTTAACATAGTTGATAGTTTATGTTTTAGAATGAATGAGGACTTAAGTGAAATAACTGAATGGGCTAGATCTAATAAGCTTAATCTAAATCCTCTTAAGTAATTTGTCTTACCAATTTTCAAAACTTGTCTGAATACGTCTGAGTTACCGACGATTTATCTAAATGGCGAAGGGCTAAAGTTTGTTAAAAAAGTTCAAAATCTTGGATATTATATCAATTCTACACTTTCTTGCGAAGATCACATTAATACTGTTGCTTGTAAAGTTTGCTATACCCTTCGGAACCTGAGGTGGACGGCATCATTTGTACCTGTCGATACTAGGAAAAAGTTAGTACTCCAACTCATAATGCCAATCGTTTCATACTCAGATGTTGTATATAGTAAACTTGATTCCAGGTCCCAACTTAAATTACAACATATTTTTAATAGCGCTGTTAGGTATGTTTATGGCCTTAAAAAGTTTGACCGCATCAGTCATTTGAGTAGTCAAATACTAGGTTACGATATTTTCAATTATTTAGATGCCAGAAAGTGCATATTTTTGCATAATTTAATTAACACAAAAACACCTAAATATTTATTTGAAACGATACAATTTTGTAGATCGAACAGAAATCTGAACCTCATGATCCCTTTGTACAATTTTTTGAACTCCAACAGACTTTTCTTTGTTAACGCAATCAGAATCTGGAATTCGTTGCCCGTTAGAATAAAATCAATTAAAAATAAACGCAACTTTAAGCATGCAATTTTTCAATACTTTTCTTAATACTTTCTCTTTCTTCTTAAGCTGTTTTCTTTCTTCTTTTTTTTAGAATAGGATTAGTTCCTGTTTTTATATCAAGTTAATTCACTTAATGTTAGTTTTAAGCTAAATTTATTCATTGTTGCTTATTACCTGTTGTTGTTATATAATTCGTATTGCATTTAAAAGACACTGTCTCATATGTTAACGTTATCTCTTAAATAAATAAATAAATAAATAAACAAATAAATAAATAAATAAATAAATAAATAAATAAATAAATAAATAAATAAATAAATAAATAAATAAATAAATTAATAAATTAATAAATAAATAAATAAATAAATAAATAAATAAATAAATATATAAATAAATAAATAAATAAATAAATAAATAAATAAATAAATAAATAAATAAATAAGTAAATAAATAAATAAATAAATAAATATATAAATAAATAATATTCTAAAATCATAAGTTTTTGATAACTTTTCATTTTTCACCTGTGTTTCCATTTTCTGGATTTGCCAATCTGTAAGCCTGTCAAAAAAGTGCTTGGCGAAGCGGGCTGTGATTCAGCTAGTTTAATATAAAAATTATTAATTATTCATAATTGGGTTAAATAAAATGAAAAGTTATTAGTTATTTTTACGTATGCTGGTTAAAAAACATAGGACGAAAAATAGACCTTTGGCCTAGGGTACCATAAATGATCGAGGCGGCCCTGGTCATAAGACTGACATAAACTGAAAACCAGACTTAAAGCTCAAATTGGAGAAAAAAATTGAAATTTTTTTTTTTATTAAAGCCCACTACAGAATTGCTGAAAACTTAACAGTCATTTATGCTCCTATTTTTTGTCCAACTTATGTCAGTTCATCTTTAGTGTGCTTTGCGATTTCAGCAATGAATAATCATCCAATAAACATCCAAGAAAGAATTCGTCTCAAATTTTGTATTGCAAAAGGGATGTCGTGTGCCTAATCACTGAAAATGCGACAGAAACTGTACCACACATATGTTGATAAAGTGATGTATTCTGTAGCATTTTTCAGCGATTAGGCAGAGTAGTACTGTGCACCCAAAATCGGTCAAGATGTGGTGGAAGATTTGCCTCGCTTTGGTCGGCTATCAACGTCATCAACAGAAGTTAACATCAATAAAGTCATGTGAATGGCGTCTGAAAATCGTCATTTAGGTTTGAGAAAGATACCCTCTGAAAATTCAATACCTCAGGAATCAATTTGCACCATTGTACACGGTTTTTTGGGCATGAAACGCATTGCCGCTCAACTAATTCCGAAAGACGAGAATTTGCGGCGAAAACTGATGTCAATTCCGGAAAGTGACTTTGAAAAATGTTTTAATTATTGCATTAATCATCGGCATAAATGTATACTTTCGGACTGTGAAGGCGATACAATATATTTGAATCTACTAAATGGTGATCCAATACGAGGTCCTTTTTTCAACTGGGTTCTTTTGACAGCTGTAATGTGTCAAATGGCTTGTCCATATGACGTTTGTGCTTAGTATTCTATACGACTTAATCATGAATAGACTTACTCCTGAACAACGTTTATTTATTGTGCAAACTTACTACCAAAATCGGTCATCAGTTTATTAAAAAATCGCTTTATTGAGGGAATCGTTCGATGAAAACATCATCTCAAGATATGGTCCTGTTAATTGGCCACCAAGATCATGTGATTTGGCGCCATTGGATTACTTTCACACACCATTGCTCAAACCAATATGTTAAATCACTTGTTTATGTCGACAAACCCGAAACTATTGATGCTTTGGAAACCAACATATATCGTGTTATTCAAAGAATACCGGCCGATATGCTCGAAAGCGTTGTAGAAAGTTGGACCCACAGAATTAACCATTCAAGAGTTAGCCGTGGGCAACATTTGAAGGAAATAATTTTTAAACATTGAGTTATAGAAACCAAACTATCATTCCAAATAAAGAATTGCATCAATACATTGATATTTATGTATTTTATTTAGAAAACAAAGTAGGAAGCTCTTATTGGATCACTCTTTATATATAAATAAAAATGAAATGGTGTTCGTTGGTAATGACATCACTCATGAATGACTTAACGGATTTGGCTGCCATTTTTACTATATTATTAGTATTTGTATGTTATTAGCTTTTGATTTTTCGTATAAAAATTTTGTATATTTGTAATTTCGATCGCCAAACAATTTTCATGTATTGTTGGCCTTAAGAAATAAATGCGCAACAAATTGAAGTACTTAAAATACGTTATGTAAGAAAATGACAGTGGTAAAAAGTTTTTATTTATTTCATTTATTTGATAAATTCTAATAAAAAAAAAAATAATAAAATATTTAAAAAATACCCACATTCGAAAAATTAAAAGTAAATGCATTGATGTTCGATATTTAATATATTATTATATAACAAGAATGATAGAGAATAGATTACGACATCGACGTCACTGGAGCCAGTTGAAAGTTGATATCTCTATATGTAAATACATAAATTATTGAGATGTATTTTCACTTAACAAATCTATTGAATTTAAAATGATTTTATTGCGGAATATACGTCAGGTTTAGCACTTGAAACTCAAAATTATATATTAAATAATATGTCACAAATGATGTCGGAGATACGAGTGATTGGCAAAACTTCAATTCTTCCGTTTCAAAGAGGTATAAAGTTTAAAAAGATTTTTCATATTTTGGACTTCCATTTCATAATTATTTTCCCTCATCAGCTCTCGCCAGGCGCCTCTGCCTTGCGTGCGCCTTCTCCAATCGGATACACCAAGTGCGGTTAGGGCTTCCTCAGCCTGGTCCATCCATCGGAGGCATGGTCTCCCTAGTCGTCGTTGACCAGCGACCCTCGCCTCGAGGACCTTTTTCGCTGGAGCTTCGTCGTCCATACGATGGACATGACCCAGCCAGCGTAGTCGCTGCACAGTTATACGCCGAACTACGTCAATGTCATCGTAGAGCTCATACAGCTCGTGTTTCATTCAGATTCGATAGTCATCGCCGACTCGAACTTTTCTCTCGAACACTCCCAGAGCGGCTGCGTCAGTTTGCGAAACTACCCATGCCTCAGCGCCATAAAGCAGCACAGGTAGAACGAGCGTCTTGTAGAGTGTTAGTTTTGTCGATCGAGAGAGGGCTATGGAACTTAGTTGCTTACTGAGCCCGTAGTAGCACCTATTAGCAATTATTGTTCTTCGCTTTATCTCCAGGCTGATTTCGTTTTTGGTATTAATGGCGGTGCCAAGGTAAACGAACTCCTTGACTACTGCAAAGTTATAGCTGCCAGATGAAACGTGGGAGTCTAAACGCCGCGCTCCCTTGTTTGTAGACAGCATATACTTTGTTTTACCCTCATTTATCGTCAAACCCACTTTGGCTGATTCCTTTTCGATAGCGCCGAAAGCAGTGGTAACATCTCTTGGTTCTGCCAACAATATCAATATCATCAACGTACGCAAGGAGCTGGACGCCTTTATAGAAAATGGTGCCATTACGATGCACACCGGCCTTTTGTACGATCCCCTCCATGATGATGTTAAAGAGATCGCAAGACAGTGGATCGCCTTGCCTGAAACCTCTTTCGGTTTTGAAGGTTACGGAGAGGTCATTTCCTACCTGGACGGAGCTGCGTGTGTTGCTCAACGTCATTCTGCAAAGTCTAATCAACTTTGCAGGTATACCGAACTCAGACATTGTTGCGTATAGGCAATCCCTTCTCAGGCTATCGAACGCAGCTTTAAAATCGACAAAGAGATGGTGTGTGTCAATTTGATTTTCGTGGGTTTTCTCCAGGATTTGTCGTAGCGTGAAAATCTGGTCTATGGTGGACTTACCAGGTCGAAAGCCACACTGATAAGGTCCAATCAGTATTTTTGTAATTGGTTTTAATCTTTCACACAGTACGCTTGAGAGAACCTTATATGCGATGGAAATAAGACTGATACCTCTATAACTGGCGCAGATTGTTGGGTCTCCTTTCTTAAGTATAGGCCACAGTACGCTGAGGTTCCAATCGTCGGTCATGCTTTCTGCTAGCCATATTTTGCTGATGAGCTGATGCATGCGCCTTATCAATTCATCGCCGCAGGTTTTAAGCAATTCAGCTGACAGGCCATCAGCACCCGCTGCTTTATTGTTTTTGAGTCGTTGGATAGCAACTCGAACCTCTTCATGGCTAGGTGGTGATACTTGTACTCCGTCATCGTCGATTGGTGACACTGAACTGCGCTCTTCCTGCTCTCTTTTCTTGCGTCTGAAAAGGCGCCTCTCTTCCTTCCTCTTTTCGCGGTAGTTTTCTCGCACGGCTCGCGTTGCAGCTGACTGCAGCGTTTTTTTATATGCGGCGTTTTTTACTGCAGTCGCGATGCCACACTTCTGACCATACCATTGGTTCTGAGGTTGCGGGCGCCGGAAACCAATGACTTCTTCAGTGGCAGCGCACATGGAGTGGGATATATGCGCACAAAGTCCGCCGGCTTCGTCGGTTCCAGAGGTTGGTTGGTTGAGCTTAACCGAGAGTTGAGCGGAGTAGGCCTCGGCAGTCCGTTGTAATCGCAGATTAGCGGCATCCAGCTTTCGTTGCATTCCTGTGCGTATGTTCTTCGCATTGCATAATCGCATGCGGATCTTGGCTCCAACAAGATAATGATCGGAGTCAATGTTGACCCCCCGAAATGTACGCACATCCAGAACACTAGAGGCATGCCTTCCGTCGATTACAACATCATCAATTTGGTTTCGCGTTTTTTGATCCGGGGGACAGCCAGGTGCCCTTGTGGATGTCGAGGTGCTTAAATCTGGTGCTACTAACTACCATGTTTCGCACCGTGGCGAAGTCGATCAGTCTTAGACCGTTGTTCGTGGAGGTCTCATGAAGACTGAACTGACCGACAGTGGGGCCAAAGATGCCTTCCCTTCCGACTTTCGCATTCAAATCGCCGAGGACTATTTCACGTCATGGACCGGAAGGTGGTCATATACGTCCTCAAGACTAGCGTAGAAAGCGTCTTTGACGGTTTCGTCCTTTTCCTCCATCGGGGCGTGCGCGCAAATAAGGCTAATGTAGAAAAATTTTGCCTTGATGCGGATCGTGGCCAATCTTTCGTTCACAGGTGTGAACCGGGAAGCAAGGTGGCGTAGTTTCCGGCTAACGACGAATCCACATCCAAATTCGCGCCTCTCCGCATGGCAGCTGTAGTAGATATCACAGTGTGCTTGTTTAGAGCAACCTTGCCCTTTCCATCGCATTTCCTAGATGGCGGTGATGTCAGATTTTATTGTTTTGAAGGCTTCCGCCAGTTGGATAATGGCACCTTCCCTATAAAGGGTTCGGATATTCCAGGTGCATATCCGTAAATCATTTTCCGTTTTTCGTTTGCGGTGGTCGTCAACGTAATTGGGGTTCTTATCCGAGGCTGGTTTAGTTTCATTGGGCAGTAGTAATGTGGCGGGACCCAAACTCTGCGCACATTCCATGTTTAAGGTCTATGGAGCGACCCGCCGCTCAAATTAGCCGTCAAACTTACGGATGCCAGTTTGCCGTTGCCCAGGGAACACCACGTGGAGGTTTGAGTCGACTTGAGACGATTTCGACATGGATAATGCTGGCCTCGCCAGGTTGAGGCGGTCAGACACGTTGCCATGTGAAGGTTCGCCCTCTGTTCCCTTTATAATTTAATAATAAAATAATTATTGAATAATTTTACAGGCATTATTCAATCAAATAATGCTCTAAAAATGCTGTTTAACGATTTGAAAAACCGATGTAACGTTGAGTATATCCTAACTTATCGGTTAAATCAAGACGTCCTTGAAAACTTTTTTGGAGTTATTAGATCCAAAGGCGGTCTTCACGATCACCCTGATCGTCAAGAATTTAAATAAAGACTGATGCAGGCCCGTAGACAAGGGGGGAGGGTCCAGAAAGTATAAAGTAATAACACAAATGAGACTTTAGATTCAAAATGTGATTTTTTTTTTTAGATAAATTGTGATAATGCTGTTAATTTCCTTGAAAACTTCACTTAATTATTAAAAAATTGTTTTGGCCAAGTGAAAGATTAACTTGGCTTATAAAAGTCATAATCATTATATTGGAATTCATTTTCAAGGAGATTGTATATTAAATAATCAGTTTCAATGCTCAAACAGTCCCTGATATCCAGTAAAATATATACATGAAATTACACATAGAACGAATATAATTTAGTAAATTGAAGAAAATTAGCTTAACATTTTTTTGCCATATCTATCCAGCAAACCATAGTTGACGACTATGTCGAAATTCTGACTAATTCATAACTATTTCGAGCTGTCTTAAAGAAATCGTTACAATTTTGTTAAATTTATATAAAAAAAAAATTTATATAAAATTTCGTTATGCGACTGTTTTTACGACATATTAAAATGCTAACAGAGTAAAATTTCTTTTCTTTCGAACTGACTGAACGAAATCGTAACTTTTTCGTAACATTTTATAACGTTACGATATTTCGTTGCAAAGTCGTATCAACTCCTTCATACGATTTTCGTTACGATTTCGCAACTAAATCGGATTTCGAAATCGGAAAGATTTCGAAATATTCTTAACGAAATCGTAACAAACATTTCGCAATCTTTCCAACTTCGGAATCCGATTTCGTTACGAAATCGTAAAGACACATCGTAAAACAGCTTCACCAAGTGATCTTATTAAGAAATGTTTGCATTTTTCTTAGCTGTTTTTAATTTTGATTTTAATAAACTACAAGAAATCTAACCTACTTTTACCGTTCACACTAATATTGTTGAATTAGTAAAATTTTGTCATACACATTTTTACTTTTTGTGCTAATTTTCGGAATAATACTTATTAAAAGATATTAAAAAGTCTCAATTTGAACCATTTTTCAACAAACCATAGCCAAAAATCAAAAAACTTAGTACTCAAAATTTATTTGTAAAAAAAATAATGAAATAAACTCTTCTCATCTCTCTTATGGTCATTTAAAAACAGGCATATTCAGTATTAAAAGAAAACGGATTTGCTTAAAAATGTTCATAAATTTTCTTTCAGTTATTACTGGTATCTACTTATAGATTTTTTATCAAAAGCCCCCCCAAAGTGAAGTTGGTCTTAGCAAGCCTTCACAAGCTTTAATGGAGACGCTTAAATCATGTGATGCAATTTTCAATGCATTAAATGGGGAGGAAATATTGCTTACAAGTGGATTTTTAAAAAACATCTACTTAAGCAAAGCATGACGGCAATGAACACGTTAAAAAACTGTTTTTTAAATGCCGTGTGTATTTCCGTATGAAAATACTAAATGCTGAAATTTCAAAAAATATTTTCGCTAAGAAAAGAAAATTTAATATACGTAAAATATTAACATAATTTAAAAGACTGTTTTATTTACATTTTCTTGAATAAATATTTTTATTTTAGCAGCATCAAATTATATGATGTAAAAAATTAAAATATCCCGCTGTCTTGTTTACATACAATTGATGAGTTTTGGCTGGAAATTTTCAGCCAATGGGAACAATTGGCTTCAATTACGTCATATTACGGTAAAACATGCGGATGTCGTAATCTATAAATTCTTTCATTCATGATTATATAATATATATGTGACTTGTACGCAAATTTTTCAAGCATTAAATTAAAAAAATGAAAATTAAAGATTTAAAAAATAAAAGGAACAGAAATATTAAGAATATCAACTAGTTTTAGATATAAATATTGCTTTAATTGACAATATTAAACTTAAAAGAATACAAACATTTGAGATATTTTCAATAAATTTAAGGTTAACGGTAAATATAAGTTTAAGGTACTTGCAATGAAAAATGGTTCATTACAAAGCAATCAACAAATGTTTTAAGAATTGTTTACGTTGGTTGTTCGATAAGTACTGAAAAAGTTGATTTTCAAATGCTTAATATATAAGATAACCGACGATGCGCTTACGCGTTTTTCGGTACTTATGTCAAAATGTCAAAAATTTCAAATACTTTTGTTGATTGCTCTGTATATTGATTGGCTCAAGACCGTAATCTGTGAACAATGCGGGTGAATTTATAAAAGCTAATGTATATATCAAGGCATCTTTTAAACGTATCATTGGTTCCTCATTTCAAATGTCGAATTCCAACGAGTTGGAACATAATTTTTTTATTTTGTTGGTGTAATACCAATTCTTTCTTGTGCAACTTTAAGTTGATTGTTGGCATATCAACTCTTAGAAAAAATCTCACGAACTATTTGATCTTGTCCAAAATAACCAAATGTATTTCTTGTCCAAATGTATTTCTTTCAACCCTGATTGAGTAATCAAATTAAGAGAATGTGCAAATCAACCTGAATGTTGCCATCCACCAATCCTTACTGCCATCTTTTCCAATGTTTGCGGTATTGTCAGAAACTGTTGCAGTAACTTTATTAGTTATATCCCATTCTTCTAAAATTTCTTTTAATTTATTGTGAGTATTATGTTTAATTTTATCTGTGTGTAAAACAGAATCTTGGCTTCGGGAAGTCCACTCATCCACTGTAAGGCACAAAGTAAAGCCTCTTTTTAAGCGATTTCTGACCCTTTCAGATGTTTCATTAAAAATTGCTGGTATCAGAGAACACGATATTGTTTTTCTAGTGGGAAGTTTATAGCTTGGATTAAGCATATGTAATAGTGTCCGAAATTCAGTATTCTCTACAATGCTTAATGGTTGGTATTCGTTTGCAATCATCAGAAAGAGTTGTTGGTCTATTTCTCTTTGTTTTTTTTGTGGCAGCGGCCTATTATAATATTGGGTAGTTCTTGAATTTTTTTGAGAAGAACTTTTAAACATAATAATGAATTTTTTTAAATCTGAACAAAGGTCCTAATAGAAATTATCAAAGTATTGGAAGGAACATTCTTGCAGTGGTATAATGCGTTGGGCTGAGGAAGTATTGATAATGACTTCGTTTCTATTCGGCAGATCGTTATTGTTCTTACTGATTTGAGTTTCCTGTTCTGCTGGTGATGCTTCTCTTCTGATTTGTGGGGCTGGGTGATTTTTATTAAGATGTCGAATTAGGTTGTATGTGGACTTATTTGCAACTGATGATGTCTGTCCACATAAACATATCACTTTTTTTCTTTGTTGGGCTCCGAGTAGGGAAGCCATGCTGCACTCTTTTGATGTAGTGTCATTAAAATCTTTCTAATGTTTATTTATATATTAACTTAGCATTGAACTAATATTTCTTACATTTTGTTATGATTTTGCTTAGTAAAGTTGATTTTTGTTTCACTTTGGTACAGTTGCAATAATTGTCAATATGCAATTTGTGAATATTGTAAATATATCAATAGAGAAGGGTGTTATCACTCTATTTGTTATCGACACTTTTATAAGTGTTTTTTCGATTGTGGCACAATTGTGATAGCACAATGTGCTGACACACAAGAGTGCACACGTGCAAGTGAGTCAGCACACCAAAAATTGTTCTATAACCCACCTCTAGCGCTATCTATTGAAAATAAAATCATTTTCAATACGAAAAGTAATTGTAGGTTGGACAACGTCTGCCAGGCCACTATACCTATATTATTTTTATAAATGTCGATATATATTGTAGTTAAATTTTACGAAAATTTTTAAGCTTTTAACTTATTAAAAACGCATGCAATTAAATTTTTATATCATCTATGTTTGGTTAATTTTTCCAAAAATGTGAAATTTTTCTGTCTATTTCGGTTAAAAAAAAAGTATAGTTGTTGTAACCCTAATCTATCTATATATATACTTTCGAAATAAGGACTTTAACTTTCATTAAATCTCCTCTGATGATGAGATTTGATTTGATAATCAAGTTTTGTGATTTGGAAATTTATATAATTGGGCGTGACACCTCCCATATAACTGAAATTGGCAATATGAAATAGCTTTGGAATTATCACAGATATGAAACTCGGTACGAAATTACTTTTTAGTCGTGTGTTTTGGACCTAAATGTCACAAAACAATGAATGAAATAAAAGTATGAAGTTACTAATTGGCCGCGTCTTTCAACTTGAAAACTGGCACGGGCATTATAAAATGTAATGTGGCTCGGCCCATGCGATATTTTCGATACGGAATAGCTATGGAAGTAAAAGTAATGGACCATTGAAACTTGGAGTTGAAATGGAGTTACTATTTGGTGATGTCTTGCTACTGGGAAACTGGAATCTGTATATAAAATCATTGGTGCGCACTCATGCTGCTGAACATCTCACGAACGGTAATACCTTAAGGTTAATATCGAAATTTATGAAAAGAACCCTGTTGACACACTTCCTTTCCCGACCATAAATCAATAAAAATAATAATATATGCCAGACGGTTTTGGCTAAATTTTGGTGATTTAGACTAAAATTAGACTACAATTTGGTAATTTAGTTCATATAGTTTCTGTCGGCAGCTATACAAAAAAAAATGGACGTGACCTCACTATAGTTACACCCACTTTTCAGGGGATAAGCGCGGAGCGAAGCGATTGAAAAGTTAAAAGTAATGAATAAATATGTTGTGTTTTATTGACTAATTCCCGATACTTTTTTGTCATAATGCATTTCAATAAAACACATTAGTAAAATGAATTCAATGTACTGCTCTTCAACACTCCAATAAATTATGGTATTATATTAATTAACAGAAGATGTTGTTCTTGTTTGAATTCGAGACTTCCATTCAAGGACACGGCCCTAACCTCGGCTTGTTCTAAGTTTGAATTTGCACTAATTTTTTTGAATTTGCACTAATAATTTGGGAGGTTTTTAAGTTTTTTATTTATAGACTTGTTCAAATTTTTTACGAAGAGGGTCCCAAAAGTCACTGACATTTTAATTTTTTTAAAAATCGCATTTCAAATGGACGCCTCGACCTGGCTTGCATACTTGAGTCGTTTTCATCAAATTTTACATGATATTCTGTTATAATTCTGGACCAATTTTCACTGTTTTTGTAGCGAATTTTAACAATTTTTTCGCGTTGTTCAACCGAAAAATTTTTCATAACTAAAGCTCCATGCTTGCTCTTGACAGCTATCATAGATTTAATACTACGCTTGTCACAAAAAAGTAGTGATCAATCAAAATAGTACTGACTTTTGGACTCCCTTTACAATAGTTGAATTTTAAATGTCTTCTGTTTTTACTTCCTCAACCCTGCGAACATTTTTCTGAAGCAAAAATTATCGGCCACGTGTGGGTCGAAAATTTCAGTTTAAATAATTAAGGGATATTTTATCCAATTTTTTTTTTGAGAATCGAATTTTTTTTATATTAATCACTTCATATATGTCTCAAGAAAATATAATTTTTTTTTTTTCAAAATTCCTCCTCTAACTATACTTTTTAGCCTGTTTTGTGCGCGCCGCATAGTGCTGTGCGTAGTGGAAATAAATAAAAAAAATGTTTGCTCTCGGAACTGTACAAATTTGGTATCATTCGAAAGACATACTTCCGTTAAGGTAAATCCAAAATATGTTTGCTTAAAAATTACAAATGTAGGCATGTAAACATTTCTAATTTTTTAGTAATTTGCAAGGTAGTGTCCGATGTGTTCTTGATGCTCACAGGAAACAATTCTTCTTAAAATACATTTCTAATCAAAAGTAAATATAAAAAAAAACTTTTAAAGGAAAGGGTCTTTTCCATTTTTGGTTTTTAGAATTTTGGAAAAAAGATAAAAAAATATTTTTGGTAAATTTTCAATAAACAAAAAAAAACTTTCATAAGCGACTAATTTTACAAATTTAGATAGATATTTACTAATACTATGAATATTATTAACGGCAGTTTTTTTATTGGTAACCTTAAACCTGTATCTTAAAGGATATGAAAAGATAAATCCGCTTTGTTCCGCCTCTTGGCAAAAATCTATTTTAAATATACCTCTGAATCAAGAAATTGCTTGAAATTCCAAACGCAACTCCATATATGTAAGTGAAGGCTGAAACACTAAACATTGAGTATTGTTTATTTTTGTCTTATATTGTTTCTGTTTACCGTTATTACACTTAGTACACATCTATTAATCTTTTTTTCAGAACTTCTGACCAAGTTTCGTTAAGATCGGCCAACTTGTGTGTGTAGCTCCCATACAAAATCATGTACAATTTATAAAGGTTCAAGCGAGGTAGCCCTAGAAACTAATGGATTTCAACCATTATAAGTATTCGTTTATTACTTTATATTCTAAGCTTTCTGATCAAGTTCTGTAAAGATCAGTCAACTTTTGTGTCTACCACCAATACAAAATTATGTAAAAATTTAACATAGGTCTAGGGGAGGTACCCCTAAGGACTGACTGATTTCAAAAATTTTTTGGATTTTTCTTAGATAGCTTAAACTTACTAAGCATACAAAATTTCATAGGACCACTCCTATTTTTTTCCAAATGTGTATGAGCGCAAAGCACTGTGCGCCGTCAAGTGTGTTTTTTTTTAAACTAAACAGATGGCTTTATTACTCTCGCGCCCCTCTCCTAGCTCTTTCAAATAGTTTATATTGTAATTATTATGTATTACATAATAATATTGGTGTATTATGTTATTGAATTTGTATACGACTGAACATCGCCAAACGTCGCAGTACTGAATCGGCCAAGAAAAGAAAATCGGACCAACAAAAAGAAAAAGATCAGGTGCAAGCAGAAGGCTTACTGTATGCACCCGGGATCGCAGATGACTGGCAAGTTACAAAAAAAAAAAAAATTATTATTAATTTTTTCATAATTTAACAAGAAAATGTTTGTTTTTTTTTTAAACCTCGTTTTTACTCTTTTTACTTAACATTTCTGCAAAAATACGTGAACGATTTTTATGTTTGTGGTCTAGATTTTTTCTAAACGAAAAACAAAAAGAAAGATTAATTTAATCCTTAAAAGTACCAAAAACCTTGTTTTGAAACTTTAAACACGTTTTTCTCGAAACAGGATTTATAAAATCGGTGTGCAAGATTGCGCAATAACTATTAAGCCGATTTACTTTAAAATTGCTGAGTAATTAAAAAAATATTTTTTTGAGGGGCTGATTTCGAGTAATTTTTTTTAAAAGGCCTCAAAAAAATGTTACAGCTACTTTTGTCCTAAGCTTTTAGGCATCGGTTTTTAATTTTTATTTTGCTAAGCCGCCATTTTGTTTCTAATTAATTTTTTGAAAAAATCTTAGTCAGCCCCAAGGGCATAGGCAGAATAAAAATTTAGTGGAGACAAAGACCATAAAAATTTTGCTTACCATATCTTTCATTCATGCATTTTACGAGTCAAAAAAAATTGATTTTACTCTTGCCGTTCCAAAGCTCCAATATTCAGCCGTTTAAGGAAGTTAAAAAAATTTCTTTCGTTACCTGAAAACTTCATCAATTTTTACAAAGCATTGCTTTTTATTTAAAAAAATATTGTTGAACTTTTTAAGCATCGGTACGATAAAATTAGTACGGATTATTTCAAAATTATTTGCTACCCGCAAATCTAGGTGAGAAAAAGTAGACTCAAGATTGGTAATAAAATTGTACAATTGCATTGTATAACTGAGTACATAATGTTAAAACGAATAAATACTGCCCATATAAGTTTCAAAATCCAAATGTAGAAAAAAATATTTTAAAATAACTTGCTTAGGTGAAAAATATTAATGTGACCATGTTTAAAATTGCAAACTGCAGAGCGGTGTATGGAAAAGAGTTTAGTTTTTCTTAGTTTTTAATATGTAAATTATTTCGTTCCTTGATTGTGCAAACAATTTGAAATTCCTGGACGTGAACATCTAAAGCTAAACCTCTTTCCGCCGAAAGACTTCTTGTTACCGTAGCAGATTACCTAAGATTTTTCGTCCTAAGTCGTACGAGTTTTAATAATAACCCCAATGGTTTAAAATGCAAGCTTCATGACTTAGTAGATGTTTACACAATTTTCTACATATCATTTTAAAGTAGTGCTTTATTTCAAAACATATAAATGTTTTAATAAATATAGAAACTCTTGATGTTTAAAATTTAAACTTAAAATTTGCAAGAATTTGCAAGAATAAGCTAACACGTGAATATCCTTGTTTTGTAAAATTGAGATATTAAATAAATTATTAAAAGCGATTTGTCCGATTCACACTGTGCTTGTAAATATGCGGTAAGGAAACATTATTAAGAAATCAATAAACTTAAATGAAACTACAGAATTGAATGAAGATTTATTTTACCTTCATTACCTTCTCTTGGGGGTACTCTCTTGGTCTTTGTGTTATCAACTAAATAAATGTTTGTTTATTCGTTTTTAATCCTTTATAAGTCATGTAAATAAACTATATTATTATAATGTCTTTTATAGCAAACTATTTTGTAGAAAGCTATTTTCATTTCTGTTTTTTGCGAATAATATTTTTTAAGAAAAAACATCTACAGCAACTTATTTGCTTGCGTTATAAGATGGTTAAATATAAAAAATTTTGTAAAAAATTGCTTTTTAAAAAAATGTATTAAAAAAAAAAAGATTAAAATGTATAACCAACATACCTAAAAATTCCTAGCAAATAAATGAAAAGTTCAAGATTTTTTTTTTTATACTCGTCAATACAAGAATTAATTTTGGGTTTTAGTTTATAATAAATAGAAAAATGTGTGGTATATGATAACAATTTTGTTTACACTGCTTTGTCGATAATATTATGCGTTTATTGTGCGTTAGTGAATTTTAGTTTTAGTCGGCGATGTAAGTGCCTTTCAATTGAAGAAAGTAATATAAAATATTTTAAAGTGCTTGTCATTAAAACTGATAATATGATAGTAGTATTATTCCAAGCATTTTGAATGTTTCTGTCATTTATTGCTTATGACAAACATTATTTTTTGACTGTATTTTTGTAACTTTTTTTAAAGTAAGTAAATGTGGCGTTAAAATGTGTGTTTAAAATAAGAAGTACATAAGACGTTCGTAGTAGGCATAAAGCTTATAGGTCCAGTCATTTGTGTTCAAACATTTCATAACACGTACAACACAAGTGATCATATGAAGCTCGGTCAAAGCCTTTTCAAAGCCTGAAATAACCAATACGTCTTTTTTTCGTGATGTAAAATATAAACTATTTGTGAAGTATATGAGTTAGGAGGCTAAATGTTAATTCACGAATATAAATGGAAACATCACTATAGAACCAACAATATCGAAATAAGAAATATACTTATAGCTTGTATAGAATACTTTTCTATGTAAGCAATGGTTTTTGACAGACAATACGAAATTTTGTACCCATTTTTTATATAAATTTTCGACTGGTAGCATGTTCTCTTAAGCCAGTTTTAAGCCAAATTCATACATGGTTTTGATTTATGGTTCAAATACTAATTCATGGTTTTCTTACCAAAAGTTAAAATCATATTTTCGTAGTACAACATTTTTGAAGGCTGGGGCGGATTCAGGTGGGGTATAGGAGGGGATGCAGCCCACGGCCCCGAGCAGGCAGGGGCCCCTCAGGCGCTTTTGTCAAAATCTTTAATTTGATTTTTTTTATGCATTTTTCGATCCCGGAACAAAATTTGCATTTTCTTTAAATTTTATTCCTTGTTGCTTCCGTCTATTATAGCAAAAAGATGTAATATTAAAAAAAATTGTTTGCCCTGTATGGGTATGAAAATCATACCCCATCGCGTGATAGTTTTATTCACTAACCTCCAATCCAAAAACTTTAGATAGGTTACATTAGCAGCTATCCAATTCAAAAAAAAAAAATAGCAGAAAACAATGTTTCTTCTACTTACTACAAGTTGTAATAAGCATCGTTAAGTAGGTGTTTTTGTTGATGTAAAAGCTTTGTTCTTTTTTTGCTTTTGCATAACAGAAAAGAAAAATTAACATTAGTGACATAATGCGACTTCAATGCGAAAAAATTAACATTTTGATTATTAAAAGATCCGAGCTAAATGCTCTGTCCTTAAGTAGGCCCCGTGTCGATCTTAGCCCCAGGCCCCGCTATGTATTAATGCGACGCTGGTTGAAGGTATCGATATAAGGACTCTTTGTTAAAAGTTGCAAATTTAAAATACCACATCCAATAAGGCTAAAAAGTAATCTTTATAAGAACCCAATAAAAGGGCGTTTTTCATATCTTTTTGGAGTTTTGGGTTTTTTTAAAAACTGAATCGCCGTTTTTTTTCATTAGTTTTTTATCTTGCCTTTCATTTTAATTTCTATATATATATGTTGTTAATACACTATTTTATTTTGAATTTGTAGTTATATGAGTAAAAATTAGCGACCCCTATACTAAAGGTTTAAGGGTTAAATTCAAATTATTAAAATTACATTATACTTTTGCATTGTTTAGAATTATAATTTTCTTATAAGATCGAATGTATGTGCCCTAATGTGTGTGGATCGAACTAATTTGTATTCAATAAGATTCTTACTCTTTGGTTCCGAGAACTAAATCACTTCGTAAAATTTTTTAAATCAATTTATCTACTTATTTTATTTGCTCACACTTACATCTAAGGAACATAAATTAAACACTATAAATCAGTGAGCAGGAACTTAGAGTCGATTATCTATACAGAGCAGTCGATTCATTTCTGATTACGCTATACAGTACGTAAACTGGAATTAATCCGGTGCTGTACATCGGTCGGGTGGTGACCGACTCCGTGAGGCAATGCCAAATTTGTATAGTACGTTTGATGCAAATTTTCAATGGGGCTGGCCATCATCAGTAGTGGGTGCATTGGTATATCATAGGCAGCAGCAGCAGCGACTGCTGTTGAACCCATATGGCGCATTGTAGGATTGGCTACATTTACTCCTGTTGAATAGTGCAAGAACGGCCGATTTGCAGCAGCTGTTATTGTATGTAACGGTGGTAGAGGACATTGACGCTGATCATCAGCATTCAAGTTACTGGATATCCCAGAAGGTACGCTGGTGTACTTCTTTGAGGCGAAAAATAGACGTCTGTCATAAGTAACATCGTCGATTGTCGTGCTATCATTGTCGACCACATCGATGTCTGTACGTTCATCACCATTCAAGCTCTCCCCAGAATTTGAACCGTGTTTATCAGGTGTTATGAGGCTCTCGATTGTGAACGCGCGTTTCGGCCGATAGATACTACTGACTAGGCTCGAATCTCGCATACTGGGTGACGTTAGAGTCGTGGATTCTGGTAGTGCAGATGGTAGCTTGCTACGCAAAGCAATTGACGTTGGTGACATGGAGGATATCTGATGTTGAGATTTTGGTGATTGAGAGGCTGGCAGAGGTGGTATCCTTTGCATATATATCGTTGGGTCACTTAAACCTGCTGCGTCAGAAACATCCATGGGCGGCATGACGGACATGCTGTGACCAGATTGTGCAGTAAAAAAGAACCTATTTAGATTTGCAAGTGCTGCCAACTCTTCGTTTAAAAGATCCTTGTCGTTCTTGTGCAGCTTAAATCGTTTGCGCCTGCGCAGTAAGCTACCGTTCTCAAACATATCGAATGCTTGGGGATGTAGTGCCCAGTATGCTCCTTTGCCGGGTCGATCGGGCCTACGTGGAACTTTGATGAAGCAGTCGTTGAAGCTGAGGTTGTGACGCAGAGAGTTTTGCCAGCGCTGAGTGTTTTTGCGATAGTATGGAAATCTATCCGTAATAAACTTGTAGATGTCACTGAGTGGAAGCATTTTTTCCGGCGAACTCCAGATAGCCATGGCAGTCAATGAAATGTACGAGTATGGAGGCTTCTGGTCGCCGTATGATTCACGAGATGGTCTGGGCATAGTTTACGCTCACATGCATGGGTATCTGTACGGTTACCAACTAAGTCGAATTAAATGAACAGACGAATGTACGAGAACTTTTTAGTATAAATAGTAATATATTTTTTTTTTACATCAATAAAATTTTCACTGTAGGTTTGCTTAACGCGTACATTAAAAAATATACTCAAAATCGAGCCCATAACGCACAATTTAACTCTCCAATAATGTTGCAAGCCTTATAAAATGCCATCGCGGCGGCAAACTGCGTTCCCGGAACACTGTTTACACTGCAAGTCTTTTTGTTGTTTTAATTTTTGAGCTCGCACAAAACGATTCAAATACATTACTGCGCGAATCTGAATACGAACGACACACGTCTTCAATAAACGACTATAAGCGAACATCCAACAAGGTAACAAAACCGAAATCACAGACTGGCAGACGTCACCGAGACACAGTAGAGCATAGCAAGTAAATCTACTCTACTCAACACAACCACCAACCACAGCACAAGCTGAACAGATGGTAAGATACAACATACGAACGTTCTCAATGCCACGCCACACCACTCTCTTCGGGCTATACAGCACCGAACAAACCACACAGAAACGAGCCAGCGAGGTGTTGAAAAACAAAATTACAATCGTTTTAGCGATTTACAGATGATTTTCCATTTTCGTAATCTTGTTAGCTAATTCGCTTTGGTAAGGCCGGCTGTTAGAGAGCAACACGCCGCTGCGTTTCATGAGCAGAGGAACACGTGCAACCCTATGGGAAGCAATGGGCGACTGACCACAACGGATTTATCATTTTACAACAAGCTTACCAAGAATCCAACCCTCAAGCAGGGGCTACAGCTATCCTAGCAGCCGTGTAAACAGACGCTCGGATGGTTGTTTGGGCGGACGCATGGGATGCGGAGTTAACAATTTTGTACTTTAAAATATCAGGTTTTGGTGGTGGCTTCGATGGATACTTGCAGTGCGCCTTGTGTTTGTAGGGCAATACATTTGAACGTAGCGCGCAGACATCATCGATAACGAGGCAGCAACAAACAACAGCTACGAAGAAAACTATACGATATACAAGGAGCTACTCAATTCGAGTTTGAAACAATGGAGCAAAATAGGAACAACGCAAAAGCAAATAAGTCAAGATTTATAAATAAAAATAAAAAACACGAAATTTTGTCTACACTGTGCACACATACAAACAATCGGACACAAACATACACACACACATATTTAAACGCATATCTGTAGAAAGTTGGCGCGCACCATGTTTGCGGAGAGTTTTGTAAACAAATACCATTGATTGGTGTGTCGACAACAGAAGGAGTGGCCAATGAGCGATAACCTTCTCGAGCGATGCAATGAGTAAGGGAGGTAAAGTCTATTTAGTATCATGCTCATAGTTTATTTATTTATCAGGGTTCATACGGAAATATTCAAGAAGAGCTGTGTTTTATCCTTAAAATATATTGAATGAGTGAAACTAGTTAAAAGTAAACCTTAATTTTACCTCAATGTATTATTTCTGTGATCTTGTGAATATTTTGTGAATACCTGTGAATAGAAAGATTTACAACATAAATGATGGCAATCCTACCTCGGGGAGTCTATAATAGCATTACGCCTCGTCAGAAGACATCATAAAAAAAATCTACAAATAATATTTTGCAACCTTGTTTTTATGCATGAATTGGCCCTAAGTTCGCTGTTTTCTAATTTCAATAGATATAAAAAATAATTCAATAGTTTTGGAAATGATTCATATTTTTTTATAACACTTTCGCTACCTTAATATAGAAATTCCCTCACTCAATTTTTTTTTTATTATAGGAGAAGAAAAAAACTTTATAAAAGCAAAGTTCTGCAATCTCGGCAGTAAAAAAAAATTGTAACTTGTCACTTATAGTTTTTAATAAAAAAAAATACAAAAAATTCGATGCGATGTTAAAATTAAAAAGTTTTCTTTGAACCACCAGCGAAGATTTGCTAAGTAGTGAGAGTTAGTACTGCCGTCATAAGGAAGAGTGCGGCATCTACATTTTTCAAAAATCTGAAAAGAGAAGCGTAGTACAATATAAATCATAATGCTATTTTAAAGAATTTACCCAAACTGCAAAAACTGTGGCATAAAACACTGTAGTTGCCGTTTTTTGCTTGTTTGTTCCCGATTTCATACAATTGAAAACATTAAAAAAACGCCCGTATCTACATAATTTTTTTGCATCTATAAAGAAAAGTTTGCTTATTATACTTTAAAATGTCATTAAAACCATCTTACCAATATAAAGGATCGGTATTATTAGAGTTAAAGTGAAGTCAGGAATAATATGCATAATCAATAATAGAAAAAAATCATAATGCCCGTATGATAATTAATTTTTTTTTAAATTTTAAAATCTGAAAACAAGTGGTGCGTGGGCAGGACAGACATATTTTGTAAGAAAAGGATAAACATTGTTACTTTTTTATATCAGGTGTTTTTAAGAGCAGCTGCATTAAATAAATTAATATTAGCTACACACATCACTTCCAATTCAGCATACATTTATATTAAATAGTTTTGTTAACTCTAAAAATGTCAAATTAATTAGTAACAGCACAGTAAATATTTGATCGAAACTTAACGAAGAACGAATTGAAAGAAACGGCAAAATAAATGCAAAGAAAATACAGTTCGTCCTAAAAATTTTTCTCCAATTCGTACGATATGCGTACTCACTCACACCAATTGAATCCATGCATTCGTGCTATTTGAACTGCTCTAGTTATAATTTGCAATGATCAATTTAATTAAGTATCATACAGGCTTAAGGCGCAAATTCTATTTTGTATGACTGGAAAAAAAAAAACAAATGAAAAAAACAAAAAAACAAATGTGTCTATGAAAAAATAAAAAACAAAGGCAAAATGCGATATCTACGTGTAGATACGGCATTTTTGACTCTGTGTAGATACTACGTTTTATTCTGGAATGATTCCTAAATATTGTGTAGATAAGGCAATTTACGTAAAATATATAGACATGGAACCAAAAATTTTGTATTTTTATTTTATAATTTTAAAGAGGATGGTTGATTTATAAGGAAAATACAATAAAATGCATTTTGATTTTTATGCTAGATGCCGCACTCTTCCTTATGACGGCAGAGTAGGTATAGTGGTAGCACATTTTTATGATTTTTTTTTTTTTCAAATTTGTAGTTGCGTTCGTGTTGTGAAAAGAAAATTAAGTTTTACGATGAAACAAAAATCCATGACAATTTTTTCAACAAAATATTCTTCCTCCTTGAAAAACCTCCCTTCCTAAAAGAAATAAAAAGGTCGGAAAACTTTTGTTGAATATCGCTACCTTAATTTAAAAAGGCCCTTACACACTTTTTTACAGGAAAAGAAAAAAAACTTTATTTAAAACAAATATCTGCAATTTCTGCAATTTCTGCAGTAAATAAAAAAATTGTAACATCATTACATCACTTATAGATTTTAATAAAAAAAAAAAATTGCTTACAAAAATTTCGAAACTACAGAATTTTATTTTTTAAATAGTTTTTTTTCCTATTGAGAGAGAGCTTTTTGAGATAGGGCCTTTCTATATTAGGGTAGGGATATTTAATTAATTATGCATATGCACTAGGCGACAAATGAAGGCTTACAAATATATATTTGCCATTATAGTACAGTCATTTGGCGGAAAAAACGAAGTTACCTGGAATGTTTTCCGAGAGTTTTGAAAATGGCTATTTTTTATAGATTTCGATGTGCTCTTTCCGAATTTGAACTTTGCCACATCGTATTGTTGCCGCTCGCGCCGCCTTATTGGCAAAATGGCGGCTAAAAACAGTTTCTTGCTACCATCTCCTTTTCAACCCATTTCACGATAAAAATATTTATGAACCAAATGAAAATAGAGAAATTCCCTACAATTCATGTTATAATATTTTTTTTGTAAAATCATTAGTTTTGGCGTACCGCCATATATATAAAAAATATATATAGTGTATAAGACTGCGTTAAATGTATATTTAAAATGCTTAAGTATTTGTGATTAGGAACACCCCCCGAAATTGTAAACGATGGTTGCGAATAAAATAATTTGGGCTATTAAAAGTTCAAAAATTGTGGAAACCGATCCAGTTCTGTTAGAAAATGATCCCGTTTTATTTTGGGATTTTGTTTTATATAATTTTAAAAATAAGAAATTATGCATTTGAGATTTGCGGAAAAAAAACACAAACCATCTATTTCGATGTTAAATTTGGCGAAGAATCTGATTCTGGACTTGTGATCACCAAATAATTTAGTCAAATCAAACTGTGTACAGAATTGTAAAGATTTTTGAGTTGAAATTTTAGATTTTTGTACAGAATTTGAAAGCACGATAGTTGGCATGGGTAACACTGAATTGTACCATGTTCGGCGTAAGTCGATCTGCTGGTCTAGACCATATTCGCTTAGGTTTTTTTGCAATTTTTTATTCAAATTAGAATAATCGGACCAAATAACTTTGTTCCAGTACGACTCCAGCATGCTCAAATATTGAAGCGCAAAAGAAAGGTTTTTTTTATTAACTTTCGAAATTAACGGTCGCTTATTTGGCACAAAATTTTCGAGTCCACAACTTCTCAATTACCTCTGCACGGCTCTTTCCAAAACATGTAATCTAGACATTTTTTAAGCTGTTTGAGTTATATTTCAGGATTAGTTGACACTTCAGAATTAGTTGCCACGCTTTAGAATGCTCTCTTTGTGCATTGAAATTTGTGGTTTTCATCCTACTCCCTACTTCGTTTTACATAATTTGGTGGTTTTAAATTTTTTCATATATTTTTCGGCAATGTTGCCATAGGATTCACCTTTTTACCGCTGCTTAGCAATCAATTTTCCGATGTCTTCGGACTTTCGCGTTTTTTACGTAAACAAAAAACGAAACAATAATTAAAGAACAGTTTCACAAAACACAAAATTCATAATTTAAAAAATTAATTATTTAACAATATTTTCTTTCCAATTGTATAAGTTTTATCACTTTTAGCAAAGCGTAAACTTTCTATTGTTGTGTTACCAACAAAACTTTGTGATCATTTAATTGCTGTATGCGTAGAATTTAAAAAAGATATATGCGCTCAATATAAAGAGATAACGGCGCTTCGATGAGTAAAGCAGTGCCTTCCACCCTGGGATCTTAAGAGACCTCTCATTTTACCAGTGTGGCCAACTTTTGAATTCTAAAATCCACCAAAAATCCGAAAAAAATGCGCTTTTTTCTCAAAAATGCAGCAGATTTTTTAAGAAAAACCCAAACCAAATGGCAATTTCAGCCCTTGAAAGGACTTTGACTGAGCTCCTTATGATCAATTGTGTTGTGCGTGTTTTGAAATGTTTGAACACAAATGATCGAGAACTGGACCTACATATTTTATGCCGACTCCGAACGGCTTCTGTTCTCAAGAAGCTTTTCATGGCAGTTTTTACTCTCTGAGGCTTGCCATTGTCTGGAGACAATTGTGTGCTACTACTCCTGAGGTTTGCCATTGTCTGCTACAACACCAATTATACACCACGCAATATATTGCAAAATATTGGATAAATTTGTGGAAAATTACAAATACCAAATTATATTAAAAAATTGAATTTTATTGTGGTTGCCAATTATTTTTAATTTATTTCAATTATAATTCATTTCACAGGATTCACCTAAAAAACGTAAATGAAACTTATTTAACGAACTTTAAGTTTAAAATGACTTATGCTTTTGTATATTTGTAAATTTAGTTATATTCTGAATTGGTTATTGTTTAAATTTTTGAAAAGTTTGTTCTTTCACTGGTTTTTGCAAACCTTAGACCTTAAAAAAACAAAAAAATTATGTAAGTTTTCATTTAAAAAAAAAATTAGTTTACCTGCAGAAAATATTGAAATTGATGATCAAAATTTATGCCGAAAATTTAAGTTTTTTAGAAACAAAAAATAGTATAAGTGTATGTTTTTAAGCTAATGCTTGGTTTTCTTTACGTTATTTTTATGACGTATTTATATAAAATATAATCACCTAAAATATCATCAAAATTAAACCATTCTACACTTTCTGTAATGCTCAATTCAATTATTCAGTTGTTTTGAATTTTTCATCATGGTCAAAGGTAGAAAAAATGTCAACGTGTTGTTATTTTTAATTAAACTGACTGACCACAGAAAATGACATTGGGAGAACCAAGCATAAGGCACATTTGGTGCCACCGAAATTAAAACAAAAGCACCAAAAAATACACCAGGCCCCAAACCTAATTTTTTTGCGTCGGAATTTTCAAAATGCACCAAATAAAATTATTCAGAAATTTCTAAAACTATCAAATATGATTCATTTCTTTTTAAAATTTATCCCACAACAGACTCACAAAATATTTATAAATGACTCAATTTACAAATTTTAATTTTAGGCGAAAAACTGTCATCATATATAATTGAATTAAAGGCAAAAAACGCAAAATCGCATCTCTATCTTTTGTTTTTTTCAGTTTTAAATAAATAAAAGATCACTTTTTGAAAGTTTAGGTAAAAACCAAAAAATATTTTTTTTGCGGTTTCCTATTAAATTTTTCAAAAATTTCATTTGGTTAGCATATTAAACATTCACAAATATTTTTTTTTTTCTCTTCACTGCTGAAATTTTCAGATTATTTAATAATTTTAAGATAAATTATATTTTTCAAACTAATTTTATATATGATCTAATCAAAGGATTTCTTTAAAGAGAAACACCATCAAAAGCATTGATTCTATATTCTGTATTCTGTATACAGAATATATTCTATATTCGGATTCTAAAATTTCGTTTGTTTTTTTTATTTTAAGCATCATAACATCTTAAGAATGTAGAAAATAATATCAAAGTATAGTTTAGTAAAAATTAAATTAAAGATATCTTAAATAATAAGAAAGTTATAGCGCCTTCTAGTTGATACACCAGATGCACCGTTTAAGCATTATTTTAGGATTATTAGGAGTCCTGGCTTCGCCACGGACTTTATTTAGCTGACTAATTTGTAAGTATACAAATTTTTATATTTTTCGTCTATTCAAAATTTAAACGCGATTATCTCAAACCTACTTTTTCAAAAAGCGCGTACAATCTCATTTCAGAACTACTTAACCAATTGGTCTAAAGTTTTCAGGATTTATTAAGACACCAATTATATACAATATGAGTGAAATAATTTTTAAAAAAATGATTTTTTTTATTTTTTTTCTCATTCAAAAAATATTTTTTTTCCAATTCTGCTCCACTCACATCATTGAAAAATAACTAAAAACTAATTTCTTTTACTTTTGGTATGTTTCAGATGGATGTAACAGACGCAATTTTGAAAGCTGTCAAAAGTATGGCCTAAATTGAGGATGTCAGGAAATCCACCATTTTGAAAAAAAATATTTTTAAATTGTATAACTAATGGATAAGTACATGCTAAAATTTCAATACTCTATGTCTTCTTTTTCTACCTTAAATTTACTCATGAAAAAAAAGTAATTTTTTTTTCGATTAAACGACTTAGGGCCTTAATTAAAGCAAGTTAAATAGTTAAGATTTTCTATCCCGATATACTCGCTCAGTATTGTGCGAAATCAAAGCAACTATCTGTTACCATTGAAATAAATCTTAAAATTTTTATTTTGCCCATTTAATGAAACAAGCAAAGGTTTTCCTTCAAAACTTTTATAGTAATAATAATAATTATTAAATAAACCAAAACATGTTTTTCTCGGCAACAGTTCATTAAAAATCAAAAATAAAACATAGTCCAAAATAGGCTGTGCAAAACGTAATCAACTTTTACTACAACTTTAAATAATATTTTTAGCTCATGATAAGTCTAGCACTCCTTTGAGGATCTGATTCGCTCAGATTTCAAATAATGATTTTAGATATTTTTTTCCATGCTCACCACACAATTCGGCCATATCAAAATTTGTTTTTCTTTTCTTTTTGCTAAACGCACCAACCCATAGCCTGAATAGTAGTATTGAACAAAATAAACAAATATAAATGTATGTGTTATGAAACAAGCAACAGTTTAAAAGTTTTTTTGACGCTGACGCGGAGGCAAATTTATTTTGTTGAGAGAGTAGTTAAGAGAAAGCATCAACAACAATAACTTATGCACAGCCAATATTGCCAGATTTTTTTTTTAAAACTGTTAATTTAAAAAAAAACTGTATTTTCAGCAAAAAAACTGTTTTATGAGTAAAAACAATTTATTAATTAATAAATTAATTTATTAATTATATTATTAATTAATTAATTAATTAATTAATTATTTAATTAATTTATCAATTTATTTATTTAATAATTAATTAATTTATTTAAAAGTTATTAAATAATCTTTAAATAAAAAGAAAAAATGATATTTAATACTGAACATTTATACCACATTAGTTCTAATCTTCTTCTATTTATTTATTTCGGTAATCTACGAACGCTATAGCAACACTTTCATCTTTCAACATATATCATTAGAAAGGTCTTGAGCTGTAGGTAAGCAGAAAATTATCAGATTTTTGATATGTGGTAGCGTTGAGCAGATATGAGCGTTTAAAATTGAAAAAGGCTTAAGAAACGAACTCGCTGTAATGTGAATGAGAAAGTGTGGTTTCCAAAGCGAAGTAGGGAAGTACACCCGATTTTCGGCGCGTTATCACTAGTAAGAATCTTCGTAAATTGCTTTGATAATTAGCAATTTTACTTTTTAGAAAATTTTCAAAAATATTGAAGACTTTCTATTTAGATATTTAGCCGTAATAACACAAATAGCACACGTTTTTATAATCTCAACAATGTCGGTTTTTTTTTACTTTTGCTTAAAATTTTTTTATTCAATGTAAAAAATTCATTTCAAATTAACAGTTTCGGAAATTCAAAAGCTTCCTGTGCATTCTTTGGCTTCGCTGTTAAACCTAGCCAGGGCAGATTTTGGTTTATAACAAAAATGGCGCACTTTAGTTTAAACGATCAGCTCTCAATCCCGAATCAAAAATTGTAGCTGAAAGTCATTTAGCTTAAGTTAAATAGATTTTATTTCATATCGCACTTTAGAAAAAAAGAGGATGTTATATGTATGCCAAAAAAATATTCAATACAGTTAATTTCTCCAAGAAAACTTTTAACAAAGCTTTTCATTTTTGATAAGTTAATAAATAAAAGTTTAAGTTAAAAAAAAAAAACAATGTTGATTCGATTTGAGATTTATGAAATGTTTCAAAACATATTTTAATCTACTACGCTACTTCATTACCAATAAGCGGGGAATAAGTCAGCACTCCTATAAAAAAAGTTTTAATAAAGGAGACTCCTTTTGAGTCTGAGTATTGAGAAACAATATGATTTGTGAAGAGTTATATTTTTCTACGCCTATGAATAGTTCTATACTTTATGATTTGTGAAAACAATATACAATGTGAATATACTTAAAAAATGTAAAAACAAAAATATTTGTTTAAAAAAACAAAAAATCTTATTTAATTTTGTGAATTAATTATGACCACATTTCATAAGTTTTTATGTTATGTGTTTAAATAACTCTAATAATTTTTCAATTATTAATTAAGAGTTATATTTTTCAAACTCAAGGTCTTTGTTGCTTTCTGAAAAAAACAACCAACAACAACAAGGTTGGTTTCTTTAGAAAGACAACCAACAGCTACAACTACGTTGTTTTCTTGTTATGTTGCTTTCTGAAGAAAACAACCAACAACAACAACAATGTTGGTTTCTTCAGAAAGACCAACAGCAACCTTGGCACCTTGGGCTCGAAAAAAAATATCTCTTAATTAATAATTAACAATTATTAGAGTTATATAAGCACATAACATAAAAACTTATGAAATGAGGTCGTAATTAATTTACAAAATAAATTCTTTGGTAGAGTACGGCCGTTGAAAATATAATTATTTGTGTGTTTACACACACAATAAATAAAATCTTAGTTTTCAAAACAAAAATCTTCATGTCTTCATAGTTCAATATCAGCAAACTGCTGAAATTATGACCGACTGTGAAAATAAAAGAACAACAACTAGCCTCCGTGGCGGCCGTGGCGCATTGGGTAGAGTGTGTGACCCATACGCCAGAGAACCCTGGTTCGAATCCCACCTGGCACAGACAGTTTTGTCAATTGAATTAATTTTTCTGTTCGGCCGTCACCTCTCTGCATACAATGACAAACCTCAGAGAGTAAAAACTGCCATGAAAAGCTTCTTGAGAATATAAGCCGTTCGGAGTAGGTAAAAACATGAATGTCCAGTTCTCGATAATTTGTGCTCAAACATTCCACATCACACACAAGTCCTTTCAAGGACTGAAAATGGCCATTTCGTTTTTTTTTTTAGAAGCTTTGATCTGTCTTCGAAAAAAGAGCTTAATTTCACAAAATAAGTATGCACAAAAAATTAGAAAAACTTAAAGCTACCCCATATAATTTGTACACCACGTTCGTATAGTTTCAAGTAATCTACTTACAAAATGGACATAACAAATAAATATAAACAGCTTAGTGATTCACTGCGATCATGCAAGGCTACTGAGGAGTTGGTGTAGCGGCCAACGAAACAGTCTGTCTAGTATGCTGTGTGATTACTGCTCTATAAAAAGGGTATTGTTGTTGGTTGTATTCTTTAGAAAGCAACATAGGCCTTGAGTTTGCAAAATATAACTCTTAATAAATAATTGAAAAATTGTTAGAGTTATTTAAACACATAACATAAAAACTTATGAAATGAGGTCGTAATTAATTTACAAAATGAAATAAGATTTTTTGTTTTTTTAAACAAATATTTTTTTTCACATTTTTTAAGTATATTGTTTCACATTGTATATTGTTTTCACAAATCATAAAGTATAAAACTATTCATAGGCGTAGAGAAGGGGGAATATTCCCTCCCTTAATAAAAAAAAAAGTTAAAACATTATAATAATATTGTAACAAACTCTTAAAATGCTACCAATGTATAACAACACATTTGACTGATTGTGACAACAACAGATTTTCATTCCACTTCAAATTCAATTTTTTCTAGTTAAAAAAACTTATTACACATCATACTTCAAACTTTTTTAAACATGAAATTCAACCTTTGTAGAAAATAGCTTTGTTTTAGGCTCTTATTTTTAGGATATAAGCTTAAAACATCAGCCGAGAGCTAAAATAGCCAGTATTGTAACCTTTTTTATAACTTGGGGTGTATTCAGCGGCGTAGCTTGATGTTATGCCGCTGCTTAAAACAAAATAAGTTCAAAAATATTAATTTTTTCTTATCTTACAAGTTTTTTAAATTTTTAAATTGTTTATTATATTGCAGTTTTTCAAATACCTGCAACGATTTAAGTGCTAACTAAATTATTTTGTGAAAAATTCAAAGAAATTAACTAAAGCTCTCAATTATCTCAAAATTTGCTATTACGAATAAAAATTAATTTACTTTTGAAGAATAAATTATAGAGTAATAAAAACAAAGTTATTTTTTTTAATAAGCTCATATACATTTTTTCGTGATTATTTATTAGCAAAATTGTTAATTACATTATCGATGTCTTTTCCATCACTTAAGTGGTTTTCTATTTATAATATTGCAAGATTTCGTAGACGCAACGTACTCATTGTTGTTCCAAGACAGGTTTTCTCACCGAAATAGACTATACTTTAAAATAAAGGCCGAGTTCTTAAATGCATTTATGTAAAGCATCAGTGACTTTTTCTTTGAATTGGTTCTAAGTAGATACACCAAAACTGCGCAACTTAATAGTGCTTTAAAATAATAATCTAGTTGCGCAGTTTTGTGAATTAACGAGTGGAAAAAATTAATAAGTTGAAAAAGTAACACCTTCCTAACGGGAAGGGATGAAGGGAGCTACATGTAAAAACATATCGATTTTTTCAGTTTTTTGCGACTGCACCGTACTTTGAACGAAAATTAATACGTCAAATTTGTATAAAACTATTTACTTTTGTTATACAGTTTCAAAACACATTTGATTTGCGTCTTCTGCACTTTAGTTTATTCAAGTCGAGTAATATTTGATTGAGTTATTTAACTTTTTAGGAAAAAAGCCATTTGCTGATATTTTAGATTCATAATGTATTAACCTCCGCGTAAGTTCAATTTGGCAGTTTAATTTGAATTTGTTACTAACAATAAAATAAACATTCTGTAAACAGAATACCGTACACGACTGGAATGAGAACGGTTTCACCAAAAAATCGCTACTATAGAAAAGCGCTTTGATGGTAAAAATAAAATCAATATGATAACAAATTCCTGTTGGTCACTTAAACGAGAAACCAATAATGATCAGTTAAAAAGACAAAGATCGAGTAAACATTTTTGAGTAGCATTTTCAAAAAAGGTTTACTAAAAGTTTATGAAATGCCTTTAAACTGTCATAAAACATGCTAAAAATGATATAAATTAATTGAAGTAGCTTGATACGTTTTATTTAATTTTGCAGTACTTAGAGACATTCTCATTCTAAAAAACAAAATTCTTTAAAAATTTCCTATAAAGTGCTCAACAATATGTATTACATATTATATTACATACTAGCAGGATCAGTGGTCCGCAGCTTCGCCACGGACGTTCCAGCAACCATACTCTTTTATTTGTGGGCTGTAAAAGGGGGAATGGCAAACATTTGTAAGTTTTAAAGTCTTAATCATTTCTTAAAAGTGGGAGTAATTGTAGTTCCACCACGCCCATTTTTAGTACAGTTGCCGATGGTAAGCACACAAACTTAATTACCAAATTTCTGTCTTATACAACCAAAACCGTATTGTACTCTAGCATTTTCATTGATTTGTGGGCGGTAAAAGGGGCATGGTTAAAAGGAAGTATGTCAAAATCTTATCGAAGATGCAAGTAATTCACGTGTTAAGTTTGAGCAAAATCCGTTTAGATTTGTATAAAAGTCAAACAAACAAACGCACAAATGAGCAAACAAACAAAATAATTTTTAATAATATAGATAATATTATTATATATTATTGACCTATTTTAGAAAAAAGACACACCTTTTACTCGTAAAATGTGATATTTTTCAATAATAAAACAAATTTAAGGGGTATCAGGCAAAATAGTGTTCAAAAACAACACCAAAGTCAAAAAATTGTAAAAATAAAATGTTTTACCTAGCAAATACTACAATATAGATAATTAAACCTGTTAAGTCATGTATAGCATGTTTAAATACCTGAATTTCTTCTTTTCAAAACCGGAAAGAAAATGAAAATCAATGGATATTTGACGAAGTTATACGCGTGTAAGTGAGCGCATGTGCGAAAAACTCGTTTTTTAACGTTATTCAAAATTTCGATGTGCACCAAAAATTCTAGTATGCCACAAAAATCTATTTAACTGTACCTATTAGACATCTGCATGAATACATCTGTTTTGCCTGCAGCAAAGTGCACACTTTCGTACTGTACCACATTTTACAGTATCTTTCAAGCTTGTGTACAGTACTTTCAAATCAAACACAGGCTGAAGCGAGTAGTGTACAACATCCGGTTGGATCTTAACAGAGTGTGTACACAACATTATGCTAGTTGCATAGCTATTTTTCTGCAGACTTCTTTGTCTTTTCAAAACATAGCAAGTACACCAAGCAGATTTTGTTGTACCGCTCGAAATAGATATGAAGATCATGTTAAAAAATCATGTCTAAAAAAGTCTACTTTATTTTTAGATTATATTATTCACTTTTTTAAAAAAGTATTGAAGTTTCCTCCTTCAGTGCAACCAAACAGTTAAAAAGCAGTCTGCCTTCATTCCAGTAGTAGTTCAAGAACTGTCTTTTTTTATAAAGCCACCTAGTATTTTCAGCATGGCGATATAATGGAAAATATCAATTGTCCCTTTTGTTTATGGACAGTTATGGCTGATTAAGACTGTGTGACAAGATGTTCATTTGATGTGTGGCAACTATTGTTCATTTTCATGTTAATTGAAATATAGTTCTCATTGTGTGTCCTAAAATTACATCAAATGTGTGTGGCAGTAATTGTCAAATTAATAGTTACAATCTCATGTCTATTTTGTGTGACGGTCGTGCACCCTATCGTTTGAAAATACTGTATTTTAAAGTTCTACACCGATATTTTAAAAACAGTTTGTTCAAAACAACTTTGATGAAAATTTATTTAACATGTAGTGGACGTGAGATAAAGTAACAACATCAAAAAAGTTTTGGTAATGTTTTTGCCAATAATATTAAATTATTAAATATTAATTAATTAATTATTAATTATTAATTAATTATTAATTATTAAATAATATTATTAGACGAAAATTCAACTAAAATGTTTTCTTTTATACCAATCAGACTCAGAAATACTGACTAATGAAATTATTTGCTTACTTCGTCCATATAAGTGTAAGTGGTTTTTTTCATTACTTTTCAAACTTATGTTTCCTTACTGCCGTCACAAGGAAAATAATATTGCAAGAAATTTTCTTTATAAAATTAAAAAAATGAACCCGGTGCTGTTTTTTTTATTGTACTTCTTTGGATTCAGAACAGGAAAGCCAAACAATGCAAATAAGAAGACATCTTCGAGATAAAAGCAATACATTGTCCCTACGAGCAGCAGCGTAAGAATATCAATAAAGCACATTTTAACAATATTAAATGTAATTTATTTCCAAGTTTAGGCAACGTTTCAGGCTGACCAAAGATTCATCCTATGGTCATTCATTATGTGTCTAATGAAATAAATTTCAGTGGTCATATGTCCACAGCAGTGCCACCAACGCTCCAGCTAGCAGCAACACTTACGCTTTTGGCCAGCGGAAGCTTCCAACACACAGTTGGCAATGATTATTTGGTTGGAATGAGCCAAAGCACTGTCTGCAAAATTGTTTCAAACGTAGTAAAGGGGATTGAAGACAAGTTGTGTCCCAAAGTAATAACTTTTTCTCCTGAAAACTTTTCAAAATGTATGGAGACATTTATGGATAAATACAAGCTTCCAAGAGGTAACTTTCAAAAACTTAAAGTTGTGTTTATGATAATTTATTTTTATTTTTATTTTTGTAGTAATTGGATGTATCGCTGGCACCCACTTTGGGCTACAGAGGCCGATTGTGAACGAACACATGTTCTTCAACAGAAAAGTGTTCCATAGCATTAACTCTATGATTGTAAGATTTTATTTAAATTATAAACTTTGCTTTCGTTAGTATAAAGTTCTTTTTAAAGATTTGCGATCATGAATACAAAATCTTAGCAATTTGTTCTAAGTTTGGTGGTGCTGCTCACGACTCTTTTGTGTGGAAGCATTGCGATCAAAGAACTTTTTTAGAGGAACAGTTCAGGAGCAATAATTTAAAAAATGTTTGGCTATTAGGTAATACTGCCATATTATAAAATATACGGGCATAAATATTACATTGATAATTTTTCAGGCGACTCTGGATATCCCCTCGAGCCATGGTGTATAACACCATACAGAAACCCTGAGGAAGGTTCCAATGAATCCCACTTCAATGACATTCATTCTAAAGCACGTTGCATTGCTGAAAGAACAATCGGAATATTGAAGGCTTGTTGGAAAATTTTAACGAATGATAAAAGAAGTCGATACAGCCCCGAAGAAGTTGCTCAATTTGGAAATGTTTGTTCAGCATTGCATAATGCTTGCATTCAATTTAAAGTTCCTATGTATACCAGATACAATAGTATTGAGAGCTCGGTCGTTGAGACAGGAAACGACACTCATCTGACAAGATTGGTGAAGAAATTAGAGACCAAATTAAATTGTCATTAGTAAACAGACTTTAATTTTTACTTTCATTCATTTAATTTCTTTCAATAAACAAGAAACTATGTACATTAAAAAAAAAGTATTAAAAATAATTATTTACATTTAACAAAAATAATACAAAAATTCACGTTTTATTAACTAAAGAAGAATAAAATGAATAAATCGAAATCTTAACATAAAATTTAAATTATCTTTGGATTAAATAAAGATTTAATATTTAAATGGTTTTCAAAATACCGACTATTGCTACCTGAGCATGCTCAGCTTAATATTTGCTATATCCAGCTTCACTTTTTTATAAGCCATGTTAATAGCGTGCTCCTCCTCTTTCATAGCAACTGATCTAACTTTGATAATATTGCTGCTTGTGATCCCTCGTATGCCTTAAGATTTGATTTCAGCAGTGATAGCTTTGTCTCTGCTGGCTTTTGGTGTCGTCTCTTTTGATTGCCTTCAGCAATTCCTTTTTGAGCTTCCGGAGCATCAACAAACACCGAGGAATAGTCGCTATCTTCTTCGTCATTATCCAAAAGTTTTCTTAAGGATGCATCTACTGGGTCAGGTGCATTCGGCGACTCCGGTTCGGCAATTCTTATTGTTCTGTGTTGCATTGCATTGCCAAAAGATTGCACAGCGAGGCCGTCAACAGCAACATCCATTCCGGTAGCCTCAAGCAGTTGCTCTTCTGCTGCAGTCAAGAGCTTCTCTTGGTATGGTCCACCGCCAGTTTGTTTTTTTGATGCCTTGTTGAAGGAAAGCTTCTTTTTGACATTGTGTTTCTGATCAGCAAACACCTTCGATTGAAGAAAATTTTAAACAACATCAAATAGTACAAAACTTAAAAAATTAACCTTGCGCCATGATTTTGCTTCCTTAATAGGTGGGCCCGCAGTATTTAATTTCTTTACCAGTTGCTCCCAAAGTCTTTGCGACATGTCCTTTCCTTGGCTGCAATTCGGCAAAAGATTTTTTGCAAAATTTTGATGCTCCAGCATAAACTCCGACATTATTGGTTTTTGTACAGCATTTATTTTGTTAATATTTGTCCTTAAATATATTCAATATTATTTTATATGGAATTGAAAACAAAATTTAACTCACATTTTTTTATTTTCTGAAAAGTTGTTGACAATTTACATTTTTTCGACCGCAATTTATGTATCGAGTGAAGTTTCGCATGGTTGCATTCGAACGACTGCTCGTAATAGAGAGCCATAATTCAAAATTTCGATAATTTTTGTTCGATAACGACTGCTGTAATCCCAATCGGAAAAATTACGAACGCGTTTGCTCGAAGACGACTGGCGCGGTTCGGCCCCAGAATTTATCCGCCACTGGATAGCAATTGCTTCCCATGAAGAACATAGCGATATACTTTTTTGATATTCATTATTTCATAGCATACTTGTTCTGATTTATAAAAAAACTAAACAAAATTGTATGTCACATCGTCACACAAAGGCCAGCATGTTGGCTTTTAATTTTATGTATATCATTACGTCACTCAACTAGTCACACAAAATTTTCATCGTTCACATCAACATGCCATTGTTGAAGTCTAATTTGTGACACAGTTCGCCATCGAATTGTTGTGACAATCGTTCAGACAGTGTGATTACGAATGACGTTGATAATGACTTAAAAAATAACAGTTTTGTTACACAGTCTGAACCAGGCTAGTTGGTTATCAAGAGGATTTTTTTATTTTAATCTGATGACCTAAGTAGTATGCAGGCTCGATCGATATATTTTAATTTATAAATATTTAAATTAAGGTATTTGTCGAAAACCTGTGTCGGGAATAATGCACTTTTTCCTTTCCGTACTCGAATCGAAACGTGTACAATTCGACTGCAAGTTAACGTGCTACCATCGCACCACTGCCTCCCTTGCATCAAAGCGAGCAAAATACGAACAAACCTAAAAGCAAGCATAGTATGCGTCTACCAATTTATTGGACTTTACTTATATAATTTTTTCCAATTTTTCTTAAAAGAAACAAAAACTGCCAGCATGATTGAAAATATTTTTTATTTTAAAAAAAGTACAAAATTTCAACCGCAGAAAGGACCACTAAGACTTCGCTTCGTGGTCAAAAGCTCTGATCTTATTGTACCATGCATACTTGATTGGGTTTATTTTACCGGACCTACACAGTATTTTATGTTGCATTTGCGACAATATTCAATGCTAAGTGATGCAGACATGTACTATATCTATAGAAGAAACTCCAACATTATCACAAAAATTGTGCTTTCACACATGGCACAAAATCCGACTTTGATATCGAAAATTTAGAAATTTACGAATAAGTCGCGATGATAACAATCGAATTCGATATCGATTATGATTATGATTCGAAAAAGATACTTTTGGCGGACGGTTACTTCGTAAACAAAGGTCAGCTTATGTTTCGGAAAATGATTCGTTTACAATTCCAAAGCAATCTATTCTTCAACAGAAATGCGAAGATAACTATATTTTTATATTTTTTATCATAAGGTGAATACTTTCGGATAACTTGTTTGACACTTTCAGACTTACTTTAATTATTTCTGGTACACTGGATAATACTGGTATGAAATAACTTTCAATTTTTGATCGCCAATTAGGATAAAATACGAAATTTTTTTCGATAAAAGTTCGTTGCAAACTTTTAAATAGTAAATTTGTCGTTTTTATACAACCAGTGCGTCGAATTGCTGCGTTGTTGTTTTCATAAGAACCATTTTGTTACATTTGTTTCACCCCCATCTGACTCGCCGTATTGTTATATACGCTGCTATAAAAGTTTCACTTCAACAAACGCTCTGCAGTGCCAAAAAATTTAACGGAAATCACAGCGACAGAAGCTGCATCCACACCTGCTAAGTTGAACGAGTGATTGGCGCATTCTACAAATTCAGCTTTTTCATTTATTATCTTGATGCGTCTCTGAACGCCAGTATATTGTCCAGCCATAGCAGCTGCATAGTCATATGCTTGGCCTTCAGCGGCTTTACCATTCGTTTCACTAAAATCAACAAACGACTCTACGAAAGTTACTTTATTTCCATCAATCATTACGTATCGTAAAACTTTACTGGTTTTGTCCTTGTGAGCAATATCAGGAGTTGAGTTGAATATCATAGAAAAATACTTGCATTTTTTAAGTTGCTGAAAGACTCTGCTTTACAGCGCTCCTAATCTTCTCCCTTTATGTGTTAATAATCTTACTTTGTAGTATAGGCAACATCTAGGATTTCACAATCTTTTTTCCCAACTGGACATTCAGAATGTGTTCCTGAAGCATTGGGTCTTATTTAGCTTACTTACTTACTTACGTGGCCGTAACAACCCGTGTCCGGGTTTCGACCGACATCATCAGCTCTCGCCAGGCGCCTCTGCTTTGCGCGCGCCTTCTCCAATCGGATACACCAAGTGCAGTTAGGGCTTCCTCAGCCTGGTCCATCCATCGGAGTCATGGTCTTCCTAGTCGGCGTTGACCAACGACCCTCGCCTCGAGCACCTTTTTCGATGGACCTTCGTCGTTCATACGATGGACATGACCCAGCCAGCGTAGTCGCTGCACAGCTATACGCCAAACTTCGTCAATGTCATCGTAGAGCTCATACAGCTCGTGGTTCATTCGGATGCGATAGTCATCGCCGACTCGAACAGGACCGAAAATTTTGCGAAGAACTTTTCTCTCGAACACCCCCAGAGCGGCTGCGTCAGTTTGCGAAACTACCCATGCCTCAGCGCCATAAAGCAGCACAGGTAGAACGAGCGTCTTGTAGAGTGTTAGTTTTGTCGATCGAGAGAGGGCTCTGGAACTTAGTTGCTTACTGAGCCCGTAGTAGCACCTATTAGCAATTATTGTTCTTCGCTTTATCTCCAGGCTGATTTCGTTTTTAGTATTAATGGCGGTGCCAAGGTAAACGAACTCCTTGACTACTTCAAAGTTATAGCTGCCGGATGAAACGTGGGAGTCTAAACGCCGAGCTCCCTTGTTTGTAGACAGCATATATTTTGTTTTGCCCTCATTTATCGTCAAACCTACTTTGGCTGATTCCTTTTCGATAGCGCCGAAAGCAGCGGTAACATCTCTCTTGGTTCTGCCGACAATATCAATATCATCAGCGTACGCAAGGAGCTGGACACCTTTGTAGAAAATGGTGCCATTACGATGCACTCCGGCCTTTCGTACGATCCCGTCCATGATGATGTTAAAGAGATCGCAAGACAGTGGATCGCCTTGCCTGAAACCTCTTTCGGTATTGAAGGTTTCGGAGAGGTCATTTCCTACCTTGACGGAGCTGCGTGTGTTGCTCAACGTCATTCTGCAAAGTCTAATCAACTTTGCAGGTATACCGAACTCAGACATTGCTGCGTATAGGCAATCCCTTCTCGAGCTATCGAACGCAGCTTTAAAATCGACAAAGAGATGGGTGTGTCAATTTGATTTTCGTGGGTTTCTCCAGGACTTGTCGTAGCGAGAAAATCTGATCTATGGTGGACTTACCAGGTCGAAAGCCACACTGATAAGGTCCAATCAGTGTTTTTGTAATTGGTTTTAATCTTTCACACAGTACGCTTGAGAGAACCTTATATGCGATGGAAATAAGACTGATACCTCTATAACTGGTCCAGATTGTTTTGTCTCCTTTCTTAAGTATAGGGCACAGTACGCTGAGGTTCCAATCGTCGGTCATGCTTTCTGCTAGCCATATTTTGCAGATGAGCTGATGCATGCGCCTTATCAATTCATCGCCGCCGGTTTTAAACAATTCAGCTGACAGGTCATCAGCACCCGCTGCTTTATTGTTTTTGAGTCTTTGGATAGCAACTCGAACCTCTTCATGGCTAGGTGGTGATACTTCTACTCCGTCATCGTCGATTGGTGACACTGAACTGCGCTCTCCATGGGCGGCATTGGTGGAATCGTCGCCAGTAAGTAAATTGGAGAAGTGCTGTCTCCACAATCTAAGCACACACTGTGTATCCGTATTCAGATCTCCATTTTCGTCTCTATAAGTGGATGCTACGGGCTTGAAACCTTGGGTTAGACGCTTAACCTTGTGCTTCCTTCTTGCCCTGGTATACCTCTAGTTCCTCACGCTCACGCTTTTTCTACTCTCTTTTCTTGCGTCTGAAAAGGCGCCTCTCTTCCTTTCTCTTTTTGCGGTAGTTTTCTCGCACGGCTCGCGTTGCAGCTGACTGCAGCGGTTTTTTATATGCGGCGTTTTTTACTGCTGTCGCGATGCGACACTCCTCATCGTACCATTGGTGCCGAGGTTGCGGGCGCAACCTCCCGAAATGTACGCACATCTAGAACACTAGAGACATGCCTTCCGTCGATTACAACATGATCAATTTGGTTTCACGTTTTTTGATCAAGGGACAGCCAGGTTGCCTTGTGGATGTCGAGGTGCTTAAATCTGGTGCTACTAACTACCATGTTTAGCGCCGCGGCGAAGTCGATCAGTCTTAGACCGTTGTTCGTGGAGGTCTCATGAAGACTGAACTGACCGACAGTGGGGCCAAAGATTCCTTCCCTTCCGACTTTTGCATTAAAATCGCCGAGTACTATTTTCACGTCATGGACCGGAAGGTGGTCGTATACCTCCTCGAGACTAGCGTAGAAAGCGTCTTTGACGTCTTCGTCCTTTTCCTCCGTCGGGGCGTGCGCGCAAATAAGGCTATATATATATAAGGTCATATTTAGCTAATAAATAAACTAACTTTGCCGCTATTTCCTTAAACTTCAGATTCGTTACTAATCGTCTATTTAATATCTTCGTGTTGTCCTCTTTAAGGCAAATTTTATTTATTTATTTGTATTGCTAAAAATCGTAAAATATCCAATAATCTATAAAGTATCTCCAGCCACTTTTTTTGCCAACTTCTTTTTTGGTGTTTTCTTGTTCAACTTTATTAATTGTGGCTCCACTTGATATTCTAACTTCTAATTCCTTCCACTTCATAAGTGCTTGAACATGAAGCACACTAGACTCATGTTCGAAAGTTTTCGTATATAGTTTTCACCACTTATAAAATCCTGATTCAAAACTTGAGAGGTCCGTGTCCTTAAACAATCTACCACAAAAGCAGTTAAGAACTTTTTTTGAAGGAGCATACACCAACAACGACCTTAAAATTTTTCCAGTATTTGGAAGAGTTCAAAATCCACTCCCGGGTTAGTTTTTTATTTCGACCTTTTGTTGATTCACCATCACGAATAGATTCTCCCAAAGTCGCAATTAAAATTTTGAAAACTGCCGTCTCTTGTTGAACAAGCAAGATTTGTTTGTCATCATTACTCGTAATATTAATTGGCCAAAGACCAACATCTTTCAAGTTAATTCCTGAAGACTTTTGTTCCACACACTCTTTATCGCTGCTTGAGGAATCGTCAGAATCCTATGACTCGATGATATGTCCCGAGTAACTACCTCTGGCCCACAACTTGCACTAGATTCCCGGTTAAGGTACTTCAGTAAAGAACCTCATTGCTTTTAATTTCTGCTTCCTTAGCTTTTTTCTTTTTTCTTAAAGCAGCTTCACTCTCTTGTACTCGCTTCATTTGAAAACCTGAAAGAAAAACTAAATAAAAAAAGACATAAATCACATTAACTTTGCTTAGACCACCTTCGCTAGCTGTTAGATAGGTGGAAGTTATCATCTCACGATATTTAACACAAAAAACAATTATAGTTTCAGTTGATAATTTGTTTGATTACTGAAGCAACTATTAATTTAATTTAAAAGCTATTTTGGATGACAGCTATTGCTACGTTTTTCTTTTCTCTAACTTTTTTTTGACACCTGTCATCAAGACTCGAAAATTATTTTTTAAATTTTGGTTTTGTTCAATGCGAAGCTATTAAAAAATGTTTTCATTAACAGTTGTGGACAACAAATTTTGTTATATTTAATTGGATTGCTGTTATTTAAATTTTTAATCGATTCCGATGAAAACACTGCTTTACAAATAATACTTTTGGAAAAATACCAAGAACGGCACATGTCTGGGGGAGTTAGTTTGGACATCCAGAATACAAAAACCAATCATTTTTTTTCGTGATTTCTCGAGAGATGATTTCATCCAAATTGACTTGCAGCTTAAAATACTTGTCCCATATTAGTAAATTGTATATAACTGAAATGAAATTTAATTGCCTTTTTACTGATATAACGGTCGATTCGATCGAATAAGAAATGCTTAAGTGATAACTCGTCAACTTTAGAATTTTTTAAATTTTCACTTTTTTTCAAAAAAATTATATTTTTAACTAACTTTTTTTCAGAAAAAGGTAAAATCAGGAACATTTTATGTTCCTTACTTATACATACATACATACATAATGTAGCATGTATACATTATACATACATAATATAACTAAAGTGTATTCAATAACAAACATTTTAAGACTAATCTGGAAAAAATGAAATAAAAATTAAGGTTTTAAAAAATAGTTTTTTTTAATAGTTTGATAAGTTTGATTTCAATTTCGGTGCTTGCACTATATTTATACTACAACGCGTGCTGCGTAAGAGATATATTTGTCATTCCGTTTGTAACGCCAATACCTTGTATGGAGGAGTGGCAGGTATAGAAAAGTATATATATTTTTTATCACAATCACCATCTCAGTCGAATTCCGTGTGTCCGTCTGTCTGTCCGTCTATCCGTCTGTCTGCCTGTCGACATGATTACATCGGTAACTTTAAAAGTATCGCGATGAAATTTAAAAATTAACTTAAAAATATTTTAAATATCAATGTTGAAGTTTGAAAAAAGATGTAAAAACAAAAATAGTTTTAAAAATTAATTTTTTGAACTGAAACCTTGTGGGGCAATGTTGTCGATATCTTTTGCTTCAAAAAAACGTTCGTTTTCGTCGCTTCGAATAATCAAAACATATGTATGTAAGAACTAAAACTGGAGGAGAGATTCTCAGTAGTCTAGCTCTTCTAAATGTTCACAGGGATGTGGAAGTGAAAGCAGAAGGAAATTAAAATTCAACTGCCGAAAAAAGTAAAACTACCCTCATTTTTATATAATCTATTTAAAAAATACATTATCCTCGAAAGTTTATATATTGTAAAGGGTGTCCAAAAGTCACTAACGTTTTGATCGGCACTACGTTTTTTGTGACAAACGAAGAGTACTAAATCTATGATAGCTGCCAACAGCAAGTATAGAGGTTTAGTCATGGAGACATTCATGGTCGAACAACGCGTTCAAATTGTTAAAATTCACTACAAAAATAGTACAAATTTGAAGGGAGACGGTTTGCAAAACCCACACTTCTTGGTCATCAAGCACCATCTCGCACCACTGTGGTCAGTTAAATCTATAAATTTAAGTCCACTGGCCCTATTGTGGACTCGAAAAGTAGTGGTCGTCATCGTTGTGCTCGTTTGGACGAAAACAGAAATTCAAGTGGTCATTGCAGCAATTGATCCGGAATTATACCAGAATGTCAAGCGAATTCGAGGCGGAAATTGGGAATTAAATTTATTTAAAAATTTAAATGTCAGTGACCTTTGCGACTCCTTGAAATTTAAAGAGATGTCTATGAATAAAAAAGTCTATAACTTAAAACCCTCCAAAATTGTTTTCTGGGTGCGCCCCTGGACAAACATATGATGGCTGATTACTGTTGGTTCCTAATACGCGAAGATTCACAAAAAAAGAAACGTCAAAGCATTAATCGACAAGCATTTATTTAAAATTTTTTGGCAGGGTACCGAAGCTAAAATGCCCACCCGAGGTCATATTGAAGTACATTCAAAGTCTTTAGCCACGACAGACACGATGACATTCAGTTTTATATATTAACGAAAGTTTTCCTATTTTGATGACGTCACTTTGTATGGGAGGTAGGCGTGGTTTTGAACCGATTTTGCCAAATATCATAGAGATCAAAGCTAATGTGCAAGATATCAAGAAATTTCTTTAATTTTTGTGGATTTTTAAGAAATTTTACGTTTAAAATAAAGCCACTTTGTGTGGGAAGTGGGCGTGGCTTTCATCCGATTTTTCCATATATCATAGAGATGGTTTATATTAAATATCAAAGCTTATGTGCAAAATTTTAAAATATTATTTCTTTAATTTTTGCAGACTTTTAAGAGATTTTACGTTTAAAATAAAGCCAATTTGTATGGGATGTAGGCGTGGTTTTCTTTCGATTTTGCCAAATATCATAGTGATGGTCTATATTATATATTTAAACCTATGTGCAAAATTTCAAGACATTTATTTAATTTGAGCAGATTTTTAAAAGATTTTACTTTTAAAATAAAGCTACTTTTTATGGGAGGTCGACGTGGCTTTCATCCGATTTTACCAAATTTCGAATTTGATCTTCCTTTTTAAAAATAAACATATATTTTGAATTTCATCGCGATAGCTTTAAAATTACGGCTGTAATCGTGTCCACAGACGGACAGACGGACAGAGAGACGGACACACGGAAATCGACTCAGGAGATAATGCTGATCAAAGATCAAAAGATCAAAAATATATATATTTTTCTATACCTGCCATGCCTCCTTCTTGGCGTTACAAACGGAATTATAAAGTTAATATACCCCTTACGTAATACTCGTTGCGGTATAAATATTGTGTAAGCACTGAAATTGAAATTAAACGTGTTCGACAAAATTATTCTTAAAAAAAATGTTTTTCATTCATTTTGACCAAATTAGTTTTAAAATGTTTGTAATTAAATACACTTTTATACAAAAATATAAAACTTCCCAGAATTTAATTTTTTTTTTTAAAAAAAGTTAGATAAAAATTGTTTTTTTTTTTTTAAACATGAAAATAAGAAAATATTTTAATTTTGACGAGGTATGACTTGAGCATTTTTTATCCGATCGATACGATCGGTATACCAATAGGAAGGCAATTTAATTTTGTTTTCAGTGATATACTATTTATTAATATTGGACAAGTAATTTAAGATCCAAGCTAATTTGAATGAAATCATATCTCGAGAAATACAAAAATACCATTATTTTAATAACCTTACAAATGAAAAAAAATAGAATGTGTTTTGTGTTCTCGAAGTTCAAATTAAGGCCTTTTCTACACTTGGTCAACGCAAATCCAACGCAACTTCAACGCAACAGCGAAAAAGTAGAAAAGCAATGCAATTATAAACCGAATGATTTCAGACTTGCTTCAAAAGTCGTGCTGCTTACACTAATTTATTACTTTACCCTTGCTCATTTATACTGAAAACTATTTCTTCTTCTTCTAGATTCTATTAATAAAAAAAGGAACTAATTAATTAACTTATTCATGTTGATTAATATATAGCATACTGCACTACAAATAATTGAATTCACAAAACAAACAAACTGATCCAACAAGTCGCCGATGAAAATTGTGGAAAGCCGCGTTGCGTTGAACAAGTTGAGAACGTGTCGAGTTGCTTAATCTGAAGGTTCCAGTATAAATACACAGGCTAGCAACTTAAGTTGGAGTTGCGTTGACCAAGTGTGGAAAAGGCCTTACTCGTCCAGATATGTACCACTCTAGGTATTTCCCAGCTGTTATCTTATATTTGTTCTTAACAACTACTCTAGCTCAAATAGTGTCCTCAAAATAGTGCCACCCGAGGCAGAGTGAAACCAAATTGATCATGTTGTAATCGAGGGAAGGCATGCCGCTAGTGTTCTAGATGTGCGAACGTGTCTGGGGGTCAACATTGACTCCGACCACTATCTTGTTTCAGGCAGGATCCGTATGCGATTATGTAATGCGAAGAAAAAAATCACAGGAATGCAACGAAAGCTAAATGTCGCTAAGCTACAATCACAATGGACTGCCGAGGCCTATTTCCCCCAATTCTCGGCTAAGCTCAGCCAACAAACCTCTGAGCCCAACGACGTCGGTGGACTTTGCTCTTCGCTCTGCCGCTGAAGAAATCATTGGTTTCCGACACCCGCAACCTCAGAAACCCGTAAGAAGAACGTGTTGCATTGCGACAGCAGTAAAAAACGCTTCTTATAGAAAAACGCTAGCTAGCTGCAGCGCGGGCCGTGCGGTAAAACCACCGTGAAAAGAGGAAGGAAGAGAGGCGTCTAATCAGACGCAAAAAAGAGAGTAAGGAAAACGTGAAGAGCTCGAAGTGCACCAGGGCAAACACACAGAGAAAAATAGTGCCACATAAAATTAAAAAGATTTCTTCTAAAGATGAATTTAGAGCAAGGGGTTTGAAAGACTAAAGAAATGAGGTATTTTTTAGGAAGAAATCTTCTTGTTGCTGCACAAAAATTCTTCCTAATTTTATTTAAAAAGATGTCTTAATAATTTCTCATAAAATACACAGTTTTGGGGCTTTTACGTGTTTATAAGATATTTCTTCTTAAAAAAATTAAGAAGGTAATTTTGTGGTTTATATTACTTTCCGTTCCTAATGCATCTTCTTAAAATTATTTAAGAAGTCGACCTAATAGAAATAAGGAAATATTCTAATCCTATTGGCACATCTTCTTAATTTTATTAAATTTTCTTCTTAAAAAATTTAAGAAGAATGCATTTTACTCCTATTATCTTTTTTTTTTTAAAGAGAATTTAAAAAGACATAGCCACTAACTTTAAGAAGGAAACCTTCTTGGGTAAAACCATAGAGAAACCTTCTTAAATGTGATTTGCTTTATTAGGTTTTTATGTGGCAATTTTTCTCTGTGCAGGATGCACGAAAGTTCTTTCAACAGACAAAGCGTCCAACCCAAAGATACAAGCCCGGAGCATCCACTTGTGGAATGAAGACGAAGATCTGGTTATAGATACGCTACGTGTGCTGAGATTGTGGAGACAGCACTTCTCTTATCTACTTACTGCGTGGAAGTACCACCACCAAGCCATGAAGAGGTTCGAATGGCTATTCAACGACTCAAAAACAATAAAGTGGGTGCTGACGGCCTATCAGCTAAATTGTTTTAAGCCTGCGACGATGAATTGATGAGTCACATGCATCAGCTCATCAGCAAAATATGGCAAGTGGGAAGCATGCCGAAGATTAGAATCTCAGCGTACTTTGTCCTATACTTAAGAGAGGAGACCCAAGAAATTGCGCCAGCTGTCGAGGTATGAGCCGTATTTCCATTGCATATAAGTTTCTCTAAAGCGTACTGTGAAAGATAAAAGCTGATTACAAAAACACTGATTGGACCTTATCAATATGGCTTTCGACCTGGAAAATCCACCATAAACCAGATTTTCATACCACGACAAATCCTGGAAAAAAGCTATGAAAGCCAAATTGACACACATCATCTCTTTGTCGATTATAAAGCTGCGTTCGATAGCCCGAGAAGGGACTGCCTATACGCAACAATGTCTGAGTTCGGTATACTTGCAAAGATGCTAAGACTTGAGCAACATATGCAGTCAAGGTAGGGAATGACCTCTCTGAAACCTTCAATACCGACAGACAAGACGATCCACTATTTTGCGATCTCTTTAACATCATCATGGAAGGGGTCTCACAAAAGGCCGGTGTGCATTGTAATGGCACCATTTTCTACAATGGTGTTCCGCTCCTTGCGTACGCTGATGATATTGATATTGTAGGCAGAACAATGAAGGATATTACGCTGCTTTTACTGCTATCGGAAAGGAATCAGCCAAAGTGGGTTTGACGATAAACGAGGGTAAAACAAAGTATATGCTGTCTACAAATAGGAGAGCGCGACGTCTAGACTCTCACGTATCATCCGGAAGCTATAATTTTGAAGTAGTCAAGGAGCTTATATAAGACATCTGCATGAATGCAAAAAAGGCTACCCATGAGACTCTCCTGAAATTTACGTCATAGTCTCATTCTTTCGCGATGAGACGCAATGAACACATGAGAAAGAGACATGATCATTGAGAATGAAAACAGCGAATTCTTTGTTCTCACATTATTCGACCATCCATGAACCCCACTCAGCAGAACTGGATAAAAATTTTACACTGCTTGTGTGGAATGTAACATTCATTCATTCCAGAAACGATGAGGCATGTTAGTGCCATAGCGATGGGTATAGTGGAAGTATTTATTGTTTCGGATATAATTTCCGATGGAGCCAGTTGATAATGAAAAACAAATGATGTGCTTTAGTTTCAAAATTTATTTTAGAATAGAAAATTTTTGTTCAAAGGAAAATTTTCTATCTATGATTAAAAATACAAATACGAAAAAAAAACTTGGATAAGAATAGTTTTTTCATAACAAGTATTTTAACAAAGTAGAAATATTTTTGTGTTGCTTCAATATTTTCAACACTCCTTCTCGACACAATATTTAAATATTTACAAGTATTTATTTTAAGCCCAATAGTGAAGTAAACTTTGAGTGTTTTAATTTTGATAAGTTTTTAGTTAAAACATCTGCTACCATATCGTTTGTAGAAACATAACTTAGGTCTATTTTTCCGGCTTGATATGCTTCTCGTACATGGTGATATTTTATATCAATGTGCTTACTCTGAGCATGGTAAACTGGATTCTTAACTAAATGTTGTGCGCTCAAATTGTCACTAAACAGCATCATTGGATTCTTGAAGTCGTGAATGCCAACTTCTTCGAGTAATTTCTGTAGGTATACTGCTTCTTTAGCTGCCGTAGATAAAGCCATATACTCAGCTTCCGTACTGCTTAATGCGATGGAACTCTGTTTCTTAGATTCCCAAGAGAAAACGCTTCCACTGAGAAGGTATGCATACCCAGTGTACGACTTTCGGTCGAGTGTATCACCGCCCCAATCAGCATCGACATAACATTGAATAGGGTTTCCAGTTTTTCGATAGTGAAGCTTCAACTTCGAACTGTTTCTTAGATATCGTAAGATATGTTTCGCAGCGGTTTCATGCTCAACGTGTGGATCTGTATTTCGTTGCGAAAGTTTGCATACGGAATGCAATATATCCGGTCTTGTTGAAATTGCAAGATACGTCAATGATCCAATCAAAGATTGATATTCCGTTTGATTCACTTTCTTGCAATTCTCTTTTGTGCATTTTACTTGAAAACCAGCATCTAAAGGTGTTGAAACCACTCTGCAGTTCTCCATATCAAATTCTTTTAATAGATCATCTATATACCGTTCCTGGCTGAGCTTAATTGCTCCAATTTCTCCTTCACGTTCGATTTCCATTCCCAAAAAATGCTTCAATTGGCCTTTATCAACTAATTTGAATTCATCAGAGATCTTACCTTTTATTTGGCTCAATTGAGATTTATCTGAACTAGCTAAGAGAAGAACGTCTACGTAAACTGCTATAAGATTTATATTTCCATTTACATCTTTAGTGTATAAACAAGGTTCACTTTTACATTGCGTAAAACCAATTTTCTTTAAGACGGAATCAAGCTTTGCATTCCACTCGGGCCCAGATTGCTTAAGACCATAAATAGATTTTTGAAGATGCAAAACACAATCAGGGTTTTGCTTATCAATAAATTGCTCCGGCTATTTCATGCAAACTTCATCATGTAATATGCCGTTTAACTATGCTGTGGATACATCCATCTGATGAAGATAAAGTTGGTACTTTGCAGCTAACGCAATGACCATCCGGATTGTTGCATATCGAACAACTGGCGAAAAAGTTTCCTTATAGTTAATTTCATATTGCTGACTACATCCTTTTGCTACTAGTCTTGATTTGTAACGTTCAATATTTCCATTTTTATCTCGCTTTATGTTGAAGACCCACTTACAACCAATAGCTTTTTAACCTTTTGGTAAAGCGACAAGTTTCCACGTGTTATTGTTAATAAGAGCTTCATACTCTTCCTTCATTGAATTTTTCCATTCCGTAGATTGCGATCCAGTCAAGGCTTCTTGAACAGTTTGTGGAACTGAAATATTCTTGTCACTCATCGCGTTCAGAACGTTGTATTGCTTCCGTGGACGTCCAGGCTTACCACTTCGAACTAATTTTGGCCTGCCTGGGCCAATCCTTGAAACTCCTTGTGAGTTTCCATCTTCGGTTACCTCTTCTGACATGCAGATAGTTGAAGATGTTGAAGGAATATTATTTGCTATTAAATCTTCAGGCTGTCTTTCTTGTTCATAGTTTAAACAAGGACTTTTGTTGAGCTCTGGGTTTATTTCAAAAACGTCTAATAAAACTACGTCACTAATATTTCTATTGTCATTATGAGGAAATATATTTTCAATGAAAACTACATCTCTGCTAACTATCACGTTACGAGTGACGGAATCGAACAAACGATAAGCTTTGGATGTCTCATCATATCCAACCATGATGTACTCCTTACCATTTGCACAAAATTTTCGATTTTGCTTTTTATCGAGACCAACTGCTAATGATCCAAAAATCTTAAGGTGCTTAACTGAAGCCTTTCTATCTGACCATATTTCATGAGGAGTTTTGTTGATTAACACTTTGGTTGGTGACCTGTTTCGTAAGTAAGCTGCTGTCTCAATAGCTTCCGCCCAAAACGACTCATCTAGACCTGCGTGAAGTAACATACTTCTAGCCATCTCGACTAGGGTGCGATTTGCACGCTCGGCTACACCATTCTGCTGTGGTGTGTATGCGACGGTTAGTTGCCGTTTAATGCCATTTTCCTCTAAATATTTGTTAAACTCTTTATTTACAAACTCGCCACCGTTATCGCTTCTTAATATTTTTATTTTTTTCCCCGATTGGCATTCCGCCATAGCTTTGAAAGATTTAAACTTTTCAAAAACCTCATTTTTCGATTTTATAAAATAAACAAACACTTGCCTTGACATATCGTCGATAAATGTCACAAAATATCGTGAACCACCAAATGAACCTTTATTAATAGGACCACATACGTCTGAGTGTATTATTTGCAATAATTTTTCGGATCGACTTTCTGATTTTGGAAAGGGTTTAACAGACAATTTACTCTTTATGCATGTCGTACAACTAAAATTGTTTGGAAAATTTATCTCTTTTAACCCATGCACTAAACCTTTCTGTCCTAATTCAGTAAGGCTTTGAAAATTCAAATGGCCATATCTATTGTGCCATTGTATAGCATCGTTGTTAACATTATTAGAATAATGGCATGAGTTAGCTTCATCTTCAATAACAAAAAGGTTATTTCTTTTGATACCCTTGATCAAAACTTCGCCACTTTTATCTCTAATTACAGCAACTTCGTTTTCAAACTTAACAGTATGGCCTTTGTTAACCGCTCTACTGACTGACATAAAATTCCCTTGCATACTTGGTACATAAAGCACATCAACTAAGTTTACGGTATAGTTTTTCGATTTAACACATACCTCTCCACGTCCTTGAGCTTCAATGCTATTGTCACCTGCTAAAGAAATTACCTCCTTGTGATCTTCGAATGATGTGAACATATTACGGTTGCAGCACATATGTGACGTTGCTCCACTGTCTATACACCACGTTTGACGATTAAGCATTTCTGTGTCTGCTCCACAAAAAATGGAATAATTTTTTGACGAAGATGCACTCGCCTGCTGTTTTCTAGGCCCTCTACATTTTGCTGCGTAATGACCTCTGCGCCCACAGTTATAGCACTTACCGATAAAGTTACTTGTACTTGATTTTTTCTTGTCAACGCTGTTAGATTTTGCCAAATAAGCCTGTTGACTTTCATCATTATTGCCAGTAGTCATATCACGAACACTTCTTCTTTCGTACTCCTCTAAGATTTTGACTTTTAAAGTACTTAATGTCGGTAACATGTCGCGAGTCTCAATAGCGATTACAAAACTTTCATAGGTTTTTGGCAAACTGGAAAGCAAAATGATTACTTGCAATTCATCTGGCAGGCCAACATTAATTTCTGCTAATTTTTCAGTAATATCGACGAATGCATTTATGAAATTTGAAATATTGCAACCTTCGGACATACTTAGATTTAACAATTGTTTAAAAAGTGATACCTTTCTGGCAGGACCTCTAGGCTGGTAAATCTGACAAAACTTTTTCCAAGCTTCAAAAGATGTCTTACAATGCCTTACATGATTTATCTGCGACGGTGAGATACACAACATTAGAGATGCCAACGTCTTTTCATCTTGCTTGCACCATACAGCCTCTTCTGCTTCTGACTTGCTATCCGCCCTCACATACTGACCGCTTACGATCTGCCACAATTCCGAATGAATTAGAAGACTCTTCATCTGGACACACCAAGAATCATAGTTCTTTTCATTCAGCTTTTCAATCTGATAAACAGACGAACTCATTTTGATATTTAATCAAACGCTTATCTTTTTTGAATAGTTAAATGAATGCTTTAGTGGATCCTGGGCCCATAACCTGTTTCGGATATAATTTCCGATGGAGCCAGTTGATAATGAAAACCAAATGATGTGCTTTAGTTTCAAAATTTATTTTAGAATAGAAAATTTTTGTTCAAAGGAAAATTTTCTATCTATGATGAAACTTGGATAAGAATAGTTTTTTCATAACAAGTATTTTAACAAAGTAGAAATATTTTTGTGTTGCTTCAATATTTTCAACATTTATCTCATTTGAATTACAGAAAGAACTCGAGAACATTTAATGAAATCTTGCATGATAATGCATGGCAATACGCTTTATATTGTAGAACTTTTAAGTTATTTTATATGTTTTTTCAATAAATATGATACTAATATTATAATATAATATTCATAATAAGTTAAATTTTCAATCTTTTTAGAGAGCTTAGTCTCTTTATTCGATTACTTTTGGACTTTTGGAAAACAAACTGTATATCTTAATGCAGACATGCTCATCTAGTAGCTCATCTTGCTCGCGTTACCTGCCATACAAATTTTTTTGTATCATGAGTTTTGCCTTTGCGCTTTTGCGAAAACAAAGCCACGTACAAAAAACAACACAATCTACAAGAAAAAAACAGCCACAAGCCGCTGTTGACGATCATATAATTTTGAACGCGTAAACAACAACAACAAATGCATGTAAACTATCCCGTTGTTTGTGTGTTAACGCACACAGGATTTGTTTCATGGTTTTTTTTTTTTCATTGCCAAGCGTTACGATGCGCAATATTTTGTGTTTGACTTTGTCTTTTAAAAATCTTAATGCATTAAATTATTGCTACCTTTCGCTCTGCCGCCGTTCTCTCCTGCATTCACCAGGTTTTCGTTGCTGTTGTTATTGTTGTGGTGTTCCCTGTATTCATGGCTACAGTTGTTGCTATTATAATTGTTGCGATACGTAAATATAGCGCTGCTGCCACAGAAATGCTGCACACATATCGTCAGCGGATTTTGTGGACGCATTCTATAGAATTTTATGCTTGTTTTGATCTATTTGTTCTTAACCTATATAAATACATACATATAGGAGTAGGTACATGGAACAAATTTTTTTACATATTCAAAATGTGAATGGGCCTCGATTGTTCCTTTACAAGTAAAAAGTCAATTGTGGAATTTTCAGAAAACAATATTGATATTTAAACGTACCTGTAGCGACCCTATATTGAAAATTTGATTTACGTGAGAAAATAGTGCTGCTTTTCTTAAAAAAAAATCCCAATTACACTTTATTTAAGCTAACATTTTCTAAAAGCTGGTACGCACTTTGCTTTTAATTTTATTTTGCTTTAAAATGAATTATCAAACATGAAAATTGAGATAAAATAATTACTAGAGTTTATTTTTTTTTTTTTTGTGTTCCATATGCGAGAAAAAGCATAAAAAAATCAGGTTTTTTTCCAATAGTAAAATATCATAACTCAGGTAATTTATATCCGATTTTCATGTTTGATAATTCATTTTATGGAAAAATAGAATCAAAAACGAAGTGCGTTCCAGTTTTTAGAAAATTTGTGCTTAAAAAAATAATATTGGGATTTTTTTTTGGAAAAACAGCACTTTTGTCCCATATAAATCATATTTTTAATATATAGGTCGCTACAAGCATGTTTAAATATCAACATTTTTTTTTTAAATTTTCAGATATTACTTTTGCATCATAAAGAAACAATTCAGAGCTATGCACATGTCAAATAAAAAAATAAAACAAAATAAGGATCATATATATATATATATATATATATATAATATTTATATGTATATTTAAAATGGGACAAGACATTCGCGGCAGAGAAAACAGACCTTTTTTTAAAAATTCATAACTCAGTCAGAAACAAACATTTTTCCAAAATTTTCTTTTATTATTGTAGAGAATTGAACAAATTACAAGAAAAAATAAATTCAAAAAAATATATTTTTCACTCCAACATGGTTTTATAGAGCTCTAAACTGGCGGCAGAAAAAAAAACGGAGCCTCGTGGTTGCAGCGCTGGGAGTTGCAAAAATTGTCCGATCTAAAAAAAAATGACTTTTTAAATCTTATCAAAATTGGTTATCGTATGGCACGACCTTTTTTTGAAATTTTTTTAAAATTTTTGGTGATGTTCCAAATTTGAAGTGTGTTTTTTCGAAAAAAATATTGACTAAAAATCATAAAAAATCGAAAAAAAAATTTAAAAAAAGCTCGTGTCATACGATAGCGAATCAAGTTTAAAAAATACAAAAAAAAAATTTTCGTCAAAAAATTAACCCGCTAGTGCCGCAACCAGTACAAAAAACATGGTTTCGAGATAAACGCGTTCAAAGTTTGTGAACAAAGAAGAAAAAGGTTACCTTCAATCTGCCATGCCTGCTTCGTACTGTATGCCATCATTGTCTTGTGTTGTGCTGTTTCTTATAGTTTTTGCAATCGTTTAGCAATTCGGGCTTCACCCTTCACCCTTCAAGTAGGTACGAAATAACAACCACCAAAAGTCATGTAGCAAGTAAAACAAGTATATACCAGCTGCCGTACGTAGGTAGCGCAAAAATTAAAAATGCGCTCTCACTTATCCGGCTGTAACTTTTGAACCCGAAAGAATTTTTCCATGAAATTTTTTTCATAGAATCTTAAGAATATTTACTAAAATACAAAATTATTAAAAAATTATTAATCGATTTAAAAAAACTGCCAATGTCATGTAACCCCTTAAATAAAAAGATATTGTATATATTTTTTCAAAAAATACATTTAATGAAAAAATATCAAGTTAATAAAATGTGCCTAACCATAATCAATTTAGTAATTAACATCCAATTTGTATGACACAAAACGTTTTATTGTTGCTCAGACACATTGAAATTATCTCAGCTTTTTTAAAACCCAACACTCTAAAAGTTTTTGTTGAAATTTACTACAATACTTGTACACAACAGCTTAGCTACTATAACCGTTGTAAATTTACACACCTTTATTTATACACTTATATTTTGTAATAATTAAGCTTTAATATAGGTATTGTAGTAAACTTAAACATTAGCAGCCTTATTCAACATTCTTAAACAATCGTTCAACGATTGTTTAGTTACGCACTGTTTAAAGCTTTACGCATCCTCTACGCAACCATGCTTAGTTTGTTATTCATAAACATTTTATTATTCATTGCTTAATTTCGTAAGGTATGTGTCTAAACAATCGATAATCTTTTACAATCGAAAATTTTTTACAAAAATGAAAACTCTTGTACATTTGCCAATCTGTTCCTGAAAACAGTACTACAAAGGCCGGATATGGAGCATGTCCATGATAAATTATCATAAACATCAACCTTAATCGAAAAGACGACAAAATAATTTTTTTTTTTAAATAACTGCAATTCTGTTTTTGCTTTAGATTCCAAGCAGGGCTGCCATTTTTAACTTTTTTTGAGTAGTACAATATCGAGCTTTTGAGTAGTACGGCGTAGTATGGATAAAATAATTACAAACATTTTATTCAAATAAATGTACATGGTATATGTTCTTTTTTTAATTTTTTTTTTTTTAGCAACTTTGAAAGAGATTCACAAAATATATTTTTAAGGGCAAATATTTTATATTTTTTCAAAAAATTACAGTTTACACTCTTAAAATTTTTTTTTAATACGAAACATTAAATAAACAAAAGTAATAGACAGGATTTAACCAGAACTCATTTATATACGTTAAAATTTACTAAAGCTTACATCAGAAATAAAAATACTTAAGAATTTCTGAAATGAATCGCAGAAACATTTGACGAAGTATGAACTAAATTATGCGTCATCTTGGTAAAGATATCTTCCTTACTTTCCACAAGAGAACAGTTATAACTTCATCTCAATAAGTTTTGCACGCTTTCAAGTTTTTTCGATGCCACCGTGTTAGGATACAACTATTTCAAAATTAGTGGCATATTTCGATACTTTGAAAGAGGTGGAGCATTTCCTCATGCATGTTAAAATCTTAAAATGTTTCTCCTGGTGAATCAGTTTTTTTTAACTTATATAATTGCTATGATATAAAAATTATATCATATAAATAATTATAAATATAAATTATTAAATTATAATTGGTATGATATAAAAACTTATACACATCTAATAAAAATTTTCTAATTAATTTTCTGTTTGTTTGACTTTTATACAAATCTAATCGCTGAACGGATTTCGCTCAAATTTAAAACGTGTATTACTTTCGTCCTAGATTGGGTTATTGCGTACTTAGTTTTAACAACATCCCGTTTACCGCCCACAAATCAATAAAAATGCAGTATTTCCGACTGTTTCGATTGCGTGATTGTATATTTCCAGATGATATGAAACTGTCTGAGGTTATACCTTTACATAAAAAAGTTAATCGGTCACTGATAAATAACTTCAGGCCTATCTCGCTTCTTGCGATCTTCGCTAAAGTATTTGAGAAAGCTGTAAAGACTCGAATAGTAAATTTTCTTGAAAAGAACAAACTGTTTAGTAAATGGCAATTTAAATTCAGGGCAGGGTTATCTACTGAAGATGCTCTCCTTAATTTTTGTACAAATGTTTATTCTGGCCTTAATAATAAGTATATAACAGCTGCACTGTTTATAGATATAACGAAGGCATTTGATACCGTCGACCACTCTCTTTTATTGACTAAATTATGTAATTTTGGATTTAGTGGCTCTTTTTACAATTGGCTTAGCTCTTATTTATCCAATAGGCAACAAAAAGTGAAAATTAATAAATTCTTGAGCTCTTTGCCCACACCTCTAGGTGTGACTCAAGGTTCGGTGCTTGGTCCAATTTTTTTCCTTATTTTCATAAACTCTCTACTCTCTCAAAACTTTGTAAGCAGTATAAATGCATTCGCTGACGATATGGCCTGCACTTTTACTAGCAATTCTCCATTAAACCTGATTGCGGACATAAATCATGATTTGGAAATATTAAGTCACTGGTTCAAAGTTCACAAGTTAGTCCTTAGTGACAAAACGAGAATCATGATTGAATGCAAAGATTAAGACTTTGGCAACTTTTTCTTTCACTGTGGAAAATGTCCAAAATTTTCTTATTCGAACGCTAGTTGCTTGTCTAGTAATGACCTTAAATCCTATTACAATGATCGTTCATGTTCGTCTCAATGTTTTAAGATTGATAGTGTAAAATCGTTTAAATATCTCGGAGTAGTAGTTGATTGCAAGATGAATTGGTTTGACTATACAAGTGCACTAAAAAAGTAACTTATGGCCGCGACTAGGCGTTTATATTTGTTGAAACCATATTGTTCTTCCAGTCTTTTAAAGTGCATATATTTTGGTATCGTCCAGTCAAAGTTGGAATATGGATTGACATGCTGGGTGGTACGCATAACAATAAAGTACTTACGCTTTTAGTGTCACAAAAACATTCTATTCGTATAATTCTTAAAAAAGGCCCCCGTGTAAGCAGTCTGCCTCTATTTAATGACCTGAATATTTTACCTTTTAAACATCTCTATTACTTTAAAGTTCTAAAAACGTTTTTCAATAAATCTGGTTATTCGTTGAGCAGAAGTTCCAATAACTTCAACTTAAGAGTTAACACTCGGGACTTAGTATCTATCCCACAACACAACTATCAATTCTTATAAAGGTTTTATATAAGTTAATTTATTTCGAGTTTAAATTAGATAAAAAAAATATTTTTATCGCGGTTAGCGACTTTGTTTATTTCAATCCAACTTAGAACTTAGAACTAACTTAACATTTTCTATATCTTATTATAATATACCTAAAACTGCTCTGCCGCTATTGCTATTGTTGTTGCTGTTTGTTGTAGTGGTTGTAGCTGACGTTGGCGAAATAGCAGCGGTTTGACGAATGCAGCGGATGCGCGTGCATGGTGTCAGCTTATTTTATTATTTTAAATATTTGTTGTCTTAACTCCTCCCTTCTCAAAAATTCGAACGTCCTCGTTTGAATCTTAAAAAAATGGGATCTGGCTAATCCTTGAAACTTTGGGTTCTATTGGTTTTCCTGCTAAGTTAATAGAGGAACTTGATCCTTGTGAAGGCTCTTTGCCGGTGTTAGAAGTTTCTTTCTCTATTTTGGTTATGACTTCTATTGAATGTGATTTCTTTGCTAGTAAATATTTTAGTAATATGATGATTATTAGTGAAATTGTTATGATTGCGAAGCTTCCGCTGGTCCATAGATGTATTCCATTACTTGATTCAAATGATTTAATGTATTCCGTGTTATTGATGTGGAGTTCTTTTAGCATTTGGAGAGAAAGGATTTCTGTGATTTCTGTATTTCCTGCAGATGGTTGAACTATTGCAGGGAGTGGTTTGACTTGAATAATTTCGTTAGAGGTGTAGATTGTGTTGTTAATCTTTATTGTAGTGTTTTGGTATTGTATAATAAAAGTTCCGGTTAAGTTCAATAAATTGTTATCTATTGTCAGCGATCCATTGTATTGGTTTAGCAGAATGGTGCCATCTGCTATTTCTTCGATGGTCGGCAGGTGATGATTGTTTGTAATAGTGCAGTTAGCTGGTAAACTCTTAAGTAATTTTGGGATACAATTGGTATTGCTTATTTCTACAATATTTTTGCCATTGCAAATAGACAATTCACTAAATGTTTTACAGTTCGTTTTAATTCCAAAAATTTCGTTGCTACATTTAAGTATTTTTTTAAATGGTATTTCATTTGAAATTTTTCCTTTTTTAACAGCTTTTAGAAGTATTTTTTTGCATGTTTCTTTCTTAGTAATGGGTACACTTATAATATAAATTAGAGCAGAATGATTAGATGCTATTTTTACTTCGCTAAATTCTAATGTTTCAATTATATTAATGTATGGCATTGCCTCTGTATCAAAAATAGATTTTGCAGCGTTTATTTATTTAGACAAAATGTAAGTATTTATAATGCCTGATTTGGCCCATTGTATTGCATAATCAATATTAAGGAGTTCTTCTTTTAGAATATCTATTTTATATTTTATATTAGTTACAAATTCATTTTTTATAATTGGATTAGCTTTAAATTCTTTTAGTATTTCATTTGTTACATTGGTAATTTCGTTTATTCTCTCGATTGAAACTTTATTGATAACAATTTGTTTATTATTATTTTTTAAGAGATGATTAATTTTGTTTTGTACTATTTTGAAGTCGTCATGGTCTGGATTACCTGCGATCCACTTCCATGCGCTTCCAATAAAATTGAGCGAACGTCTAGGTTTTGCTTTAGGTTGGAGTCTATTGAGGAGGGAGCGTAACTGGGACAGTTGGAGTGATATACGTATGAAAGGAAATATTGTATTTTGGGTGCTTATATTTTGTTTAACTATCAGTTCCGTTTTGTCTACAAAGTTTTGGTAAGGTTTCAGGTCTATTACATGAATTATTTTAAAGTTGCCATTTTGTACTTTTGCTATTCCAATATTCAGTTCGATTAGTTGAGAGTTCGAAAAGTCCCGTATTTGTACTTCTGCATTGGAAATAGAAAGTAATATTCGGAAAAGAAAGTAATTTTGATTAGCAGTCTTAATTGCGTATGTTGCTTTTGTGAACTACTTTGTCTGATTCGGTTACTACTGTACTATGTCTGTTTTCTTTAACTATTTCTGCTTTAAATTTTGCAGAGAGTTTTGTTCCTAGTCTCTTGTTTTGTTTGACGTAGATAACTTGTCCTGGCATATACTCTTTAATAGGTTGTTTCTTTTTATTATGATATTGAAAATCAGTTTGCTGTTTTTGTTTTAGTTTCTCTACATTGTCCTGTCTTGTTTTTTCGTAGTCGTGTGGAGTAAAACCCGCTGTTCTGCCAAAAAAGAGATCTACCGGTTTCTTTCCAGTCGTGGATTGTATGCTATGATTGTACTCGTTGGTTGCTCTTTCGAGGAGTTCCTCAAAGTTTCTTTCTGTTCCGTCTGTTTTTAGGCATCTCATTATTTCGGTCAGAGTCGAATGAAAGCGTTCGACCTGTCCATTGATTTCGCTTTTATATGGGGGCGTGACATAAACATTGATTCCGAGTTCATCTTTCATCATGAACATTATGGTTGCTGAGTTTAAAGATTTCTCATTATCTATTATAACTGATTTTGGTATACCATTAAAGAATAATAGGTCTCTAAGGGGTCTTCTTATTTCCTCAATTGATTTTCCTGCAATTATTTTCGTTTGGGCGTATTTCGTAAACTTGTCTAAGCTTGTCAGTACAAATTTCTTATCCGTTGAATAGATATCTATGTGTACCGTGTGACCGGGGTGATTAGGTAAGGGTGTTTCGTTTAATTTAGGTTGGTTGGGGTGTCTTTCGTATTTATTCTGCTTACACGTTACGCATTTTCTCGTTATTCTCTGTATTTTACTGTTCATACCTGGAAAATAGTATTTCTGAAGGATCTGCAATTTATTTTCTTTGGCGTTCCTATGGGCTCTGTTATGTGTATCAATAATAATGTCCTCTTGTTGTTGTTCGTTAGTTACGTCTTCTACTAAAATTTGAGTAAACCTTATTTTGTAATTGTTAAAATGCTGCACGTAAACTTCCTGCAATAATCCCATAACCGTTTCCGTCGTTTGGATACAGTTTATGACAGAAGGGTTGAGGTATCTTTTACAAATGTCTGTTAAAATTTCTTGATTGTAAAAAGGTTCTGTTATTATATGGCGGTGGTAACCGGGAAAAATTATTTTGAAATGGTATGTTGATGTTTCTTCTAGATTTAGGAAGAGCTGGTTTTTGAAAACATTTATTGGAGTTTCTACGGATGGTATTAAATTCTGGGATGAACTATCGCTACTGTGTTCGGTGGGCGTAAGCGAGAAAATTTGTGTAGTTGGAGGGCGAGATAGAGAGTCTGCTACAACGTTCATTGTACCTGGTTTGTAATGTAATTCATGATTATATTCTTCCAGTATTGCCTTTCAGCGTTTCATTTTTGAGTTAGAGTTTTTATTACTCAACGCGTATGTCAACGGTTGATGATCTGTGTAAATTTTTACTTTTCTTGATCCGTAAAGGAAGCTACGTAAGGAAGTTAGTGCCCATATTATGGCAAGCATTTCCTTTTCGTTAGTTGCATATGACTCTTCTGTTTTGCTGAGACTTCTAGATAAAAATGTTATGGGCTTAGAATCTTGAGAGAGAACTGCTCCCAACGCTTGGTTCGAAGCGTCTGTTGTTAACTCAAAGCTCTTTTGATAGTCGGGGTATGCAAGCATTACGTCTTCTGAGATGAGACAACTCTTAGCTTTTTTCCAAGCTTCTATTGCATCAGTATTCATGTGAATTAATTTGGATTTTGAAATATTTTTGGACAGACGTCCATTCTCCCCTCTTAAGAGAGACGTCAATGGTTTTACCAAATTGGCGTATCCTTTTATGAATCTACGATAGCAGCCCGTCATTCCTAAGAATGACCTTAAATCCTTTAGTGTCTTTGGTTGTGGGAGTTCTAAAATAGATTGAACCTTTTTTGGATTAGTCTTTAGACCATTTTGGGAGACAATAAACCCTAAAAATTCGACTTCCTTTTTAAAGAACTCGCACTTATCGAGCTGTACCTTGAAGTTGGCTTTTTCCAGTGTTTGAAAAACTGATTGGAGGTTTTTAAAGTGTTCGTTCTCTGTTTTACCAAATATTATGATGTCGTCTATATAGACGTAACATCGAGTTCCGATATGTTCTCGGAGAACATCGTCAAGACCGCGTTGGAAAATACTTACTTACTTAGGTGGTCGTAACAATCCGTGTCCGGGTTTCAACCGACCTCATCAGCTCTCGCCAGGCGCCTCTGCTTTGCGCGCGCCTTCTCCAATCGGATACACCAAGTGCGGTTAGGGCTTCCTCAGCCTGGTCCATCCATCGGAGGCATGGTCTCCCTCGTCGTCGTTGACCAGCGACCCTCGCCTCGAGCACCTTTTTCGCTGGAGCTTCGTCGTTCATACGATGGACATGACCCAGCCAGCGTAGTCGCTGCACAGTTATACGCCGAACAACGTCAATGTCATCGTAGAGCTCATACAGCTCGTGGTTCATTCGGATGCGATAGTCATCGCCGACTCGAACAGGACCGAAGATTTTGCGAAGAACTTTTCTCTCGAACACCCCCAGAGCGGCTGCGTCAGTTTGCGAAACTACCCATGCCTCAGCGCCATAAAGCAGCACAGGTAGAACGAGCGTCTTGTAGAGTGTTAGTTTTGTCGATCGAGAGAGGGCTCTGGAACTTAGTTGCTTACTGAGCCCGTAGTAGCACCTATTAGCAATTATTGTTCTTCGCTTTATCTCCAGGCTGATTTCGTTGTTGGAATTAATGGCGGTGCCAAGGTAAACGAACTCCTTGACTACTTCAAAGTCATAGCTGCCGGATGAAACGTGGGAGTCTAAACGCCGAGCTTCCTTGTTTGTAGACAGCATATATTTTGTTTTGCCCTCATTTATCGTCAAACCCACTTTGGCTGATTCCTTTTCGATAGCGGTGAAAGCAGCGGTAACATCTCTCTTGGTTCTGCCGACAATATCAATATCATCAGCGTACGCAAGGAGCTGGACGCCTTTGTAGAAAATGGTGCCATTACGATGCACACCGGCCTTTCGTACGATCCCCTCCATGATGATGTTAAAGAGATCGCAAGACAGTGGATCGCCTTGCCTGAAACCTCTTTCGGTATTGAAGGTTTCGGAGAGGTCATTTCCTACCTTGACGGAGCTGCGTGTGTTGCTCAACGTCATTCTGCAAAGTCTTATCAACCTTGCAGGTATACCGAACTCAGACATTGTTGCGTATAGGCAATCCCTTCTCAGGCTATCGAACGCAGCTTTAAAATCGACAAAGAGATGGTGTATGTCAATTCGATTTTCGTGGGTTTTCTCCAGGATTTGTCGTAGCGTGAAAATCTGGTCTATGGTGGACTCACCAGGTCGAAAGCCCCACTGATAAGGTCCAATCAGTGATTTTGTAATCGGCTTTAATCTTTCACACAGTACGCTTGAGAGAACCTTATATGCGATGGAAATAAGACTGATACCTCTATAACTTGCGCAGATTGTTGGGTATCCTTTCTTTAGTATAGAGCACAGTACGCTGAGGTTCCAATCGTCGGGCATGCTTTCTTCTAGCCATATTTTGCTGATGAGCTGATGCATGCGCCTTATCAATTCATCGCCGCCGGTTTTAAACAATTCAGCTGACAGGCCGTCAGCACCCGCTGCTTTGTTGTTTTTGAGTCGTTGGATAGCAACTCGAACCTCTTCATGGCTAGGTGGTGGTACTTCCACTCCGTCATTGTTGATTGGTAGCTCTGAACTGCGCTCTCCATGGGCGGCATTGGTGGAATCGTCGCCAGTAAGTAAATTGGAGAAGTGCTGTCTCCACAATCTCAGCACACACTGCGTATCCGTATTCAGATCTCCATTTTCGTCTCTACAAGTGGATGCTCTGGGCTTGAAACCTTGGGTTAGACGCTTAACCTGTTGATAGAATTTTCGTGCATCCTTCTTGCCCTGGTATGCCTCTAGTTCCTCACGGTCACGCTTTTCCTGCTCTCTTTTCTTGCATCTGAAAAGGCACCTCTCTTCCTTCCTCTTTTCGCGGTAGTTTTCTAGCATGGCTCGCGTTGCAGCTGACTGCAGCGTTTTTCTATATGCGGCGTTTTTTACTGCAGTCGCAATGCGACACTCCTGATCATACCATTGGTTCCGAGGTTGCGGGCGCCGGAAACCAATGACTTCTTCAGCGGCAGCGCGCATGGAGTGGGATATATGCGCCCAAAGTCCGCCGGCGTCGTCGGATCCAGAGGTTGGTTGGTTGAGCTTAACCGAGAGTTGAGCGGAGTAGGCTTCGGCAGTCCGTTGTAATTGCAGCTTAGCGACATCTAGCTTTCGTTGCATTCCTGTGCGTATGTTCTTCGCATTGCATAATCGCATGCGGATCTTGGCTGCAACAAGATAATGGTCGGAGTCAATGTTGATCGCCCGAAATGTACGCACATCTAGAACACTAGAGACATGCCTTCCGTCGATTACAACATGATCAATTTGGTTTCGCGTTTTTTGATCCGGGGACAGCCAGGTGGCCTTGTGGACGTCGAGGTGCTTAAATATGATGCTACTAACTACCATGTTTCGCGCCGCGGCGAAGTCGATCAGTCTTAGACCGTTGTTCGTGGAGGTCTCGTGAAGACTGAACTGACCGACAGTGGGGCCAAAGATGCCTTCCCTTCCGACTTTCGCATTAAAATCGCCGAGGACTATTTTCACGTCATGGACCGGAAGAAGGTCATATACTTCCTCAAGACTAGCGTAGAAAGCGTCTTTGACGGCTTCGTCCTTTTCCTCCGTCGGGGCGTGCGCGCAAATAAGGCTGATGAAGAAAAATTTTGCCTTGATGCGGATCGTGGCCAATCTTTCGTTGACAGGTGTGAACTGGGAAACAAGGTGACGTAGTTTCCGGCTAACAACGAATCCACATCCAAATTCGCGCCTCTCCGCATGGCAGCTGTAGTAGATATCACAGTGTGCTTGTTTAGAGCAGCCTTGCCCTTTCCATGGCATTTCCTGGATGGCGGTGATGTCAGCCTTTATCGTTTTGAGGGCTTCCGCCAGTTGGATAATGGCACCTTCCCTATAAGGGGTTCGGACATTCCAGGTGCATATCCGTAAATCATTGTCCGTTTTTCGTTTGCGGTGGTCGTCAACGTAATTGGGGTTCTTATCCGAGGCTGGTTTAGTTTTCATTGGGCAGTAGTAATGTGGCGGGACCCAAACCCTGCGCACATTCCATGTTTAAGGTCTATGGAGTGACCCGCCGCTCAAATTAGCCGTCAAACTGACGGATGCCAGTTTGCCGTTGCCCAGGGAACACCGCGTGGAGGTTTGAGTCGACTTGAGACGATTTCGACATGGATAATGCTGGCCTCGCCAGGTTGAGGCGGTCAGACACGTTGCCATGTGAAGGTTCGCCCCCTGTTCCCGTTGGCGGGAACGTTGGAAATGCGTTGGAAAATAGAGGGCGCATTTTTCAGCCCGAAGGGGAGTCTATTGAACTCAAATTTTCCATTATTTATAGAGAAAGCGGTTTTCTCTCTATCGGATTCCTTCAGAGCAATCTGGTGGAATCCACTCTTCAGATCGATGATGGGGAAATAAGAATTTTTCCCAAGGTTGTAAAGCACTTCGTTTATCTCTGGGATTGGATATCTGTCTGCTATGGTGACAGAGTTCAGTTTTCTGTAATCGATAACGAGTCTGTACTTTTTTTCGTGTGAAGCATCTTCTTTTTTAGTAACAATCCATACTGGGGAATTGTATGGAGATTTTGAAGGTCTAATTATGTTTTGTTCTAACAACTCTAGGATTTGTTTTTTTACTTCTTCTTTGAGTGCCATAGGATATGGGTATGATTTAGAATATATTGGGGTATCTGTGGTGGTGCGGATTTCGCCTTGAACATTTGTTGTGTAAGTTCATTTCTTATCGGGGTCGGAAAAGAGTTCAGGGAAATTCTTAATAATTGAATGAAGTGATCGAGCTTGTTCTTTGGTTAAGTGAGAAATTCTTATGTTTATGTTGTTAACATTTTCAGAATTGAGTTGTTTAAGTGGAATTTTTATGTTTGGATGTATTGTCATGTGTCCTTTATCTGTATGTATGACGGATTTTAATTCTCTTAATGTGTCGTTGCCTAATATTCCGTCGAACGATATTAAGCTTGGAAGAATGAAAAATGTGTGTTTTTTACCTTGTCCAAATAAGTCAATGAGAGCATGATGGGTGATCTTGATATTACCTCCTACGGAAGTTGCAAAGAATGAGTTGTAGTTAGGAATTTGATTTCTGATGTGTCTTGTCTGTACATAGTTTTTATTTGAACCGGTGTCAACGAGAAATCTTACTATTTCCCCGCATTTCTTAGTATGTTCAAAATACGGAAGCGAGGACTGCTTTAGTCTAAAAAATAGAT